>OY740716.1:123388491-123918491 GCA_963513945.1 Hydrotaea diabolus | reverse complement strand
ATACAATTGTTGATAGCATATGAACATCAAAAAGGCTGGTATTCATCTATGAACACGAATAGTGTCACATTTCTTGTGTTTGCGGGCTGCTCTTATCACAGACCATTATCATCATGTGGAAACGCATGATCATGTGCGAGCGTACAATAGTACTCATATTAATTATAATGTATACAGTACAACAATTGTATGGGTTGCACTTAAGAATACGACATTTACCAACACACAATATAAAACATGTTCAACATTCTGCCACTGGAAAAAAGTACATACAACTTTCTTAAGATATATACAGAATAAAATTTTTCATAAACATTTTACGGAAACAAGTGCCTAAGTTTTTCTCAAGTTAAATATATTCTTAATATAAAGTGGACTGTAAATTTACTTAAAACTAGCAACTAGCTGCCGTTATATTCTGCAATGTTTCTATCTATCCGAAGCTCCAATCTTGGGCTCTGCCTATCCGGAAGTGTGCGGGGGGTTAAAACTTCAACTTCATCGTCTGCTACCATAAATAATGGTCTGGAATTTAATACTGCTTCTATCTGGCTTAATAACGTTGAAAATTCTTCGTAAAATAGGTTACTATCGCCGATCACTCGTTTCAGATGATGTTTTACAGCTTTGACGCCAGACTCCCACATTCCTCCCATGTAGGGTGCTGCCGGTGGTATAAAATGCCACTTTATGGCTTCATTCTCCAATACTGGGCCAACGTTGGAGTTTTCTCGTAGCGCTGTTTAGAAGTTCTCATCCAATATGTTCACCGCGCCTACGAAATTCGAACTATTATCCGAATATATGTGTTCGTTTTTGTCTCGTCTCGCAAAAAACCTTCGTAATGCTGCTAAAAAGGCTTCTGAAGACAAATAACCGACTGCTTCAAGGTTCGCAGCCAGTTCCTGCATCGATTTACTTAGCGGGATCGGTAACATGTTTTTTTTCTATAATTCACGTTTTTTTTTAAACCAATGTTCACAGCCGTGGTTTAAGCTTTTTTTTAAGTTTACCTCAGGCGGTAAAAGAGATTTTTTTTAGCTCTGGCGCTAAAGATCCGATTTTTTTGTTTTTTTGAACATAGAGTCTCTTGAATTTTGTAGGGGAAAACTCTTCGTTTTATTAAGGCTCGAATGGACCAAATAATGACTGAAACACGTCATTCCATTTTGAGTATTTGTAAGATACTCTAAAAAGAAGATTTTTTTACATACTAATTTCTTACATCTTGAACATTGATGAAACTAAAAATATAGGTTTGTGTGGATCCTTATCGCCGTGTGCGGAACATATGTGCTAACCAACATTTGGGTACATCCCTTATCTGTGAGATTAGAAACAGGTATAGGAACAACTAGCCAACCTAACACAGCACATAGGTATATAACGTGTTCAACTTTGAACAACGGCAATCATACCGTAAAAATCGTAATTTCTTTGTAATTTGACAATGTTATTGTTACGAATCTTACGCATCAATAGTATAATTTTTTTTTAAAAACAAACTACTTTGGATTAATATAACTGAAATATTTTTAATATATACATTTTTTTACTGTTAAATAAATCAGCCCTCTTTAGAACTTAATCTATTTTTACATAATTCATTTAATAATAAATCTTTATTGTTGAAAAACAACATAACCCAATCCTTAAAAAAAACTTTGGGGATCATAGTATGGTTTTGTGTGAGTCATGCTATGGTTGTAAGGATCATACTATAGTTGTATAAGTATGTTAAATAATAATATGGTTGTGAGGATCATAGTATTGTTGTGTGTGCATAATTCTATTGTTGTGAGGACCATGATATTGTTATGGGGATCATAGTATGGTTGTGTGTGAATCATACTATTGTTGTGATGATCATAATTTTGTTGTGCCACAACCATAGAACCAACAATAGTATGATGCTCTTCAAATATTGTTACCTCAACCATACTTTTTTCTTCGTATGGACAGCAACAAACCCACATGTGCTACAAGGGACACAATTGCATCCGCAAAAAATTACTGTGTGGTTTTCATGCCAGAGGTGTGATTGGGCCGTATTTTTTCGTCGAAGAAAAAAATCGTCATGTTACCGTCAGTGGAGATCGCTTTCGTTCCATGCTAGAAAATTATTTTTGGCCGGAATTGAATGAGATTGACATAGATATGTGGTTTCGCCAAGTCGATGCCACTAGCCATACATCACGCGTTAGAATCGATTTACTGAAAGGCAAATTCGGTAAACGTGTTATCACGAAAAATGGTCCGGTCGAATTGCCACCTTGTTCATGCGATTTAACGCCATTGGATATCTTTTTATTTGGCCACATGAAGTCGTTGGTCTATGCCAACAAGCCAACAACTTAAACGAGCTCAGAGACAACATTCAACGTGAAATTGACAACGTTCCGGTCGAAATGTGTGCAAGAGTGGTGGAAAATTGGGTCCAAAGAATAGGTTGCTGTACACGGGCTCGTGGTGGTCATATGGCCGAAAATGAATTTCATTCTTAAAATGTAACATTTGCACTACACCTGGAATAAACTTCTACTCTATATCCTAAATATTCTGTGTTTTATTAATATAGAAAATTGCTATGTCCTTAATGGAAAACCCTGTATATTTGGTGCTTTAAGCTGACAGACGGACAGGGTGAAAATATAAGTATATATATTTTACGTAGGTACTCTATATGTTGGCAGATAAGCATTTCGAGATGTTACAAAAGGAATAATTATATTTTCACTCCATCCAATGGTGAAGAGTTTTAAATTAACAAATTACAAGATAGCTCAAAAAATATTGGAATCAAAAAATCAATATGATTCGAGAAAATCGAATCGAATGACAAAATATGTCATTCCGTTCGCAACATCTGGAATCGATAAAGTATATACATTTATTATGGATCGGCGTAAAATTCTAGAATGAGCCATCCGTCTGATGAAAGCACGATTGCGATCAAAAGAGATGAGAGTTAAAGTGTATATTTGCTTTTGAGTAACTTTGGAATCCCAAACAGTTTATAAGTGCAAACCACGATCTTGCAGAATTAAGGTTTCTGACACACAGACGGAACAAGTAAACAAATTAAGTTCGGCCGGGCGGAAACTATTTTAGCCTCTATCATGGGATACGGCCGGCCTCCTTTCTATCACAATGTGTTCAGGGTTTTATGGGCGGGGCCACGCACCTCAGTCAAATTTTAGCACAACATAGTTTATAATAATATGTTAATATGGCTGTAAATGCCATGTTGGAAAGAAGCATGGCACCGTCCACTTTTCCTCCAGGATGGGTTACAATCCATGCCGCATCTTAAAAAGTGGTGCAACTACAATGCACGATGTTAATTGTGATTCAACCCTTAACGTCAAGTATTTCTTTGTTTCACTGTTTGACAAATTCAACCATAGAGAGGTACACAATTGAGCAGGGCGTACGTAATGATTGTTGAAGCCTTTTACGAAAATGGGAGCTCAAATCAAAATGCATTTCGAGATTTTTTTGGTCGGCATAATCGCCCAATGTATTCACGGGAGATTCGTTAACAAGATGAATTGCTGCATTTGGGCAAATCAGAATCAACGAGTGATTGTTAAAAAGCTGATGCATCCACAACGAGTGACTGTTTGGTGCGGATTATGGGCTGGCGGCAACATTCTCACATCTCTAACAGTTCATTAGATATTGTATCTTTTAGTTCAGGAGGGAAAAATATTTATCTCATGACCGATCTGGCCAATTTTCAACACACGTTTCTGCAAATTTTCAGCCACCTTCAATAGTGCGACCTGCTGTTTTTTCCACAGACGGACAGACAGACAGGCTTAATCATCATATTATTTTATGATGATTCAGAATATTTGTTTAGCTCGTTTGTTTTATTTCGGTCTGTTGCGTTTACACATTGAACAGGGATTAAACCGGCTCAAGACCTCTTGCTTCTATATTTAAATAAAAGACAAGATTTTAACAAAAGAATATATAAACTTTATAGGGTCTCTCGACAGTGTTTCGAGGTGTTGCAAACAAACTGACAAAGTGATTATACCCTCAATCAATCAATATAAATCTGCAATCCTTAAACTTAGTCATTTAATAATGGAACACAATATCATTCATATGACTACCACAACTGGCTCGGCCAGTCATCCCATCAATCCAATTTTTCAGTACATTTTAGATTGTTTCGGGTCGAATCTCTTCAATGGCAACTTCGATTTTATGTTTTAACTCTTTAATTGCGATGCGTAACATTTATCCTTGATGGCTCCCTACAGAAAATAATCCAAAGGACTCAAATCACAGCTCCGAGGTGGCCAATTGACATAACAATTTGGGCTGAATATTCGATTTTCATAAACAGCGCGTAAAATATCGATGGCTGCGGTGGCTGTGTGACATGTGGCTTCGTCTTGTTGAAACCAAATGTCGTCCATGTCATTCTCTTGCATTTTTGAAAACAAATATTCGTTGTAAATTTGCCGCCAGCCCAAAATCCGCACCAAAAAGTGACTCGTTGTGGATGCATTGGATTCTCAATAGTCACGGGTGGGTTCTCTGAACCCCATATGCGGCAATTTTAGCCATCGAGATGAAAATGAGATTTTTCGGTAAAATATAACACTAAAAACAATGGCATTATTTTGAGTTCATAACACTGTTTTTATAACCGACGTTTACTAGAATATTTAAAAAACAAAAACGAACCTCTTTTCGGCGCAATTGATTCTAATGCATTCTCAGGGTTTAAAAATTGTGTCAATCACTTCATATCTGAATGGGAAAGTATATTCCATTCTCAGAAAAATGGCTTGAGCCGGAGTGTCGATAAATGACGGTCTGAAACCAAGGTTTTTTAGACACTCTATTCACTTTGCCATTCCGTTTGCATTACACCGAAATAATGACCCCATAAAGTGTATATATTCTGAATCGTCGTGCATATATTCTAAATCGTTATAAGATAATAGCATGTCTGTGGTAAGCAAACTACAGGTCGCATAATTATCACGATTGAGCACAATCCGAATTTTCTAGCTTATGGTCTTTTAGATGACTGTAATGAAACTAGACACGTGGTAGAACTTCCATTCCAGATGATGAGCTGAAACTGAAAGCCACTTTATGTTGTACCTGCATTTGTATCTGATTTGCTTATTTATTACACAGTGTGACAGAGAAAAAATACCTGGGAAATGATATTATTTTTTTTGTAGATCTTGCTGAGTAAAACAAGAAACCGGTTTTGAAATTTCTCAAACACCTCCAAAATCTGGAGTTTCGGGTAAAAACCCGGTTTTTTGGATCTTACGCACTTATATGCACATGGTGTATACACTTTTAAAATCACACTGAAAAAAATCTGTGTATTTTTCCTGTAAACTCATTTTTTTAATTTTTTGCAATTTTTTAATTTTGGATGCGTTTTTACACAGGATTTTTTAAAAGGAACTGAACATTTTTTGAACTGTATAATAAAGAGAGTGTTCTTACGAATACAATTCGGTGTCATTTTTAAGGTCCGTTAGAAACTGATTGAGTTATTCAACTTTTTTTAAAAAACAATTTTAAAAAAATTAAATTTTTGGCTAAACTACTCAGAAATATTTGTTTGACCGTTTTTTTTTTATTGAATATCTCAGTATCCCGTTTGTCATGTAAACGTATTGTTTTAGTTTTTCTTCATTTGTTTTGTTTGATTTATCACTTCTTGCTTGCTTTGAAACTGTATTAATAAAAAGTTAGCAATTTGATAATTATCGAGTGTAATTAACCAAAAAAATGTGTGATAAGAGGAATAACTTTTGTTAAATTTGTGGCCAATTTGCGGATATCCGTAATAGGCGTGATTTTAAGAAAAATATTGCTGTGGTGGAAGTATACAACAAAGTCTTCAATCGTTCTTACAAATTCAGTCGCTGGTATGAGCCAGAATTTGTTTGTGAAAATTGCTGTGCAACGTTAAAAAAATACAAAGTTCAACCTTCAATTTCATTGCCCTTTTATACGCCTATGACTTGGCATCATCAGCTCTGGCATAAACCAGATGATTGCTACTTTTGTGAAACAAATATTTCAGAGAACACTTCTAAAACCCGCAAAAATGTTAAGTACGCAAAGGTTGTAAGTGTTACATAACCGATATCTGGTAATGATAAAGTGCCGACAACGAGCATATGTGGTTTTGAAACTGAAAAATATTTGGTGGAAGAAGAATACCTTCCATCCAAATCTACAACGGAGCGACATTTTGTTTCAAATGCAGATTTCTGCGATCTCGATCGCGATTTAAGTTGGTCAAAACGACAGGCTAAAATCCTTGGGTTGCGATTAAGGAAGTGGAAATTGGTGGAAAAAGATTTTTATGTAACTTTCTGTAGAAGAAGTGACCGGACATTGTTGACACCACATGACATGACAGAAGGTTTTGACAATTTTATTTGGTATTGAAGGTGGTTACACAAAATACCCATGTTATCTTTGTGAATGGGATAGTCGCGCACCTAATCACTACGATCGCAGGGAAAACGTTTTTTGAACGCCCCATTAGTTCGGCTTATAAGGTTGTTCTGCCACCATTGCATCCAAAGATTGGGTACATGAAACAATTTGTAAAAAAAATTGATGTAAACGTTGAAGCTTTTTGCTATCTAAGAGCGGTGTTCCCAATATTTGCGAAGCCAAAATTAAAGAAGGTATTAATTTCTTCACAGGTCTAATATTTGTTATCGCATTTATCAGTTCTGATGAATTTCAGGTATATTCATTGAGACCTAAAATTCGTAAAGTTATGAGAGATGAGAATTTTATCAACAAGCTCTGTTCCGTTGAAAAACGCGCATGGAAGAGTTTTGTTGCACTATGTGAAAACTTTCTTGGTAATCACAGAAGCGACAACTATGTCGCGATTGTTGATTAATTTTTGAGTGCGTATGGTGAAATGGGCTGCAACATGTCAATTTAAATTCATTTCCTCCATTCACATCTTGACTTCTTCCCAGAAAACCTGGGCCAGTTCAGTGATGAACAAGACGAACACTTTCATCATGAAATAATTACAATGGAAAAGCCCTTTGACAGATAAATTAAAATAAAAATGATTTCCGAATATTGTTGGTCACTTAAACGGGATACTTATGATGTTCAATTAATATTTCTAAGCAGTATTGCCAATAATTATATTTTTTTCAAAAAATGTTGTTTTAATAAAAGTTGAATAACTCAATCAGTTTCTAACGGATTTTTAAAAATGAAACCGAATTGTATTCGTAAAAACACTCTAATTATTATTCAGTTCAAAAATTGTTCTGTGTAAAAACGCATCTAAAGTTAAAAAATTACAAAATTTTTTAAAAAATGAGTTTACAGGAAAAATACACAGATTTTTTTCAGTGTGATTTTAAAAGTGTATAAACCATTCAAAAGGTCGCAGTTTCTTCTTTCCAAATCAAAAACTTAAAATCGGTTCATATTCAACCAAGTTACTGGCATATAAGTGCATAAGATCCGAAAAACCGGGTTTTTACCCGTAACTCCAGATTTTGCAGGTGTTTGGGAAATTTCAAACTCGGTTTCTTGTTGTACTCAGCAAGATCTACAAGAAAAATAATATCACTTCCCAGGTATTTTCACTTCATTCTTTGTACTCAGCAAGATCTACAAGAAAAATAATATCACTTCCTAGGTATTTTGACTTCATTCTTTTTTGTTACATTGTGTTATTACTTATACTTATTATCTATCTCTGATACATTGCAGTAAATAAATAAATTAATTGAAAATATATTTTCAATTGTTTTTCAGATCGTCCAGAAGTGCTGGGAATTTAGACCATATAGATTGGATGAAAATTAACACTTTCTGTTAACAAATGACTGAAATATTGCGGATTTATTATGCCGTCGTTATTATCAAGCATCGAAGGGCCCTCTGATTTTTTAATACCTAGTAGCGTTCATAATAGTGGCCTGTTGAAACACTATCCAATTATTACGAGTATGTCTTTGCATTGGATCCTACAGTAAGATGATTATAAATTATAAAAAAGACATGTGACATGTGTTTATTTCTCCAAAATCACATTTGGGATAGGGATGTAACGAAAGTGGGGTCTAGCGAAAGCGAATATTGAAATATACATTTTTGCGAATGCGAATATTGAAATATACATTTTTGCGAAGGCGAATAATATTATTTTGATTTTGAAGATTATTTTAGGTAAAATAATGGAAATGAAAATAATTTAATAGGGCAATTAAAATAAATTACAAATGTTTTTACACAAAAAGGTGATTTAGTACAACGTTTGAGGAAAAACAAACATTTTCGAAAAATAATTCACAAAAAGATGAGTTCTGAGGTAACTATATACTTAACTGAAATATTTTTTTCCTAATGCGAATATTCCAAACTTGGTTTTTGCATCATAAATTTCACCCAGGCTTTTTATTTTTTTATTGCCACACCCAGCTTTAACCCTATTTACATAATATATTACCTTGATTATTATTAATAGTAAAAACTTAGAAAATATTTAAAAAAAAAAAAAAATTAAAATACCTTTTGCGTAACGGCGGAATTTAAAATTTTTCCTGGTTAACATACCTCTTCTGAAAATCAAATCTATATTTTCAACGTATCATATTCTCGTAAAAGGATTATGTATATCCATTGAATATCCGAATAAATAGAGAACTAAAACCTTTTTTTGCAGAATACTTGGTTTATACTTTCTATATTTCTAGCTCCAATCCTATACGCAAATACTATTGTATTTCCAAAATACATTATTTTAGGCATAATAACTATTCTGCGAGAATTAATACATTTTTGCTCGAGTCCCATGCGGGACTGGGGAGGTCTGTTACTTTATTAACATCAATAAAATCATGGGTTAACGCATTTTCAATGGTCATCAAATTTGACTTAGAAGTAAGCATAACAGATTTCAATCCAACGATATAAACCATAACAAAATGAAGAGGTGATTAAAACACTGTTGCTACCATGAGCAACACTGCGCGACTGTAAAAAAAACGAAAAAATTTCAAGAAAAAAATTAAATATATTGTAAAAATTCAAATAGTATATAGACATTTGTCTGTCGGTGCAATTATTTTAGCCATTCGACAAACTCAAGAGAGTTCTTCTAAGTACCACGTACAAGTTTGCGTAATTCAAGAAAGTGTGTGCACATTTTTTAAGATAGCATAATAAGATTTATACATTTAAATACCGTTGTAGATCGGTATAACTCATACTACCTTGTATCAGAAATGATAGAATTTGACTTATCCCATGGAAGAAAGTGCAAAATATTCCAACTCTTCTTAAAGTTATCACATCGTCCAGGTGTTCTACGAGTATGCTGCGTCCAGCTGTTCAATAGATCGTATGTTTTTTATACGCAGTTTTCGTTGCGCATCAGGTTTTTGTATTTCAATGAGGTATTCTCCTGCGTCGATTTACCTACCTTCTAGCACGACGCTCAGCAGGGAGAATTCGTTCATCAGCCGTGTCGTTCATATGTGGCAATGAGCATCTGCATGAATTCATTCGTACAATGAATACCCAGCGTGTGTTGTTGTGCTTTGTTTTGGCGAAAATTGTATTCATTCGTCGCATAAATCAACTAAACTCGAACTCACAACATTCAAAAACAAGAATTCGAGTGCAATGAATGGTTGTGTATTTTTTCTATTTATTCTAAAGGTCCATTTAGTCTTGACGGTTGACGGTAGGCAATCAGCTGTTTCAGTTTGGGTCGCATTTTGCATGCCTTTGAAGGAGATTACTACAGTTTGACGGTTGACGACGGTAGACTTCTGCAGGTTGCAGAATCAACCGCATTTATGAAGATGTTTGGTGTCCAACAACGTACGCTGTGAAAAGATTCAAATGAAACGTGCCCAAACGTGCCCATTAGGGATATAACATTTTGCAATTTTTGGAAATATCAAAATTCCACAGTAGGGCATGAAAAAATATTAAGAAATACGTTGTCACTTTTCTCTGTCGTAAAAGAAGTTTCCGCAGCACTTTTTCTTGTCTTAAATAAATTTAAATTTTTTTGTTTAAATCTTATATAATCTGCAATAGCAAACCATTTTTCATAAGTCTAATGCAAAACTTTGATCAAAACGCAATATTTTAGCAGAAAAAGTACCTTGAACTTCTTTTTTTTTGTTCTTTTCTAAGAAGGTAGTAGAAGGTAGGTAGTATGTTCTAAAACTGAGACGTTTTTGACAGAAATGAATAACTCTTAAATTTTGCTTTTTACATAGTATAACAAAAAAGAATGGATTCAAATACCTGGGAAGTGATATTATTTTTCTTGTAGATCTTGCTGAGTACAACAAGAACCCGGTTTTGAAATTTCCCAAACACCTCCAAAATCTGGAGTAACGGGAAAAAATCGGTTTTCGGATCTTGCGCACTTATATGCCAGTAACTTGGTTGGATATCACGATTTTAAGTTTTTGAAAAGAAGAAACTGCGGCCTTTCGAATGGTGTATGCACTCACACTGAAAAATCTGTGCATTTTTCCTGTAAACTCATTTTTTTTTATAAAAATTTGTAATTTTTTATCTTTGGATGCGTTTTTACCCAGAATTTTTTAAAATGAACTGAACAATTTTTGTATTGAATAATAAAGAGAGTATCAGTATCCCGTTTAAGTGACTAGTAATATTCGGAAATCATTTTTATTTTATCTTTTCCTTCAAAGCGTTTTTCCATTGTAATTATTTCTTGATGAAAGTGTTCGCCTTGTTTATCACTGAACCGGCCAAGGTTTTCTGGGAAGAAGTCTTGATGTGAATGGAGGAAATTAATTTAAGTTGACATGTTGCAGCCCATTTCACCATACGCACTCAAAAATTAATCAACAATCGCGACATAGTTGTCGCTTCTGTGATTACCAAGAAAGTTTTCACATAGTGCAACAAAACTCTTCCATGCGCGTTTTTCAACGGAACAGAGCTTGTTGATAAAATTCTCCTCTCTCATAACTTTACGAATTTGAGGTCCAATGAATGTACCTGAAATTCATCAGAACTGATAAATGCAATAACAAATATTAGATCTGTGAAGAAATTAATACCTTCTTTAATTTTGGCTTAGCTTAATTTTGGGAACACTGCTCTAAGATTGCAAAAAGCTTCACCGTTTACATCAAGTTTTTTTTACAAATTGTTCATGTTTCCTAACTTTAGATACAGTGGTGGCAGAACAACCTTATCAGCTGTAACTAATGGGGCGTTTAAAACGTTTTTCCTGTCTTTTCGATATGTATCACGAGATGGCTATACCTTGCGATCGTAGCGATTTGGTGCATGACTATCCCACAAAGATAACATGGATATTTTGTGTAACCACCTTGCATATCAAATAAAATTGTCAAAACCTTTAAATCAGCGACGACTTTCCATTTATGCAAGCCATAGTTGACGAATCGCAGTATTTGGTTCATAACTTTATACGTTTCTTTTGTACAAGTCGCATATGCGATTGGAACAGATGGTAACAGACTTTCGTTATGCAGTAAAACAGCTTTTAAGTCTAGAAATAGCATTACAAATTTTATATAAAAAAATTAAAATCTATTAAAAACCAATAAGTTTGATGATACGTACTTTTACATGAACCGTCAATGAAAAGTTGCCATTTGTCTGCCTTATAATTGTGACTTAATGTCGAAAAATGTTTGGGTACATCAGCGCAATAAATGAGATTACTGTCATTTTTACCAGTCTTAAATATTTCTTCAAATAACAATGTCCTGTCACTTTTTCTACAGAAAGTAACACCAAAATCTTCTTCTACCAAATTCCATTACCTTAATCGCGACCCAAGGATTTCAGCCTGTAGATTTGACAAACTTAAATCGCGAACGAGATCACAGAAATCTGCATTTGAAACAAAATGTCGCTCTGCTGTAGATTTAGATGGAAGGTTATCTTCTTCCACCAAATATTTTTTTAGCTTCAAAACTACACATGCTCGTTGTCGGAACTTTATCATTACCAGATATCGGTTATGTAACACTTACAACATTTGCGTACTTTACATTTTTGCGGGTTTTAAAAGTGTGCACTGAAATATTTGTTTCAGAAAAGTAGCAATCATCTGGTTTATGCCAGAGCTGATGATGCCAAGTCATAGGCGAATAAAAGGGCAAAGAAATTGAAGGTTGAGCTTTGTATTTTTTTATTGTTGCAATTTTCACAAACAAATTCTGGCTCATACCAGCGACTGAATTTGTAAGAACGATTGAAGACTTTGTTGTATACCTCCACCACAGCATTAGTTTTTTAAAATAACGCCTATGACGGATATCCGTAAATAGGCCACAAATGTAACAATAGTTATTCTGTTTATCAAACATTTTTTTGGTTAATTACACTCGATTATTATCAAGTTGCTAACTTTTTTATTAATATAGTTTCAAAGCGAACAAGAAGTGATAAGTTAAACGAAATAAGTGAACAAAAACTAAAACAATATGTTTACATGACAAACGGGATTCTGATTTATTCAATAAAAAAACGGTCAAACAAATATTTTTAAGTAGTTTGGACAAAAATTGTATTTTTTTAAAAAAAATTTGTTTTAATAAAAGTTGAATGTCTCAATCAGTTTCTCTTTATTATTCAGTTCAAAAATAGTTCAGTTCCTTTTAAAAAATTCTGTGTAAAAAAGCATCCAAAGTTAAAAAATTACAAAAAATTTAAAAAAAATGAGTTTACAGAGAAAATACACAGTTTTTTTCAGTGTGATTTTAAAAGTGTATACACCATTCGAAAGCCCGCAATTTCTTCTTTCCAAATCAAAAAAAAACTTAAAATCAGTTGATATTCAACCAAGTTACTGGCATATAAGTGCGTAAGATCCAAAAACCGGGTATGTTTGGGAAATTTCAAAACCCGTTTCTTGTTGTACTCTGCATGATCTAAAAGAAAAATAATATCATTTCCCAGGTATTTTTTCTCTGTCACACTGTGTTATTTGTGTTGGTTCTCAAAATAAAGTATGTATAACAAAAGCAAAATATCTGTTATACGAGTAAAAAACTCAAAAATCTGGTCAAATAACTTTACAAAAAATAAGGAAGGTATTGAAAAAAGTAAAGCAATACAAGAAGTCGAAATACCTTTAAGTGAGTTGAACAAGATCCCAAAGGAAGAAGTTATTATCGGACGATTTAACGACTTAGACAAGACAGAAAAATATAAAAAGGAAAGGTATGCTAATATGTATGTCTAAAGAGATAATTAATTTGTGGACCAAGCAGGTTATGAGAACCATGCGCGTGGATCTTATAAAAAGAAAAATTGGACGGTTGGTTCTATATTATCAAAAATCCTTGAAATCGCATTGATGGTAGGAATTTTCAAAACAACTTTGTTATAACTTGCGAAGCAGCTGATTTACATTCAGAACCAGAATGTAATCAAGAAGTTACCGTTCACGATGATGACGAAAACTACATACCAACCGGATAGAACAGACCATTTAAAATGTCGTTGAAACCAGCAACTACATTAGTAACAGAAGCCAAAGTTAGCACAAGAAAAGCTGCTACAATTTGTCGACATTTGGCTAAGTCTGACATAACCATTGCGACTCCATCTCAAGCCGGAATTTATACTCGTAAAGCTCATCGAAAAAACGAGAAGAGGTTTATTAGAAAACGTTAAAAAACAGGATTGGTGCCTACATTTCGATGGCAAAAAAGTAAGTAAAAAGGAAATTCAGGTAGTAGTCATTGATAATTCACTTATAGAAATTGAATTAGCTATGTTAGTACTTGACAACGGAAAATCGGTAACAATATTTAAAGGCATCAAGGACACGTTAAATAAGTTCAACTTATGGTCGTCTTTTAAAATGACAGTTTGTGGTACAACAAGTGTCAATACGGGCAACAAAAATGGCATTGTGGCTTTACTCAACAAACATTTTTAATTAATGGCATTGTCTCCTCCACAGCACCATGTCCTCGATCTGATATCGAGACATGTAATGGATGAGGTTTTTGGTGGAAAACATCATCTCCCAATATCCCATACCTCTTGTTACGGAGAATTATGAGTGGGAATTATGAGAATTGTTAGTGGAGAATTATGAAAATCTAAAATCTAGCTATAAGCAAAATCAAGTGGAATTTTATCCTGCTTCCAAACTACCAAAATCAGTTAAAATCTATTTGTGATTTTGTTTGTGCTTCTTGGTTTGAAATTTGGGTCGGTGACCATTGCTTCAAAGAGAATGATTTTGAAGCCTTAAGTAAATCTTTTATAAACTTCACGGAAGTTTATGAATGTTTCTTGAGGCAAAAGAAAAGGTAAAAGAATCGTCTAAAATTAAAGACCATCCATGCAGCAACATATACGCCGAGCGTGCGATTAAGGTGGTACAGGATATATATCCACTATGTAAAACCATACGCACTTTAAACTTAAAGTTTATATCTAGTCTTTTCGCTTATTTTAACTTTAAAAAATACGCATGTATATATACAATGATTTAAAATCACAATTTATAAAAAATGAAAATAAAAATTGGAAGCACTTTAGAAAACTGTTTTTTTTATCACAACAATATTGCCCACATGGTAGTGGAGTGGTATTTTGCACTCAAAAACAAGTTATGTCCTTAGTGCTCATACTCCCTCTCTCTTCCTGTACCTATACTTTTTCTGTTGCGGAAATGTAGAGACCATCCTAAAAAGACATGCAAATAGGCCTTGTGGTGGATTCGATATACATTTAAATACGCCTTTTACAATCAGGAATATTAGTAGTTTACTCGTAGTTGACCCTTCCAACTTACCATTAAAAAATGTTAACTCGGTTGATCCGACTGACATATATCCTCAGCCATACAGGGTATTAAAATTTCCCTTTTGAGTGGAAGGTGCCAGAAAAACCGATTAGTAGCTCCTTTCGAAAGTTATCGTGAGAACCCGCCGCACAGACGGACATGGCTCAAAAATCTTAAAAATTCATAAAACGTATTTTGTAAAGTCATAATAACATATGTAGGGTCTTAAATGCTATTTTCAATGCGTTACACTTTTTCTCCTTACCAAATGATATATATCCAATTACACAGTATGGTGAGGGTATAAAAACTCGATACACATTTCGAGTTCTAGACATTACAATAGATTCTAATGCTAGGTACACACAAAGCAGCCCTCGAGAGCAACGTGCTGCAGCAAATTTTCTTTATAGCGAAATACGTGGCAACACAGCTACAAGCACACCCACCCTCCCAACATTTGGAAGTTTCTTTCATCGTCCATCGTCAAATGGGTTACATTTTAGTCACTTCCAGGCGTTAAATGGAAGATAGTTTGAATTTTACAAGAACAAATTACATTACAGTCTTTAAATCATCCAGACATCAATTGGAAGATAGTTTGTTGTTTACAACACCGAAAATCACATGTGCCGTAATGGATATATTAAACAACATAATGCACTTCTGCTAAGCCGCAGCGACCGCGAAGTAAAATTAAAATCAAAAGTGACTTCCAAGAAGGCACTAGGAAGTGACTCTTTGTAGTTACGCAGAAGTGACTTCTGGAAGTTAACTCCGGGGGGTACAACTTCTCGATACGGATGACACTTCTGCGAAAAGAAAATGGTATCGCAGACGATGAGTTTTAACTTCTTAGCTTCACTTCTTAGTCACTTAGTCCGCGATAGAAAATATTGGCAGGAAAGGTTTAATTCAACATGACAGCAACGGCAGCCTCGTGTGTATATAACATTAAGACATGCATTTTTCAGCCTTCCTAGATGCAATGCTAGATAGAGCTCGACCATAATACACTCGAAGTAACCGCCGAGAGCAACGTGTTGCATCAAATGTTTTGTTTCTTAACAAAACACGTGGCAACAGAGCTACACAGGAAGCCACGTTTGCTTCAATATGGCTGTATTGCTGCAACGGTAGCGTCCTGTGTATCTAGCATAAGATGTGGTAGCCGAGTAGACCGCAAGTGTAGATGTGATTCGTAGTGCAAACATATGAGATTTTCTTAAAACTCTCCTTTGCAGGGACTTTAGGTTTAATATGATAAGGGAGATGTGACGCCATCCCGACACCCTTTGTTTTATTGAAAATGGAGTTGAAATGACTGTTTTTAAAGATATGCCACAAGGCATATACTCGTTCAGCCCTTTTTGCTGCTAGGTTCTTTATAAAACCCACACAAAGCACCTCATACAGTGCATACATAGTTTTATTAACTTTAAAAAAAATCAATAAAAATATTACTCGAAGCAAATACTCAAACATGTGTACTTTTTATCAAGGTAAATTTAGTCCATTAAAAGGAATTTTTTCCCCTGGACCGATTTCGCCCATTTACTATCCCAAACAGCTTATGATCATAAGCCAACATCATGCAATGCTATGTTGATTTGTTGTACCCCTATGGTGGTGGACATGGTTTGTTCGTCTTAGAATTTTACAACGATCAATAATATATGTATGTTGCACACGGAACGACAAATTTAGTATACCATCCACTCTTCGGGTATAATTAAGGAAACAAATTAATTTTCATGCTTAGACTATACAGATTACGAAAATAATTACAATGAATTAATATTTAAATGTAAAATTTGTTTAACACACTGTTTTAAATAAAGTATTCTTACTTTATTTGCAAGCCCTACCCTATTCAGGGTCATGCGTTTTTGTTTATTGCTTGAATAATTCACAAATAGAGTGATTCTATCACTTTCCAAAACAAAATACACTGTGTTACATAAAAGAATGAAGTCGAAATACCTTGAAAATCTTGCTGAGTACAACAAGTAACCGGGTTAGAATTTTCCCAAGCACCTCAAAAATCTAGATTTACGGGTAAAAAACTGGGTTGTTGGATCTTTAAGCTCTTATATATGAGTAACTTGGTTGAATATCAACCGATTTCCAGTTTATTAGTTGATTTAGAGAGAAGAAGCAGCGGCCTTTCGAATGGTGCATACATTTTTAAAAGAACACTGAAAGAAATCTTTGTAATTTTTCTGTAAGCACATTTTTTCAATTTTTTGTCATTTTTTAACTTTCGATGTTTTTTTTTATAAAAGGAACCTAACAATGTTTGAACAGAATAAAACAACGAGTGGTCTTAAAAATAAAATAATATGCGGTGTTATTTTTAAAAATCCATTAGAAACAGATTTAGTTATTGAACTTCTACTAAAACATTAATCTTAGAAAAAAAATTTTTTTTTGGCCTTATTATCAGAAACGTGTTTTTGCCGTTCTTGTTTAATTGAACCTCTCAGTATGTCATGTAAAAATATTGTTTTTTGTACATGTGTTTTTCTTAGACGTTTTATTTGTCACTTCTTTTTTGCTTTGAAACTGTATTTTAAAAAAGTTTGCAATTTGATAATAATGGTGTGTAATGAACAAAAAAATTTGTGACAAACGAAATGACTTAATTTAAAAAAATATATTGCTGGGGTGGAAGTATAAAGTAGAGCGATTAAAATCGCTCTTATAAATTCAGTCGCTGGCATGAGACAGAATTTGTTTATAAAAATTGCTGCGCAGCACTAAAAACAATACAAGTTTAACCGCTAGTTTCTTTGCCATTTTGTGCGGTATGACTTGGTATCATCAGCTCTGGCACGTCCCAGATGATTGTTTTTCTGTGAAACTAATATTTCAGGGCACACTTTTAAAATCCGCAAAAATGTTTAGTACGCAATAGCTGTAACTGTTACTAAATCGATATTTGGTTAGGATAAAATTCCGACAACGAGCATATGTGGTTTTGAAACTAAAAAGAAGAGTACCTTCCATCCAAATTTGCAACAGAGCGACAAATGCAGGTTTCTGCGATATCGTTCGCGGTCAAAACATTTCAAAATGACAAGCTGAAATCCTTGGATTTTCGTTTTCGTATTACATTCTGTAGAAGAAGTGAGCCGACCTTGTTATCTGAAGAACGTTTTAAGACTGATGAAAATGACAGTAATCTTGTGTCGCGCGCTTATGTACCCAAACTATTTTCGGCTTTCGGTTTATTTATAAATATATATAAGTATATATAAGTACGTATTGAAAAAACATGTTAATTTGTAATGGATTTTTTATTTTTTTCTGTTAAATCTCTAATGCTTTAATTAGGCTTGAAAGCTGTTTTACTGCATAACAGAAATCTGTTACCACCAGTTCCAATTGCATATGCGACTAGCACAAAAGGAACTTACGATGTTATTATGCAAAAACGCCGATTCGTCAACTATAACTTGCATAAATGGGAAGTCGTCGCTGCAAGTGGTTACACTAAATATCCATGTTAACTTTGTGTATGGGGAGTCGTGCAACAAACCACTACGATCGCAAGGTATGGCAATCTCATGAGGAATGTAAAATAGGCAGGAAAAATATATTAAACGTTCCATTAGTTACAGATTATAAGGTTGTTCTGCCACCACTGCGTTTATGATACATGAAACAATTTATAAACAAGGCGAACACTTTAATTAAGAAACAATTACAATGGAAAAACGTTTTGGAGGAAAAGATTAAATAAAAATGATTTTCGTATACTCGTATTGCTGGTCAAACAAACAACCATTTCTGAGTAGTTTTGCCAACAAATTTAATTTTTTCCAAAAAACGTTGTCTTAATGAAAGTTTCATAATTCAATCAATACACTCTGTTTATTATTCAGTTCAAAAATTGTACGGTTCCTTTTATAAAATTCGCATCCAAAGTTCAAAAAATGACAAGAAAATTTAAAAAAATAGAAAAGAAAAATATTATCATATCTAAGGTATTATTCCCTGCCGCACGGTGTAATTATCCAAATCAATCCAAGGATATAAAATAGTTATTTTCACTTCTAGGTCCGTTAAATGGTGTTGTCCATTTTTATAAACAGCTCTTACAATTAGAGTTTGATTAGATTAAGTCAGTTCTTCCAGCAGGCCTGTCAAGTCTCCTTAGACACATGAATGCTGCCATTATCTTATTAAAATCATCCTTTCGCTTCTACAGCGAAAAACATAAAATCGGATAAACATATATGTATAGGAGCTATATCTCAATCTAAACCGATTTTCTTTAATTTCTATAACGTCCTACCTTATTCCAAAAAACGTATTCGGTAAGAACATACAAATCGCTTGAACATATATGTCGGAGAAATAACTACATCTGAACTGATTTTTTTAAATTTTCATAGAATCCGTCCTTGCTCCAAAAAACTTACTTCTGCTAAATTTTATAAAAATCAGACAACAATTTCCACCAGTAGTTTGGTTACAAGCGGTTTTAAGAATATAACCTGTGGTTTGCTTTCCACAGAAAGACGGACATGGCTAGACATAAATTTGAACATCTAGAATTTTACGACAACTAAGAACATATGTACTTCATGGGGTCTCCGACCATTATTTCGATGTGTTGCAAACGGAATGACAAAGTGAATATTCGCTCATGACAATTTTAATAGCGTCCGCTCTTTGTCCAAAAAACTTACCTGTGACACATTTTTTATCAATATGGAGGTAATATGTGGCTTCTAGAGTTGAAAACAATCAATCGGATGAACACATGTGTGTGGGAGCTAATCTAAATCTGAACCGAGTTTCTTCAATTTTAATAACCTTTTTTCTTAGTCAAGAAAACTGTCAAATTTCATCAAGATTGGGTGGCAAAAGTAGGTTCTGGAGCTAAAACCAGCAAAAATATCAGCTAAATGCCCGTCACAGCTTCGGCAGCATACCTCCATCCGATGGTCAAGATTTGCACTGACTCTGAGAAATAATGGAGGTTCGATGTCGTTAATGTGCCAAATTTTCTTATCCTTTAGATCTTGAAAAGTTCTTGGCTTATTGAGGTAAACTTTTTCTTTAAAATATCCCCACTGAAAGAAGTTCAACATCGCTACGACGTGAAATAACACTGCCATTGCATTTCTCGCACAAGAAAGCCATTGTTTCGTTGGCAGTGTGGCAAGTGGAACAATTCTGTTGGAACCACATATCCTCAATTTCTGGCCACAAGAAGTCCGTTATCACCTTGCGATAGTGAACACCATTCGCCAGTCAATGTTGACGGCTCTTCTGCCACACTATCGCGAACAACATCAATGTTTCCCATTAAAATGCACCATTACTCCCACTGATGCTGTTTACGCGGCATTGCTCAAAGTTATTAAAAGCAATAAAGATCGAAAATTGGAAAATTGTATTTGTAACAACAGTTAATAGCTCTCCTTGTTTAAATACCAGTTACACATGTCAAAACCAGGGACCGAAAATAACGGTTATCCTTTTTTAAAGTTACAATGATGAAAAATCACACAACTGAATAATAGGCATAAATTGTGACAAAAATCTTTTTTGGTGTAATTTTTATGCAAAATTGACAAAAACAGTTATATTCAATAAAATTTGTAATAATCATAGAATGCAATTGTTGTTTTTAATTACTCAAAATTAAGTTTTTATTTTTTTTTTATTTTATTTCTCTGACGATTACAGTATATGATGACTTTTATTACTCAGTCAATGACTTTTATTTTTAAAAATCTTAATAATAATCAGTAGGCGACTTTTATTAAATATGTCCTTAATAAAAATGTACTTTAAAGTCGCAATATTAAAATCTTTTTGGTTAATTCTAATATATGTATAAGTCATTAGAGGCCAAAGGATATATATGTATACAATCATAATCCAGTAAACAAGCGTAATCGAAGGGAATAATAGAGGGCCAAAAATGATATCCCCGTTTTGGTTCTTTTTGTTCCTTTCCCCTCTACACATTTTTGCACCATCTCGCTAAGTTTTACCTACAGGACACGAATCTGTAAGAATCTTTGTGCAGGGCTATCCCAAAACATGGACTATTTGTGTCTTGTCACGTTCTGTACAAAATTTAATAACTTTTTCGGTTTTTTTAGATTATATAAATAACACTTATAGAATAAATAATGGAGAGATTCACAACCGAACCAACTGAAGAACTAGATAATAGAATAATTATATTTTAATCAGCGATCAATTATCTTAACGCAAAGAGCGACATTTAAGCGTCAGAATTTCGCCCTCTGACTGGTTCAATGATTCGTTGCTTTGTTGATCGTCATCACCAACGAGGCACCGTTAGAGATTCGGCTGGAGCCAATAGACCACGCACTGCGAAAATATTGAACGAGTAAAGCAAAGTATTAACGGAACACCAGAAACATCTACCAGAAGGCGTTCTGCTGAGCTAGGAATGTCTTGTACGTCACTACGGCGCATTTTACTGTTATACCCTTATAAGGTGCAAGAATTAAAGCCCGCGGATCGTCGGCTATGTTTAAATTTTGCAGTTAAATTTTAACAGTTGGCCAGAAATGATATTAACATTATTGAAAATTTGATTATGAAGCTCATTTTCATTTGAATGGCTTTGTTAATAAGCAGACCTGTAGGTTCTGGGGTTCTGAAAATCCAAAAGCCACACGCAGAAAAAAAGTATGGTTGTGGTGACAATATTCGAAGAGGATAATACTATTGTTGGGTATATGGTTGTGGTACAACAATGTTATGATTCTCACAACAATAGTATGATTCAAATACAACCATACTATGATCTCCACAACCATAGTATGATTCACATTTAACCATACTATGATCTTCACAACCATTGTATGATCCTCACAACCATTGTATGTTTCACATACTACCATAATATGATCCTCACAACCATGTTATGATTCACACGCAACCATTATGATCCCTACAACCATAGTATGGTCACACACAATTTTACTATGATTCCCAAGATAATTTATTAGAATTTGTTTAAGTTGTCGACAATAGATTTGAATTATGAAAATTATTCAAAAATACATTAAATTCAAAATAATAGGAGTGATTTATTTCACAGTAGAAAACATAAGTTTAAATAAACGTCAGCGTTTTTATTAAAAATATGTCAGTTAAACAAAACCAAAGCAGCTCGTTTAGAAAAATTTAATTTCGATAAAAAAGTACTATTATTGCATTAGATCCGTAACAATAACATTTGTTCTTAAAAGTATATTTAAATGAAGAAAAATTACAATCATACAGTATGATTGCCGTAATCATATTATTGTTAACATAATACGCACCAACCATATTAATATTGTAGCTTTAACCATATTTTCATTTTTAAATTTGGCAATAATACTATTGTTACATTTCAACAATATTAATATTGCAGCAATTATACTATTGTCAAAACTAAATTCAGTTAACAATGCTATGGTTGCGACGAACATACTTTTACTGCGGATAACATTTTATTATTGCCGTGACCATGTAGTAACCATTTTTTTTTCTCTGCGTGCATTCATCAACGTCAATTGCACCCCATTAGGTGTGCAGTATGGTGTGGGATCACATCTACAAATATCATTAGGCCTTACTTCTTAGAGAATGAAGATGGAAGTGCTGTAACCGGTATCTATCAGTTTATGATAGAACATATTTTACATTCTGCTCTTGAAAACAGAACTGAGATGTGGTTTCATCAGGACGGAGCTATCGGAGAGCGATCGAGCAGCTTCATGTGCTGATCAACAGTGGATTATGGATGTGTCTTGTGCAAAATTTATAGCCAGGGCGTCAAAGACCTGTAGATTTAAACTGGGAGTTCTCCAAAGCGTAGCGACCTCTCTAACATTTCTGTACCACTGCCAGACGGCGTTGGAATTGCGTGATACACTGAGAACTGCAAAAATCCGGCGTCAGGTGGATGACAATGCGATGAAATCAACTGTTTCCTCACTGCGATAAGTATAAAAATATCCGACTTCAAATCATCAGCCGCACCGTCACTGCATGGACCGAAGAGGTGCGGTTGTCCCTTAATGTCAATGACATCAACATTCCGACCTCCAACTACCCCAAAACCTTGGGATCACCTGCCTGACTGACCGCCGTCCTTAGAAAATAAAGGGGGTTCTGCTAATGTGTTCTAGAACCATCTACATGAGGAGACAAAGTTCCTTACCGAGCGCTATCATAATTTATTGTTGTCTAACCAATATCTGCTTGGGTGTCTTTGCAGTAGTCATTGTGACCACCATCTCATGGACAGGATATCTCCGCCACGGCAGTTTAGGTATTGTCCATGTTCTAAAGAGAGATCCAGCGCTACAAGAGAGAGCCTCACTACTACCTGGCAGTATAACGTATAACGTCAATTCCATGTGAACTTTAATTTTGACGAAATTTGTACATTGGTTCAAAATTTAGAATTCTGAAAATTACAGCAGTGGCAACATTTTCAATACGTTTTTTTTTAAACTCATAACTTTTGTAGCTATGATATTTGAGATTTTTTCAACTATCAGTACTAAATAGAGGTTTACAAAATATATTTTTATATACCTATTTCTTTTTCGAATTTTTTTTTTGTGATTCTGAAAAAAAAGTTTACCATTGAATTTTTAAAAAAAAAATTGGTAAATCGTTAATATATTGGCTTATGGCACAAACAATGTTTTCGGTGGCCAAACTTCTACTTTTCGAGTTAAAAATGTAAATGTTTGTCGGTCTCCACATCATTGTTTTTTTGTCATGTATTAGGAAATTTTTATTTCCATTACCAATGGACACAAATAGCCATAAATAAGCATTAAAAAGATGTACTCGTAGCAAGATGTACCCTCACCCGTAGAAAAATAAATTGTAAAGTTTGCATTGGCCATAAAAGTAAAAAAGAAATAGCTGTTTTTAAAAAAAAAAATTTAAATTTTTTTTTGGTAAATGGCTATTATGTTGGCTAATGGCACAAAAAAGTTTTTCGCGACAACGCTTTAATTTTTCAAGTTATAAATTAAAATGTACAACGGTCTCCACAATATTTTTAAACACTTCAAAACTAAAAAACTCTAACTTTGGTTCTATTTGTGATTTATGCGTTTTTTTTATTTTCTTTAGAAATATCTACAAAGGGTCATAAAAAAGCATTAAAAGCTAATTTGTTGGAAACAAAATCTGAACATATGTATTTGCTTTCTAAGTCGGTGGGTTTTGGGAAATACAGGATTTTCCATTAAGGACACATTTTATATATTAATAAAAGACAGAATATTTTGAGATATATAGTTTTTATATATACGAATTCCAGGAGTAGTGCAAATGTTACATTTAAGAATGCTGTATAGTTGTATTTATCATAGACTGAATGGTTCAATGAAAAGGTCGACCAACTAAAGGAACATACAGATTGAAGTGTTTTTTTTTCCTTCAGTATGTATATTTAATTTAAGTAGTGTAAGATAGTTTGTGGTAAATAAATGAGTTCTTTCAAAACCATTGAAGTGTTTGGTAGGAAACGCGGTGTAGGAAATACATACTAACATTTTTGTGACCCCGACGGTATCAAGAAATACCACCAGTCATCATCTTTTAATAATATTCAACCATTTTGGTGATGAAATATTTTCACAGGTCAAGAAAAAAAATATACACAATTAGTGTAAATGAAGTGTTCTTTAAAGTGAGCAAAAACAGCGTTAACGAGGCTAAAAATCGGATTAAAAGAGTATCAAAATAATATGAAAAATCAAATGGACAGTAATTTGTCTAAACACCTTCCGACGCTATCCGCACGCCAAGAAAATATGGCGATGAAGGAAGAATTAAAAAGGCTGTGATGGAACGAGGTTATCAACGGATATATAATTGATGCGTTTGAAATTATCAACGGGGTGCATAAATACTTCAAACACATAGGGAATATAGGAATAATCTATGCCAGAGAAGTCCAGGAGAAAACAAAAATATATTCACCAGAGTATTGCAAAGAAGGGTAACCTCGTAATAAAGTGCAGAATTTTATTCATATCTTTTTTTCCAGGTCTTTACTCCCAAATTCGAAGCAACGTTGAACCAACCATACTATTGTTGATTATATGGTTGTGACACAACAATATTATGATCATCACAACGATAGTATGGTTCACACACAACCATACTATGATCCCCATAACAATATTATGGTCCTCACAACAATATAATTATTCACACACAACCATACTATGATCCCCACAACTATATTATTATTCACATTTAACCATACTATGATCCCGACAACCATATTATGATCCTCATAAGCATAGTATGTATAACGTACAACCATAGTATGATTCTCACAACCATAGTATAACTTACACACACTGATTTTATGATTCCCAAAATTTTTTGTAAAGATTGGGTTAAGTTGTTATTAAACAATAGAGCATTTTATTAAGTAAGTTGTGTAATAATAGGAGTGATTTATTAAACAATAAAAACATTTCAGTTATACTAATTCGTAGTTTGTTTCGAAAAAATTTAATTATTTTTACTGTTATTGCGTAAGATTCGTAAAAATAACATTGTCAAATTAAAAAAATACAATTTTGCCGGTATGATTGCCGTAATCATGCTATGTTAACATAAAACCCATGAAAACAATACTTTTGTTCCACCAACCATACTTATATTGTTGTTACAACCATATTTTCATTTTTAAATTTGGCAACAATACTATTGTTACATTTCAACAGTATTGATATTGCCGCAATCATACTATTGTCAAAATGAAATCCAAAAAACAATACTGTGGTTGCGACGACCATACTTTTATTGCAAAGAACATACTATTGTTGCCGTGACCATATAGTAACCATATCTTTTCCCTGCGTGCATATCGCCTAAAATGCATCATTAAATATCAGTTAAGGCCGAAAAATAACTAGATGTGTGATAACATACCTAAAATCGGAGTTCTCTTAAATCATTGCTGTCAAAATCATTCATATGTTGCGAAGTCAACTTTTGTATTTTCTGCTCTTTTTAGGGTATGCCTTTTTTCAAACCTGCTAAGGAATTACTTTCCGAGCCATATTTTAAACTTGTTGCCTTATTTTTTTATCAAACCGCGTACAGTTGTTTTGCCAACTCCATATTTTCTGTTATTGCGATGCTCTTTAATCAAATATTGTTTTTCTTTAATTGAAAAAATGTAGTATGAATGTAGTTTTTCATGTAATGTAATGAAGTGTTTGTTTAGTCCGCAGTTGTAATACCTGGCAGTTTTTACTACATACTCGATTATTTCATACGGATAAGTACTTAGAATAGAAAAGTGGGATCAATGGATAAAAAAACTGGATAAACACTTACCTTGTTGCGCCATATAGAGGACACCAGGAACATATGCAGCACAGGAGCAAAATTAGTATTGTCAACGCCACCAATGTTGCTAACAGAATCAGCAACCAGAACAGGAGTTTATTTTCAGCCTTGTACAGTGTCTGCAAAGGAGTGAGATCCTTAATTTTAAATATGTTGGTGTAAATGTTCGCATATGAATGTAATAATCACTTACGTCAGTCTCCGATGTTCCCGCCTCCCGACCGGTCATTATGGCGAACGAGCTGTTATGCTGCGACAGGCGCTGTTGAATTTGTGAAATATCTACAACCGAGGAGCTATCATAGAGAACAGTGGCAGTGACCACGCTTCGGTCTTTAATATCGGGATTCCCCGAGGATGGTATATTTTGGTTGCCAGTTTCATCCGGCCTTAAGGGTCGAATTTCATGAATAATAACCTTTCCACCCGTAATCGTGGATAGTGTTTCCTCAGTCTTAGATTTATCGGGATTTAGGCCGGGAACAACGAATGTCACAGTTCGCGCGCGGCTCTCTGGCGGATAAATACGAATTGTTGTGGTGCTAGAGCGGACTGGCACACCCAAGTCGTACGCCCGAGCTGTAAGAATAAATATATTCCGGTCTTCCGGGGAGGGCGTTGGTGTTTGACGGCGATTTCTGTTTGTTGCTTCTTTTTTTGCTCTAAAATTGATTTTTTCTCTTACAGTTAGCTCACCAGTTACTTTATCAAGAGCAAAGTTGTTATCATAGTTGCCATTAATGATCTCGTAACGTATTTCGTTATTAGGAGCAGTCGCATCTTTATCGACAGCAAGTATAATGGCTGTGGCGGTAAAACTTCTCAAATCAGGCGCCAAAATAAATTCATACACATCCTTCTCAAACACTGGCGTCTCGTCATTTACATCGACTAGCTTAATAATTAGGGGAACTTGCGCTCTATTCCCAGTGCCGTCATTATCACGTGCTTCGACATATAGGTGATATTCCGGCATTACTTCTCGGTCAAACCCATGATTATTAGTTGACACTGTAACCCATCCCGTTTCTGCGTCCAAATTTAAAGATGTATTAAGATAGCCCAGTATAGCAGTATAACGTACACGCCCTCCCATCCCCGTGTCCGCATCTTCCGCATGCACTTGGACAACCTTCGTTCCAACGGTCATGTTCTCTGGTAATTCCACAGTGTACATTGGTTGCGAGAAAACTGGCGAGTTGTCATTGACATCATTAAGATATATGGTTACATTAACAAAGGCCGACAGATTCGTAGCTGGGCCCAGTTCTTGTGCCAGTATCTGGAATTCGACGGTTTGTCTCTCTTCATAGTCCAGCAGGACGTTGTCACGTACTCGTATGAGAAACAACGCACTACGCTCGGCTACATTCGGCGTTATCTCGAAAGTACCATTGTTGTTCAGCAGCGTCAGCGAAAATACTCCATTCTTGCCAGTATCATCGTCATAGACGCGAGGCACGTATGGATCAGTGAAGGCAAGGGCCGTGCCTTGCGGTGCATTCTCATCAACTCTGGATACATAACTGTACAAAGAAGAAAAAAACTGTTTTAGTAAAATATTTATATATACTCGTATATTCGTCTATCCAGCCACTGTCAGTCAGATGAACTTACAAACTCTATCCAATATTCCGGAATTGACTACAAAGCATGTATTAGTGTTGGTACATTTACCTGGCTCACTTCTAAATCTATCAGAAGGGTTAACCATGCCAGAAGGGTCTAAGCACGAACCTGACGGAGAATACGTCCCTAGGCTCCTAGGTGCTTTTGTTCTTCCTTAGAGCCTATCGATCTGCCAAAAATCCTGCAGTGTCGGCTGTCTGCATCCGTCTTTCTTAAACTCGTTCGTAATGTATGCGTATCCGGTAAACGGTTCCATAATCTCACGAGACCCAATTACTGCAGCGTCGGCTTAAGGGTGCAGTAAGTTTTTTGCTACTGATGTCCCGTCTAGTAAAGTGGAATTATTGCGCTACTAACCAAATCGACCATGTCAGTGAGCGTCCAAAGCCCGAGTATCGTGCAGTGTGATTCTTTGATACAATATAGCTCAAAGGCTCTTAAGGGATCTAATCCTGCCACCTTCAGGTGCTGGTAAGGCGTTACAAAATGACTCAAAGCATCTTTCTCGGCCACCACCTCAGAAACCCTAAAAGCACAAAAAGCCTTTCAAGAGCATTCGTAACCAGGCGTTCAGCCTCGTAAATAATAAATCAGCTTAGTGCTAAACCTGCCGAGGAGCTCACGTGCCGAGAAGGGATGCTGTAGAAGAACGCTGCCGCGTCTATCGGGGATGTTTGGTCCGGAGGTGATGACAAGATGATGCATATAGGTCCGGAGTCTGAACACCACCTGAGCGGCAAAGAAGTTGAAGCTGCTTCTCTATCTGCTAACGAGAATTCCCAATCGGCCACTGTGCTTATGACCTTATTGGAATCCGACGACGATCCCGAGGACGCCAACGTTACAGTCGTCACAGCAAAGACCTTTAGTGAAGGTAAGCTAAATTAACCTTCACCTCACTAAAGCAGCATCAGCTGCCCTGCTTCACCGTCTAGTCTTAGGCGCGGATGAGCTTATCTACATCCGGGTACAGTATTCTGTACGCATCTGGACCAGGTAGAACCAGAGCCTTTATATTGGTCAGTAGATTTATTCTATCTGATTTTAGCGATAATGACAGTTGGGAGGAATCACGTATCACCATTACAAGAAAGGCGATGTCCTGTGCAAACAAAAGAAACATCAAACAATAACCTGTTGTGTGTCCAACCATAATCAGATGCAAATGCACACCTTACCATCTAGGCAAACTGAGACGTCAACAAGAGAGTAATGAAAAATCTAGTAACCTGATTAGTAATTAAAACGTGTCAGAAGACTGTCGTTTCTCTAATCACATGTATATTGAATTCAATTTTCACTTTGAAGCGGATTCAGAACATCAATTTTTAAACAGATGGAAGAAGAACTGGTCCATTTATGCTGAAGTATTGCCGAAATGACGAAGAAATCCTGTACACAAACCGTCAGGATGGGAAAGGCTAAGCCCACATTGTGGAATGCAGAAATTATCTTGAAGCGCAATCAATTAAAGCAGCCATTCAATGAGGCTAGACAGACTGGTCTCACTTAAAGGCTTTAAGAGCCTAACTAGAAAAGCTTAAAGACAATCCTGGAAGAATTTCTGCAGGAGCACCTGACTCTCAGTCTGCAGGGGATCTTGATATCTCCGATATCCCGATTACACAATATCGCAAACGATGGGCGGTTAAAAGCTCCGGGTCCGGATGGCATTATTCCAGCGGACTATCAGGAGAACATCGATACAATAATGCCATGGCTTTTGCCAATCTTTAGAGCCTGTTTGCGACTGTCTCATGTGCATTCATGGTTAACAACATATAAGAATGTCTTCACCCCAAAAGGAGAGAAGGAAGGAATTACACACTTAGCGCCACTGATATCTCTAAATTGACAGTACGGGGAACACCACAAGGAGGTGTTCTCTTTCTACTGTTGTGGAATCTTAACATTGCTTGCTGCAAGTAATTGCATACGCGGGTGATGTGACGGTGGCAGCCACGGTGAAGGATCCAAAGATGCTTTCGGAAGCATTGACGCCTGCGCTAAAGTTCTTTCTAAAGTGGCGTCGGAGATGTGGGCTCCGTGTAAATCCAGCTAAAGAGGAACTGGTGTTATTCACTTGGCGATGCAAAATCCCTTATTTTGTTAACTCCACCATCGATGGTGTAACGCTTTCGTTACCTAATAGTGAAACATCGACAAGGACTACTATGGCGACAACTTGCTTATATTGCTGCAAAAAAGCCACTGGCCAAAACAAAATCGAACATTTTGGGTGTAGTCATTGTGGGGTTTCCAGTTTACTATGTGACACCTGAACCTATTTTTGATTCTGGTTTTGCGATTGACCTCCCCTCGCGGGGAACGCAATCCAAATATACACTGATAAATCAAAGTCGCTAAGAGTAGATGGTTTGCATATTAATGGCAGTTTTACATCTGCGCAACCCTCAAATAAAATAAGTATAGGTATATAGCTGATATTAGCCTTCCTCTTTCATAAAGTCCAGAAAGATCTGGCTTTGTATGAATGAGCGCAGAACCTCACTGCGGTCTGGCTGGCTTAAGGATAATAGAGGGTGTGGCCAGACAGCATAGGACAAATTATTCGCGACGAGTATACGGTATCACAACGGGTCCTAGTCTTGAACCCAAGTGAACTATGCTTTGGGCGACTGCCAATTAAACCTTATATTACCTAAACAAGTACTAACGGATTTCAAAAAATAAAGGATTTTCTTCCTTACTAAATGCATTGCAAGTCCCTCATAAAATAATAAGGGAAATCATGGGTAAAGTTGAAAATTGCAAAAAAAAGTTTTTGTCGAAAAAATACACACAGTTCTCAAACTTTCTTAAATAATATATAAATTGTTCGAAAGGTCCCAGTCTATTTTTCAATAGTGCTACCTCTGGTTTTAGTATTTCGAGGTGTGGCAAACGGAATGACAGAGTAAATATACCCTCGATTCTATGATGGAGTTCAAAGTTAAATAAATTTCATTACAATTTGTTGTACTTATATTAGGTATATATACTTAAGACTTAATGTCGACTTTTAGACTATAAAAAAGTCGACTTTTTTTAGGGAAATGAAAATGCGATACTTTGAAAAAAACAAGTTTTCTTTGTATAAAAAACGTTTTTAAGAAAGTAAGAGTGATTATTAACTAACAAACTTTAGGAATTTCAAGTAGTTTTTACATAAGTAATATTCAAGTTTAATATACATGGATCGACATGTCCGCAACAATAGATCTCAAAAAGATAATCATATTTAAATTTTTTGGAAAAATTGCAATGCAATAAGAACTGCATGCGAAAATAATCTCTTTCACGGGACAGAAGTGGTAACGATTGACAATTTATTTGTTCGCTATTTTTGCAATACATGGCCACTCGCTTTCCATTGTTCTCCACATAAGTATTGGATTATTTTTCTTTTACGACAAAGAGGCGCCTTCAGATTGGAGCACCATTGTCATCATTATGGCGCCTAGTGCTGACACTCTTGTCAACACGCAGAGAAAAAACATGGTTACTATATGGTCACGGCAATAATAGTATGTTCTCCGCAATAAAAGTATGTTCGTCACAGCCACAACATTGTTTACTGAATTTTACTTAGACAATTGTATGATTGCCGCAATATTAATATTGTTGAAATGTAACAATAGTATTATTTCCAAATTCAAAAATGAAAATATGGTTATAGCAACAATATAAATATAGTTGGTGCGACAAAATTATTGTTATTTGCGTTTTATGTTAACAATAATATAATTACGGCAATCATACTGTATGATTGTAATTTTTTTTTTTTTTGAATATGCTTTTGGAAACAATGTTATTGTCACGGATCTAATGCAATAATAATACTTTTTATATGGAAATTAAAATGTTTTAAACAAACTGCTTCTGCTTTGTTTAACTGAAATAATTTCAATAAAAACGCTTACGTTTTTTTAAACTTATTTTTTCTACTGTTAAATAAACCACTCCTGATATTTTGAATTTAATGTATTTTTAAATAATTTTCATAACTCAAAACTATTGTTGACAACTAAACCCAATTCTAATAAATTATATTGGTGATCATAGTATAACAGTGTGTGATCATACTAGGGATCATTGTAGGGATCATAACATGGTTCCGTGTGAATCATACTATGGTTGTTAGGATCATACTTTGGTTGTATGTGAAACATACTATGGTTGCGAGGATCATAATATGGTTGTTGAGATCATAGTATGGTTGATCCCCACTATGGTTGTGGAGATCATAGTATGGTTATGTGTGAATCATGCTATTGTTGTGAGGATCGTAATATGGTTTTATTTAAATCGTACTATTGTTGTGAGGATCATAATATTGTTGTACCACAACCATATACACAACAATGGTATTATCCTCTTCGAATATTGTCACCACAACCATACTTTTTTCTGCGAGTGGGAAAGAAATGGGGAGGTATGAGGCCATTTAAAAACTTATCTTATTGCCCAATTCTATCATTTTTGGTTACACATCCCTGTTTAAAAACGTGGCTTGTTTAATGACAGGACCTACAGGGTGGGCCAAAAGTTACCATGGGGTTTAACAATTTAAAAACTTTTCGTTTATATATTTTTTTCAGATTATATAAATAACTCTTGGAGAATAAATAATGGAGAGATTCACAACTGAACAAAGAACCAGAATAATATAATTTTATTATTTAAATCAGCGATTAACTATTTTAACGCAAAGTAATGAAGCTCAGTTTCATTTAAAAGGCTTTGTTAATAAGCAGAACCAAGAGCCATTCATCAACGCCAGTTGCACCCCATTAGGTGTACAGTATGGTGTGGGAACACATCTGCTAATATCATTGGGCCTTACATCTTCGAGAAAGAAGATGGAAGTGCTGTAACAATAAATGGAGAGCGGTAACGGTTCATGATAGAACATTTTTTACGTCCTGCTCTTGAAAACAGACCTGAGATGAGGTTTCATTCAGCAGGACGGTGCCACTGCCCAAACTGCCCGAGACACAATGGCACTTTTAAGTCAAATTTTTAGAGAGCGAATAAATTCCAGAAATTCGGAAATTATTTGGCCAACTACAGCCACAAATTTTGAAAGATGCTCTAAATCTAGCCCATCATTGCGAAGCTGAAAACAGAGGTCATTTAAGTGACATTATTTTTCATACTTAGTCTAAAAATATCCATTTTGTTTGTATATTATATAATATGAGAAAAAATAAAAAAAAATTAATAAACGAAAAAACTATTAACCCCATGGTTACTTTTGGCCCACCCTGTATAATTAGGACGGGTAAACTGTTTTGCTGTTTTTTTTCACAATATACCATATGTTATTTGCTTACTTTGTTCCCTTACAATAATATTAAGAACCAAACTGGGAACTGCTCTCAGTTTAGTGATTTGTGCACGCTTAATACTTATGTTCACTGACCAGGCCCTAATGTTTAACACCGGCCTCGAACACTTACTGCATTTTTTTGACTTACTTTTACATGGCTTAAATGTAATCTCTTATTCGTGAGTCGATGGCATTGTCGAGGTGGAAAAGCCGACGATGAATAATGTACTCGTAAGATGTTCTTATCTGTATTGGAACCTGTGTTTATATGAAGCTATGTTTATATGAAGCTGTGTTTTATGATCACTTACTATTACACCAAGACCAACATATACAGGGTTTTTCAATAGGGACATAACAATTTCGTATCTTTATGTCAACGCACCCTCAAACATTTTTAATGATCTTTCAGTGGCAAAACGTTGGTTGAAGTCAACATTTTTATCATGGAAAGTTCACCTACGAGCAACGTTTGGAAATCAGTAAAAATTACTACCAAAATTTTGAGTAGGTCGCAACTTTAAGAGCGATGAAGCTTATTTTTGGCTGAGTTGTTTTGTCAATAAACAAAATATGCGTTATTGTACAGCAACAAACCCACATGTGCTTCAAGAGACACAATTGCATCCGCAAACAACTACAGTGTGGTGTGGTTTTCACGCCGGTGGTGTGATTGGGCCGTATTTTTTCGTTAGAATCGATGTACTTAAAGGCAAATTCGGTGAACGTGTAATCTCGAGGAATGGTCCGTTCGAATGGCTACGTCGTTTATGCGATTTAACGCCATTGGTTTTTATTTTATGGGGCCACATTAGATCATTTGTCTAAGCTAACAAGCCAAAAACTTTAGACGAGCTAAGAGACAACATCCAAAGCCAACGTTCTGGTCGAAATGTGTGGAAGAGTGGTGGAAAATTGGGTCTAAAGATTAGATGGATATACATGGGTTTCGTGTAGGTCATATGACCGAGATCGAATTTCATTATTAAAATGTAATATTTGCGCTACACCTGAAATTGTGGAAAACTTAATGGAAAACCATGTATGATATATTTAGTATAAAATGCTCTATTCAATTGGATAACAAAATTCTATTGGATAACAATTAGTAGTATAAAAAAAAGTATCCACATCAGGATCGATTTTTGATCTTTAGTATTTCTGTTTTTTCATATATTCAGCATATGCCTTTTATGAATGAATTGTGGTCCAGTCAGAATTTGTTTGTCAAACTCCAATGAAAATAGGCAAAAATCTGAGTTTTGTTACCACTAGCTTATAGTATTTATTGAATTTTTTTTTAATAAATTCCTTTATTTCTAATCAAACGGTTTAGGATGCAGAGAGTTTCAGTTTTTGTATGCACAGAAATACATAGTTTTTTTTTAAAGTTTTAAAGTTATCACCTAAGCGACCACTTAAAAAATCTCGACTGACAATAAGTATGGGCGGATGGGTACTCAAATATAAGCGAATTTCTCTACGAATCCAAATATGGATTGATTTGGAAGATTCGGCTTAGATTGGCGTAGGACTCATTGACTTAATGGGTCAAAAAACGAACCCAGTGTAATGGCGAATCTACGGTTTGACCTGCTTAAGGACGTTTTTACTTGTTTATTTATCGGAAAATATTTAAACAATTCTGTTTATTTTGTTTTCACTTTGAATAGTTACCACATGCATTCTAGTAGACTGAATTGGAAGTTTTGACTAAATAAGTTAGCAAGTTTCTGTCGGTTGATCCTACTTGCGAGTACATATAAGTCTAACCTCACTGTTCATTTTTAAAACCTATCTGGCTGAAAGGGCTGTGGCTTGACTATGAATTGTCCGTCATTAAGTAAATCTAACGTTAGTGTTTATAAGAACTCATCTTCACTTTTATTGCCTGAAGCGTACTGTTTTTCTAGAAATCTCGTAATCGCTCGTTTCGTGTCGGAAGTACTACCTATACAATGGGCGTGCCAACCATTTTTGCCTTATGTGTGTACAAATATGAAATTAACCTGTTGTGGAATACAAAATTCATGCATTCATATTGGTTCAAATCTATGCTCGGACTGTGTCATTTTTGTGTAAGGTAGTGTCATTTGTGTCATTTTTGTGAAAGAAGGAGCATAAAAATACAATATCTTATGCACTATGTGATGATATGCATCGATACACATTCCGGGGAAAGTGGACGTTGCCATGTCCCCTTTACAAAAATCGGATTAATGGCCAAATAATGGACCGATCGTTAGTTATACCATTTCTACAAAATAAAACCACAGACTAGGCAACTATTCTAGAATATGTTATGGCAAAATTGGATAAGAGGGTTGGTACCGCCTACACAACCCTGAACTTTCAAACTCTATATCTCATGAACTAATAGACATATGACCATGATAACAGGAACAATGCCATGTATCGAAACATATCCTGAAAGAAAGGTGGACACGTCCCCTTTAAACTATAAGTAGATAGGACTCTGAACCAAAAAATCGCCAATGAAAAAATAAAGAACAGAGAGGGAGAAACGACAGAAACCTGCGGTATACCTGCTGTCAGCCTTTGTGAGAATCAATCTACAACAACTCACATAATGCGATTTCTAAGAATACTCGATGCTGGGCTCTATCAAAGGATCGAACTGGTGGATCAAACGACACTATCTTTCTGGCAAGAACGCCATCGGGTCTCCCGTAGAGCGATTTCTACGGAAACCAATATCGATCACAAAGCAGATCGTTGGACTCTACATACCTTACAAGATGGTTGTAAACCATGCTTTCCATTACCTTGGAGAGCGCACAGCAAATTGCAATTGACCGCTTATTCGGGATGGGCTGGAGTTTTGCAACTGTAAAACGCGCTGGGAAGACTCCCACATTGAAAGCAAGATAAAAAGATTGCGTAATGGACGCACTATCTCCGAAGAGCACTTGCATAGGACAAGTGCCGTAATGCTGTCCGGGCCCGGATACTTCATTAGATTGATTCGCCAGAACTTTTCTAACTCCACGTGTTTGAAAAAGATCTAAGGCATGGATCAGGATACATTTTCGATCATGGGGATTGGTTGATTGATTTCCGCCGAGGAACAATTCTGTGAATATATTTCAAACAATAGGTTAGCTTTATCAACCGGTTCAGTGAATGCATGGTCGGCCTTAACAAGAGTTAGGGTAGATGACGAGCTTTCCTTTACTCTTGTTTCAAACGACAAAAGACTTTTACTTCCCTTGGAAGAAGAAGGAACTTTTTTACGCAGACGTTGCTCATAATCAAGCCTAAGGCGCTGGAACACGAAGTTCTTGCCTGCAGTTCAGTATAAGCGTTTTTGCTCAAACGCCAATTTCTGAGCGCCTCCTCTTTAGATCTGACACCCTGCATGCCTGGTTAAACCAACTGCTTTCGGCTGGTTTAGACGAGACATCTAACTTTCATGTAAAATTATATTTACAATCATTTAAGCCGCAGCATTTATGTCGTTATCCAGAAATCAAAGTTTACAATTAAAATGCTGGAAAAAGTGTTTAAGCTAAGCCTAATGTGCCTTTTCGTAGATAAAAAGCTATTCTCTTTTTCCGGGCAAGCGACACGAAGAGCGGACTACGAAAAGGAAGCTAAAACAATGAAGTGGTAGAAATTATCAAGGGGTGCAAGAACATTAACATCGATCTTTTCCGGGTACACAGCTCAGAAAAGGTCGGTTTATGTGTCAGTTCATTCACTTGTTGCGTTTTGCGCTGCGAAGAGCTGAGCTCGGCATATTAGCCCTTCGGAGTTCCATGGCTCGAATAAGAATACCAGTCGGAATTATGGACATTGGAATTCCCAACAGCGACAATTCCACTGAGTCGGCTTTGAATTTGGACTTCTGTGTACACGCCAAAAATATAGTACTTGTGTTCCAAATCTGAATTTAACCCAAAGCGAGTTAAATTCTGGGTCTTGTATGTACAAGTGTGACTGGCCCTGAAACACTGTGCCATTACCTACATACTCGTATACCTCAAATCCTCTGTGGGAAATAAACAGAAATATGGTGTGGTACCCAGAAACGTGAAAATCCTTTGGATCAGAATCCGCACGCACCTGGAACTCACATTGAATTTGCTGAGCAAAATTTTGTTTTCTTTACTCTTGCCCTGAGAAGTAACATACAAATCAAAACTTTTAGAATTTTGTTTTGTATGTTTAACAAATGGGCAATAGTCACACATTTTTGAAACGATGATCAGCTCACAAAAAAGTTGTGTTACTGTTCTGATTTTAGTATTACATAAGTACGAGTATGACAAAAGTATAGAGTTTTGTTCAAACATTGTAGATCTACTATAAAAAAGTTGAACAAATTTAACTTTCAATTCGGTGACCAAAGTGAAAAAACAAAGCAAGTGTGTGAATGATGTTTCAAAGACCAAGGCACAATTTTCCCCATGGGCCGATTTCGACCATTTACATCCTAAACAGCCTATGACCATAAGCCATAATCATGCAAAACTTCAGAATCCTAGGTTGATTCGTTTGGCCGCTATCAGCAGACGCACGGGCGGACTAAGATGGCTAGATCGTTTTAGAATTTTTCGACTATCAATAATATACGAGTATATACCTTATAGGGTCTCCTACAATATTTCGTAGTTTTGCAAACGGAATGACAAATTCAATATACCACCCACCCACTCTTCGGTGGATTGTATAAGAAAATTGTCCAGTGCACAAAAGTCATTGTATCGAAACTTTGTTTTTTTATTATTCATTTTCTTTTAAAATATTTTAGAATTTCCTTATATTGACCTTGCGCTATATTTACTTTACGCCGGTCCGACCGAAACAACTGTACTTTTCATACTAATGTAAAAGTGGCAGGTATTGCAATAGAAAATAAATTATGGCATAGTAAACCCAAGCAAGTCTTTAGAAATTATGTTACGCAAATGCATATTACAGTATTATTATGTATAAGTACAGTCGCCTTCCTCTTTCTTTAAGTCCGAGCAGTTCGGAAATTTTCTTTCGCGTGTACACAAAAAAATAACCAAAAAAAAACGATTGCCCAATGTTATTTAGTTCCACAAAACAAAAAAAAACAGTGTTCATCGATTAGTAGACCTCGGATTTTTGCATATTTTCATATTTTTAATGGTTTTGGGCAGAAAAAATCTAACTGGACCAAAATTAGTTTTATTTAAAAAGGAATTTAAAAACTGATGCATATGTTTAAATTTTTTTCATATTTCCATAAAATATGCTGAATACGAATATATGCGAAAAATATGCCAAATATACAAAAAATCAGCATTCGATCCAGGTGTGGATTATTTTCTTAATATTATTAATTATTATCCGATTTTACATAGAGCATTTTATACTTAGTTAATACATAATATACGATACATATATTGACCGCCTTGGTGTAATAGTAAGTGATACTCGTATACTCGTAGTCTATCATATATACTCGTATAAACACAGGTTTAATTACAGATAAGCACATCTTTTATTTGTCGCCGGCGGGTTTTCCAACTATTAACTGCCAGCGGCTTTCAGAGTAGAGATCAATTTTTAAGCCATGTAAAATATACTCTATGAAAGGCATTACGTGTTCGAAGCCGGCGTTATACAGTAGGTTCAGTGAATAAAAGAATTATAGCGTTTACATTAGAGCGTACCCCCTTACAGGTAAACCAAAGTTCACCGTACACATTCGAATATGAAGTATTATTGCAAGGTAGGTTCAAAAATTTTGTTTTTGTGTTTTTGGCGAACGTATGTTTCTCGCTTTTACATTTTTCTTTATATCTTCTGCATTTAGTACAGCCGGATCTTAAAGCGTGATACATTGATGTTTTTGTCTCGAAGAGACCAGTTTTTCTGTTTTTGAAGTCACTGACTTCAAGTACCCCCTTCTGGTACTTACCCATGATATCTCAGTTGCTACTACCCTAAAGTACCACCTAATATCAGAAAATTAAAGCTCGCAAAAACCATTTAACTTTTGCTCAGGAAGTATGTCAATTTTAAAAATGTGTTGCCTATTTTGCCGAATGTAGGGGTTGTCTTTTTATGTTGCTCTTTGTATCTATCGTGTTTACAGTCAGATGTTAAAGTGTGATACACCGATTTTTGGTTTTAAAGAGACCAATTATCTGTTATTTAAGTCATTGACCTCAAGAACCCCCTTCTTATACTAACTTATGAAACATTTAATCATCCATATTTAGACGTTATTCACATTGGCTGCATTTTTGGCGGTTCTCAAGTTTAGCAAAAATGTGGTCCATGCGTTGCTCATCGGTGACCGCCATGGCAGATTTATGTACAACAAGAACAAAACTAATCTGTAACATTGTTTCCTATTGCTTTTGAGAAATTAGCCATCGTAAAGCCCAGTGCTGTTAGCACAGCGCGTTGCTAACAACAGTCTCTCGAATCCTCCGCTATTATGTGACGTGATATTGAGAAAACTGGCTCAGTTCGTTGTGCAAGTGTATGCGCCATTCTGGTTTCTTGTGAAAAGCCAACCACTGGCAATTCACGGAAGTCGGAGTGCTTTCCTCTTTATATGCGGGATTCGATGGTATGATAAGATGATAAGCATTCCAATGTTCAAAAGAAACTATCGATTTACCAGGTTAACACAAGGAAAATAATTCAATTTAATTATTTTCTTTGCTAAAATTAATTATTATCACAGTTTAACCATGTCGTTCTCAATACACCGATCTTAAGACACGGAGCTTTTGTTCGTGTTGTACATGAATCTGCCATGGCGGTCACCGATGAGCAACGCATGGACCACACCACATTTTTGCAATACTTTTAATCAAACTATGGTTGATTACAATTTTTATTATTTCATTTTACCTTAATTTTGTTAATTATTGTTGTATAAGTTGAGATATGATGGGTAAGTATAAGTGTAAAAAGGGAGTTCTTGAGGCCAATAACTTTTAAAACTGAAAAATTGGGGTTTCAAGACAAAAACATCGATGTATCTATCACACTTTAACATCTGACTGTAAACACCGAAGATACAAAGAACAATATAAAAAGACACCCCTACATTCGGCAAAAATATTTTTAAAAATTGTTCTGCTGGGATTATCGACATACTTCCTGAGCAAAAGTTCAACGATTTTGTGCGAGCTTTAATGTTCTTATATTAAGATGGTACAATAGGATAATAGCAACTGAGATATGAAGGGTAAGTACCAAAAGGGGGTACTTGAAGTCAGTGACTTCAGAAAAATTGGTCGCTTCGAGACAAAAACATCGATGTATCACACTATTAGATCGGGCTGTAAATGCAGAGGATATAAAGAAAAATGTAAAAGTGAGACACCTACGTTCGACAAAAAAAAAGTAAAAAAAAATTGAACTACCTTGCAATAATACTTTATATTCGATGTCGTACGGTTAACTTTTTTTGAGGTACGGCCTAGTGTACAGCTCACTGATTTGAGAGCAGCTTCCAGTTTGCTTCTTACTAGGATTGTAAGGGAACAAAGTAAGTACATAACATATGTAATAGCCTTAAGCTAGGTTCAAATTGAAAAGTAATTGACGCAATATATGTTTTTCCGTGTTTGCACAAAAGACAACGAAACAGTTTACCCAACCATTAAACGTCCTAGTTATAGGTCCGTCCTGTCATTCCACAAGCCACATTTTTAAATGGGATATGTTTAAACAAAAGTGATAGAATTGAGAAATCAAGCTTCTGTTTATTTATGGCCACCATTCAGGGGTCCTTCCTAATTTGACACCTTGTATACCACAGTGGAGTAGGTACGATATCGACTCTGTCCAGCAGTGGAATTCTATTCGATTTTGTATTTTTGACAGTTTTTGTTTTGCCATCTTTTTTGTTTTTTTGATCTAAAAAAATCGAAACGTTACCCTCACCGTTCGTTGAAGCAGTAATTTTCTATTGCATTGTTTGCCGCATATATGCCAAAAGCGGCGGCAAATATTTCAAGTTAAGCGTTTACACTAGTTGGATTTTTCCCTAAGAGCATATAATTTTATTTGTCCAATATCGGCGGATTTCTTCGTTTAGTCTAAAAAGTATTCGGTGTTCAGATTGTGATGAGCAAATAATTGACACTTTTTTTCAATATTTGAAAAATCTTAACGTAGGTTTGAAAACGTGGTTTTACGAGTGCGGTTCGGAAAGTTCTTAGCCTATCAATGAAAGAGAATAGCTAGTTTTTTAAAAATATTTTTATTTTTCAATATAATCTCCTGAAACTTCAATACACTTAGTCCAACGCTTATCTAGCAATTCTATCCCTTGATTAAAATAGTTTTCCTCAAGGTCTTCAAAATAGTGGTTTAAAGCTGTAATTGCATCTTCATTTGAGGTAAAACGCTTGCCAGCAAGGATTTTTTTAGATTTGGGAACAGGTAAAAGTCACTGGGAGCTAAAGCAGGAGAATAAGGTGGGTGGTCAAGCAACTCGTACTTTAATTCGTTAATTTTAGCCATTGTTAAAACACTCTTGTGCGCTGGTGCGTTGTCTTGATGAAAAATTATTTTTTTGTGTTGTAAGTCAGGACGTTTTTCTCGAATTTGTACATTTAATTGATCTAAAAGGTTGCAATAGTACTCTGAATTTATTGTTTTACCCTTTTGCAGATAGTCAATCAATAAAATACCTTTGAATTCCCAAAAAACCGTTGCCATAACCTTACCAGCCGATTGAATTGTTTTTGCCTTCTTTGGGGCACTTCCTCCAGCTTCAGTCCATTGTTTGGATTGTTCTTTTGTCTCTGAAAACTATCATTTTATTTCGCTGAAAACGATCCAAACAAGCTTGAGAAATGTTCATTTTTATGCGTTTTTGGTCGACTGTTAACAAGTCCGGCACCCGTCTTGCAGAAAGCTTTTTCATCTGTAGTTCTTCATGCAAAATTAAATGGACTCGATCATTTGAGATGCCCATGATATTACCTATTTCACGCACTTTTATTCGTCGATCATTTAATACCATATCATGCACTTTGGCTACAATTTCTGTTGTTGTTGCTGTTTTTCTTGTCCCGATAAACCTTTTTTATGTAAATATTTAATGACACCACGCAGTTATAATTTTTCCATTGTAAAAAAATATATGAAGGAGTTGCCAGATCGAAACAAAATTTAACATGTGTTCATAGCAGAGATGGAAGTTTCCAAAACACTTAATATCTGTTTATACCGCGCTTATTGTGCTAGGCTAAGAAGTTTCCGAACCGCCCTCGTATACAAAAAGAATGGATTTCATAAAAATAACGTAATTTTTCTGAGTAGGTTTTGCTACTTTTGATCAAAACTCCAACGCTATCCAAAAAAATTGTCTCAATATCAAAGGATAATAGTAGTGCAAAGTTGTGGTTACATTTTAAATAATATATGTGTGACAGCGCATAAAGAAAGGGACCTAAGGGAAAAAAAATCAATTTTCATTTTTGTTTTGATGTGGACAACATGTGAGCATCGAATGAGACCGATCCCTTGACCCAAAAGAGTTCCCTTCCAGAGATATGCGCGTTTTAAAAGTGATGGTACACCAAAGATACACGTATTTAAATCTTTAAAATGGCTCTCCTGAACAAAACTGGTTTTTACCCTTAGGTCCCTTTCTATTTTGCGCGTCACATATATAGTTTCAAAATAAAGCTAAAAACATTGAACAGGGATTAACCGGCTCAAGACCTCTTGCATCTATATTTAAATAAAAGACAAGCTTTTAACAAAATGGCAAAGTGACATTGATTTTCGTGGCTGCACACTGCTTTTATCATGATTTCGTGTCCGTGACAACCCTCTTCAGAAAGCTTTGCTGCAATTGTTGAAAGTAAAACCGAACTCTATAAGGCCAGAAAATCAATGCCACTTTGCCATTTTGTTAAAAACTTGTCTTCTTTTTAAATATACACGCAGAAATAAAGTATGGTTGTGGTGACAATATTCGAAGAGGATAATACTATTGTTGGGTATATGGTTCTGGTACAACAATATTTTGATCCTCACAACAATAGATAGATTCAAATACAACCATACTATGATCCCCACAACCATAGTATGACTCACACTCAACCATACTATGATCTCCACAACCATAGTATGATTCACACGCAACCATGTTATGATCCCTACAACCATGGTATGATCACACACAATTGTACTATGATCTCCAATATAATTTATTAGAATTTGTTTAAGTTGTCGACAGTAGAATTATGAAAATTATTCAAAAAGAAAATTAAATTCAAAATAATAGGAGTGATTTATTTTACAGTAGAAAAAATAAGTTTAAATAAACGTAAGCGTTTTATTGAAAATTTTTCAGTAAAACAAAGCCAAAGCAAAAAAATTTTAATTTCGATAAAAAAGTACTATTATTGCATTAAATCCGTAACAATAAGATTTGTTCTTAAAAGCATATTTAAATGTAGTCATATCATTGTTAACATAAAACGCAAAACACAATACTTTTGTCGCACCAACCATATTTATATTGTTGCTATAACCATATTTTCATTTTTAAATTTGGCAATAATACTATTGTTACAACAATAACAACCTTCTTTAACAGCCAATGAAACTTTATTACAAAAAATCGAAATTCCCCTTCTACGTTCATCTTATTGTATCTCAATTAAAAATAAACTTGAACTATTTAAATCAAACCGAAACCATTTTTCTACTGACCATTTGTTACAGTATATTGACATAGAGTATATACAAATTAAAATTAATTCAAATATCCAAATAGCGAAAGCCTAATAAAATATCAAAATAGTGCAAGTTTATATCTTCTACTTATACATTACGATAAAAGTCGAAATCATTCCATGATTAATGTCACAGTAATGCCTTCGAAGTAGAAATTACATTGTTCTTTCAAAGAGCTACACAAATTTGTTATGAGTTGGTCACCAGCAGAGCAAGGGTTTCAAAAATATCCAACTCCAGATCATAGGATGTGAGAAAAGAGTTTTGAGTCGTTCTGTGAGTCAATTCAAACACTTGCTAGAACATCAGGCCTATAGAATTGAATGTGGAATGTACACCGCTAAAAATTCTCTCGCAGTCCATGTATGTTGGCAGGTTTATGAAATGTGAAAAAGCATTATATCGGGGGTTAAAAAACAATACAAAAAGTATATTTTTAACGTCACATATTTTTTTTAAAAATAAGTAAACAAAAAAAAGCGTTACAAACATTAGTGGTGTTTTTGGTAAGGCTTGATAACTAAAACTGGATAGAAAAATCAGTATTGTACGGGCGGTTCGGAAACCTAGCCTAGCACAAAAAGCGCGGTATAAACAAAAAAAAGTTAAGTGTTTTGGAAACTTCCATTTCTGCTATGAACACATGTTAAATTTTGTTTCGATCTGGCAACTCCTTCATATAGAAACAGGTGTTCACAAAAGACGCACCCGCTATTTTTTTACAATGGAAAAATTAGAAATGCGTGGTGTCATTAAATATTTACATAAAAATGGTTTATCGGGACAAGAAATTCATAATGATATGGTGAATGTGTTAGGTGAAAGTGCTCCTTCATATGCAACAGTAAAAAATTGGGTTGCTGAATTTAAACGTGGTCGTACAAGCATTGAAGATGAACCACGTAGTGGACGTCCAAAAACAGCAACAACAACAGAAATTGTAGCCAAAGTGCATGATATGGTATTAAATGATCGACGAATAAAAGTGCGTGAAATAGGTAATATCATGGCCATCTCAAATGATCGAGTCCATTTAATTTTGCATGAAGAACTACAGATGAAAAAGCTTTCTGCAAGATGGGTGCCGGACTTGTTAACAGTCGACCAAAAACGCATAAGAATGAACATTTCTCAAGCTTGTTTGGATCGTTTTCGAAATAAAATGGGTTTTAAGTGTCGTTTCATAACTGTTGATGAGACATGGATCCACCACTATACTCCAGAGACAAAAGAACAATCCAAACAGTGGACTGAAGCTGGAGGAAGTGCCCCAAAGAAGGCAAAAACAATTCAATCGGCTGGTAAGGTTATGGCAACGGTTTTTTGGGACTTCAAAGGTATTTTATTGATTGAATATCTGCAAAAAGGTAAAACAATAAATTCAACTAATTCAGTACTATTGCAACCTTTTAGATCAATTAAATGTACAAATTCGAGAAAAACGTCCTGGCATACAACACAAAAAAATAATTTTTCATCAAGACAACGCACCAGCGCACAAGAGTGTTTTAACAATGGCTAAAATCAACGAATTAAAGTACGAGTTGCTTGACCACCCACCTTATTCTCCTGATTTAGATCCCGGTGTTCCCAAATCTAAAAAAATCCTTGCTGGCAAGCGTTTTACCTCAAATGAAGATGCAATTACAGTTGTAAACCACTATTTTGAAGACCTTGAGGAAAACTATTTTAATCAAGGGATAGAATTGCTAGATAAGCGTTGGACTAAGTGTATTGAAGTTTCAGGAGATTATATTGAAAAATAAAAATATTTTTGAAAAACTAACTATTCTCTTTCATTGATAGGCTAAGAACTTTCCGAACCGCCTCGTATTGTATCTAATACAGACTGTTTCGCTTTCCACAAGACAATAAATGGCGTGAACCACTTTTAACTCATATCGCCTATACTACTTCTGCTCGTACTAACCAAGAAACATCCAGATCTTTATCTTAGACTTAATGAAAATCTGCATTTTTTATAAAAACTGATTTTCTCCAATTTCAACAGCATTCGTTCTTGGCACTAGTAACTCAATTGTGCCAAATTTCTACAAGATTGGATGTAAAATGAGGTTTCTATTGCTAAAAACAAAAATCGAATCTAATGCACATAAATGTAGGAACTATATCTAAATCTGAACTGATTTTCTTCAATTTTTCTTACTTACTTGATCCAAAAAAATAACGTGTGCAAAATTTCATCAAGATTGGATGAAATATGTGGCTTCTAAAGCTAAAAACATAAAAGTCGTATGAATATATATGTGGGAGCTTTATCAAACAAAAAAACTGATTTCTTCAATTTCACTAGCCAGTGATTCTGAGCCGATCGGTACTTAAAGTGGCTCAAATAATTTTGGTAGTTACAAACATTTTAAATAGCGAGCGACATCACAATGGTCTGATACTAACTAAACACACATTCTTTTTCATTTAAATATAGATTTTTATACCCCGCACCACACTGCGGTACAGGGTATTATGATTCTAGTCGTATTTCGAGAACGAACCCCGTAATTAGGGCAATTGTACGAAGTTTCGTCTAGATGTTATCGCTTAAAGTACCACAAACATAATCGCAGTGCATGGATGCATTTCTTATGTGGTGTAATAAAATATGTTTACAAAATTATGAAAATAAGGAAAGTCCTTTCAAAAAGTGGCATAAAAGGTAAAAAAGTTGCACAAAAATATCAAGGCGGGAAAAAGGTGGCACAACGGTAACACTGGTACAGATCAACTCAGAATTACTAGCTGATGAAGGACGCTATTAAAATTGAAGAAAATCGGTTTAGATATAAATGGTGGTTAAATTTTATGTTGTTGATTTTGAATAAAACACAAATTATTTAGGAAATTATTGTCATTACTTTTGATCATGATAATATTGGTATGTTTATGTATGAAACAAAATATCGGCCAAATGGCTGCCGCGAACTCGACGGCACAGCTCCATCCGATGGTCCAAATTTTCGATGACGCTGAGGCATAATTGAGGTTCTATGCAGTTAATGTGCCGAATTATCTCACCCTTTAGCTCTTGAATTGTTGCTGGCTTATCGACGTACACCTTTTCTTTCAAATAACCCAAAGAAGTTCAGCGGTGTCAAATCACATGATTTTGGCGGCCAATTAACATCGCCACGACGTAAGATAACACTGCCATTGAATTTGTCGCGCAAAACAGCCACTGTTACGTTAGCTGTGTGGCAAGTGGCACCGTCCTGTTGAAACCACATATCGTCCATACCCAAATCTTCCCATTCGGGCCATTAAAAGTTCGTTTTCAGCTCACGATAGCGAACTCCATTCACAGTAACTGCCTGTCCGGCCTCATTTTGGAAAAACTACGGCCCGATGATGCCGCCAGCCCATAAACCGCACCAAAAAGTCACTCTTCGTGGGTGCATTGTTTTTTCGACAATCACTTTTAGATTATCATTCGCCCAAATGCGGCAATTCTGCTTATTGACGAATCCACTGAGGTGACAATGTGCCTCATCACTGAAGATGATTTTCTTCGAAAATTGATTTTTCATTTTCATAATAAGCCTGAATAACTTTAACGGGTTGCTCGCTAGTGTATCTTTCCATGGTTCAAATTGAGTTAGTCAGAAATTGAGCTGTGGTTCACATGCAACATCTGCCCTTAAAATTTAAACACCCTTTAGCTCTCACATATATGTTCAATCGATTTTATGTCGTTAGCTCTAGATGCCACATATTACTTACAAGTAAGTTCCCTGTGCCAAGGACGGACGCTGTTAATATGACATTGGCTTTAATTTAAGGCAAATTTAGAGTCCATCCAAGGTGGTCCAAATACCTATTTTCTGTTGGCTTTTCTGAACAACCAGAAGTGCAGTTTTTTATATATTCGCCCACGCATGAATTTAGCTTTTGTTTTTACTAGTTTTATATGGTGCCATTTCGTTATTGTTTGAAAGTCTACAATTGTTTTAACAGATTTAACACAAAATTTATAATAATCTACAAACATACGAGTTTCCAAATACACAATAGGTTTGCACAAACATATCATATGTGTACGTAAGTCTATTATGCTGAATTAGAGGCTGAAATTGTGTAAGAGGTACTAAAAGGCGTGTGACAATATGCACCATTTTCAATCCCATAGGTAGTTTTGAAAAATATTACAACATGCAAATTTTAAAAACCATTGCTAAGTCCGAGTCCGAGTCGAGGTTTTAAAAAATTAGTTATTTTCATACAAGAATAACTCATTAATGGCCAAAAATTTCAGAATTTTATAATTTTTCACATTTTACGCATATGAGTGATGTGAGTGTTGCTTTAGTTTTTACCTCCAGTGTACAGATGTACATACTTACTAAGACACCATTCACTGGTGGCTGATCATATTATCCAGCGGATAAGCGAATGTCAGTCACTGCCTTCTGGAAAGTATGTCAAAAATTACATTGCTCTGAAGGAAAGCTCACGAAACGAACATAAATAAAACGAAGCGAAACGAAAGAAGGAACAAACATTATGCTAATGGGACATGCAGATCAAAGCAAGGCAATCATCAGTCTGCCCATGTGCCTGTAGAATGCGGTACGGCAATGTTCTTGCCATTGTAGTTTCTTGTCGGTCTGGTCGGGTTCGGCTGTCTGATGCTAAAGTTGTTCATATCGTGTTCATACTTACTGATCATTCTCAAAGTATGGCGGCGAGTTGGTGCGCTCCGGCAGAAAAAATGCCAATTGAACGGTGGATGCCATAGCTGGAGGTTCGTCACGACCAACCTTAACCTCTTCCGCAATTACTGTAAGCAAGACGGGATCGCCCACATGCGTGATTGCAGCGATATCCTCAAGAGGTCGCATTAGAAATATTTCCCCTGAAAATATATGCAAAGAACAAAATATATGCAACATCAGTACTTCGAATATTATGAAATTTAATAACAAATATGTTCATGCATACATTAACATTGTGTGTATGTATCTACATATAAATCGAATTGAGTTCAATGACGTCAAATATACCAAATACGTACATGCATATTTTATACACATACCCTTCACCAATTAAAACACAAATTTTATTTAAAGAAACTCGAACGTTAAAATTATTCAAAAATAAAAATTCTTAACAAATGGGTTGTAACCTTTGTTAAACCCTCCACCGAAGGGTATATCCAATTTTGTAATTCCGGTTGCAACACCTTTCAAAGTATATACGAGTATATTACGAGTATTGAACGCCGTAAAATTCTAAGACGATCTAGCCATGTCGTCCGTGTGTCTGTTGAAAGCACGATAGAGGTCAAACGAATCATATAAGGATTCTAAAATTAAGTATTAAGTTGGGATTGTAAATAGGTGAAATCGGACCAGGGGGGAAAATGTTCCCTTTAAGGGACAAAAGGTACCTCGGTACAATATACACGTTTTTAAGTAAAAGGTGATCCATATAGAGGTATATTTACAGAACAAAAAAAATATAAAAATTCAAATCAAGTGTTGAATCTTTATTAGTAATTTGAAAGGACATTAAATGTTGGCCATAACACGCGATGGGCTTTATGTAACCCCAAAGAAAAATGTCTAAAGGTGTGATATCAATCGATCTAGGCGGCCAACTCACTTGTCCAAAACGTGAAATTATTTGCTTTTCGAAATGACCTCTCAATAGATCCATTGTTTGAACAGCTGTATGGCAAGTGGCACCGTCCTGTTGAAACCAAGTGTCGTCAAGATTACGGGCTTCCATTTTAGGTAGCATAAAGATCGATATCATGGCGCGATAGCGAGCAGCATTCACGGTTACGTTCCGGCCATTGCACCGATGATTCCACCAGCTTATAAACCGCACCAAACCGTGGGTTTTTGTGGGTATAATGACACCTCTTGAACCTCTTCTTGTTGCTCTTCAGCCCAAATGCGGCAATTTTGTTTATTGACTTTGCCGTTGAGCCAGAAATGGGACTCATCACTGAATAAAATGTTGGTCGAAAACAGCGGATCTTCCCGTTTCTCACCGAACGCTTATTTCCATAATACAGTTGCCAACATTTGAAGGCAATTATTTCAAAAAAAATTAAATGCCATAAATTGTCCTTCCAACTTACCATTAAAGATTCCAACACTTGATTTGAATTTTAATATTTTTTTTATGTTCTGAAAAAATACCTCTAGATGGGTCACCCTATAGTTGCCTAAAAGAAGGTTAAAATGTTAATTGCAAAGCTAATATACGTTTTGGCTCAAGTGGTCCAAAAAACATTCCGCATGGTCAAAGCTAACATAGGCTTATGGTTAATAATTTTTAAGTTTTGGCAGATCTTATCGAATCATTTTTTGCCTTTACAATTTTTGTATCAAGGATCTTGGCACCTCTAGCTAACAATTTATTGACAATTTAGTAAATCAGATATATTAATTATCCAGCGGATATGTTTACTAGGTTTTAAGTGTCACATTCTCGCTCTGATGCTATTTCGGTCTAAACGCAACTTTCGCCGTATTGAGTTAGAAATGTATTCCGAAATGTTTCTACCTGCACTTATGGAATCTAAAATCAGCTTATAGTTCCCTCCAACGAAGAGTACATGGTATATTGAATATGTCATTTGCTTAACAAATCATAATGTTTGGTGGACGGACAATTGTTCAAATGTGTACTGTTAGTTGGTGGTCATTAAATACCTTAAGGAAATGAATAGTTGCTTGACTGCATTGTCCAAAACTGGCGATTAGTAGCCAATATGGCCACAGGGTACTCTAATTAAAGCAAATTTTGCCCCCCACCTAACTGTAGAGTAATCTTGATGTTTTGGCTGAGACTATGGATGGACGCATGGGCCAAAAGGTCCCAAAAACGTACCTTTTTGTTCTTATTGACGTTTTTACTTGTTTCAATTTCTTTTGGTTTTTGAGATATAATGTCGTTTCATTTGCAGCACCACAAAAATTTGATCGGATACCTTATTTCATGTAAAGTTCCCCAACTATTGGAATAGATGTCTTCCGAGCGGATGAATCTTGCACCAAGGTTAGTCCTATTGGATAGTAGTTTAGACAAAAACTTTGAACTTTTTTCGCAGCCATGTAACTTATTACCTATTGTGCTTAGCAACATATGTCCCGAGTGTTTTAGATTAAAATTAAAAAATTAGTTTTAAATTTTTTCGCAAGATTAAATATATTTTACTTATTTGATCCAAAGAAAGCTTAGGTCTTTTCCTTTAAGATCTTTATAGTCTCTTAGTGGGATGCGACGTTTTAACTATCAAAAAAATGTTTTGTAACTCAAAACATTTAACTAAAATTTCATACCCTGTATAATATAATACACACAGTATGTCCACCTCAGGAATAAACCCACTGTTTTTATATAGAAATATAGAAAAATTATTTGCTTTTATTTATCTGTAATAATGATTAAATTAATAAATAATTAAATAAAATTTAATCTTAATCGCATAAGATCCATTTATATCATAACTTTTTTTACACTTAATTTATTGTGGATGATGAAGTGTTTAAGTTTTGTAAATTATCAACGCATACTGTCTGAGTTCGACGGCTTCCTGCTAAAACGCAATGTATTGGCCTCAGCTGGGTAAATTTAGTGAACCCGATTTTTCTTTCAGCTCTACTCTGTGACTTTTTTTAATTCTCTTTTATATGTTCAAGAACTTCTACTGCATCCTTATGGTATCGGTTTTTGACCCCCATTCTTTGAACTTACAACTTCTTCTGAAAAGTTAGAATAGCCATCATCATCAACAGTTCTGTCATCATTCTCAGAATTACTTTTATTTCATCTGGAATAACTTCAACGCACGGCTCATTACTATTCAAAGCACACAACAACCTCTATTATGTGGTTAAAAATTACATTATAAAATTTGTTATAGTTTTATTTAAAAATGACTTAAACAGTTTTTATTCTTGTTCGAGACCTTTTGTTGTTTCTTTTTCAGAATCAACAAACAAATTGGTGAAATGTATTGGCTATGGTTGCCAGGCAGACTGTACAGCTGTTTCTAAGCCCGCCAAGGCTTTTCTTCAGCAGTCTTTGGCAACGATTACTTCGGCTACGGATCAAATGACTTATACGGAAGTTTCTTTTGAATTAATGAGAATTATCGAGCTGTGCGTAGAACAGTCTTCATATCCCAATATCATTTCCACCAATTCCATTTCGCATGGGCTGCCGTTGAAAACCACAGATGCAAAAGCACAAAGTGTGCGTGTTTTTGTGCGTACATGTATTCATACATTCGTTGCACCATATGGCGTGCCAATCCCTATTAATTATGTTTTTTTGTTTTGTTTACATTTATTCGGTCTATTATCATTATTATGACTTGTAATTTATTTAAAAATTTTATTTTTTTCAAATGTTTATAGTCCTCGATTCATTTTTAATTTTTTTTCCAAATTTTGCGCATATTTCTTACGAATCCAAAACAGTCATTAGATTTTTGGGACCGCCAAAATTCCAGTAGTTATGGGCAAAACACTGGTGTTGATCGGTACACGATGCACATTTTCATAAATGCTTCCACCCCAAGCAACGCAAGCAAGACGCTCATATTATACAAGTAATAAACAAATACAAATACATGACCATGAATGATTTCAGGATCACATTTTCAACATTTTTTATAGTTGTCGATTTTCAACATAAACATTCAAAATTAAGCAAATGTAAAGGTTACTTTTTATTTAGACTATGATAAAAATAATTATGTTTATAATCATTTGTGGAGTACAAATCATCACAACTTGAGAACTCTTTACAATAAATGTATTTATGGGATTAAATATTGTTTAGCTCGTTTGTTTTATTTATGAAATCGATACAATGTTGCCTTTGCTATTGGAAAACTATCACTTTCCCTTGAAGTATCATTACTTATTCTCCCAGAATTACCACTTTTTAATACACGTTTTCTGCACATGCCACACATGCGTTTCCATATATAATTTGAAAACACTTTTTTCCAATCTGACGTGACTGTAGAAGAGTCTTTTATAGTTAACTTCTAACGTTTAAACTTTCACACACAATTTTGAAACGCAATTTCTCCACACCTACAAAATCTTTTTATCATTGGGAAATCCGCAGGTATAAACATATTCCTTGAATGAATCTACAAACTAGAATGTGATATGCATCTCATCAAAAATATCGTGGAATTTCGTAGGTACAAAAATATGGTGTAACAATTTTTTATTACCATCATTCAAAAATATTGGGAAACCCCACATTCCGTTCCATCACGTGTGGAAAATATGTTAACATTCAATGTACTGGAATAGTCTTTTATCATTTGTGGTTTAGTTTCTTATTAGAAGGCATTAATGAAATGTATGTAGGTAAGTGAGCGTTTTGTATGTTTGCTTGTGGGGGAAGCACTAATGAAAATATTGGTAAAAATGTGCATCATGTACCGATACACTCCAGCGTTTCAGTCCACATTTACTCTGAGATATTCTAAAGAAGTTGTAACATACTCTACCAAATTTGGTCATGGTCGGGGGTAAATTGTGCCTTCCAGACCGGGATGGCCCTTTGCATGGAAGATATACCAAAACGTGGAGAGATATGTTCCAAATTCAATAGAGTTCGTCTTTAGTCGGAACATTTTAAATGTGCAAAGTTTGGTTTAGATTGTGCCATATTTGCGACTTGTACTTTGTTTACTAAAATAGATGGGCATTGGAAAATGATTGCGTGGCTACCGATCAACACCAGTGTTTTGCCCATAGCTGCTGCAATTAAAGCGGTCCAAAAAATCTAATGACTGTTTCACATTCGTAAGACTTAGGCGCAAATTTGGTAAAAATGGAAAAAAAATCGAATAAAAATAATTAAATTTTTTTTAAAAAAATTTTATAAAAAAAAATTTAACTATTTAATATAGGTCGTAGTGTTCTATTTTATATGACCTAAATTTCGTACAGATCGGTCAAGGCACTCCAGAACAGCAAGGTTTTTAGTAAAACCCAAAAAATAATTTTTAGGCCATTTTAAAATTTCAACAACCCACTTCCAAATAAAAAGAAAATACATTATTTATACGAATATAAAGAATCGTTTTATAAAGTTTTCGAGCAAAGAAACAAGTTTTTAGTTACGTATTAAATATTCTGACCCTGCAATACAAAATATTAGTTTTATCATCTCTTGTTTCAGGTGTTGTAAAATTCAGCGCTATGCTCTTATATCAATATGTTCAAATTAGGTTTTGGTTTTATCGCGCGAAAAACCTACGACATTTTTTTTTCAATTTTATTTTCCGTATCTCAGGACTTTGCCTGACGATCCCGCGGGAAATTTGTTGAACATTTCTCTTCTTGAAGACTGAACCCAGAGCCAAAATGACGAGAAAATGTCTTGTTACGCCGTTATTTTATTTGTTTATGGGGCTTTGACAACTTTTTGACACCCATTCATATTAGATAATGCCTTTGGAATGATAAAGTAAAGGTAATACTAGCAGTAAAATATGGGCAAATCATGTGTTGCTGACTTTCGTTTGCATGTTTTTTTTTTTAAAGCGAAATTTTCCTGAAACCTTTAGCAACACTACTTCTTTGTGAGTAAATAGTACTTTGAAATGGCATTTAGTCTTTTACTAAACCATTTTGGAGAAAACCATATTCGAGACGAAATTGCTGTGGCAAACGTTTCGAAAAATGGAACTACTTAGTAGGGACATAAATACTGTTGAACACGTTTTATGCTGTAAAATAAAAAGTACTGAATATTTTTGGACCAAATATTTTATAATATATTTATTGATGTATATTGCATCCAAAAAGAAGCTACTTATTCGAAATGTCCACCTTTTGCCTTTGCACATGCCTTAAGTCGCACTGGCTTATTCGAATATTCGCCTTTTTCCTTTACACACGCCTTAAGTCGCACTGGCCAATCGTCAATAGCTGCACGAACCTCGTCCATTGGAAAATTGGCCACGGCTCGAACCAAAGCAGTCTTAAGAGATCCAATGTTGTGGTATCTTTTGTGACAAACCTTGTCCTCTACAACCGTCCACAATTTTTAATCCAATGGGATCAAATCTGGACTGCCTGAGGGCCATTCTTCAGAGAAAATGAAAGCTGGCAAATTGTTTCGAAGCCAGGCCTGGGACGTTTTAGCCTTATGGGCCTGCGCAGAATCCTGCTGGAAAGTCCATGGCTGGTTTCGGAACAGGGAATTGTTAAGAGGCTTCACAACAGCTTCCAAAACGGTTTCTTAGTAAACTTTGGCCGATGTTTTGACTCCTTGTTCGCAGAAATGCAGGTCAGTGACCCCATCTTAAGAGACACCCCACCAAACCATGACTGAAGCTGTGTGATGACCCTTTTCCACCCTTGGGATCAGTTCAGATGCTTCCTTAGATGACCGCACATACTCTCTATCATTTAGCTTGTTAAATTTTTCCTGAACGGTAAAATTTTTTTCATCGATGAACAAAATTTTTCTGTGCAAGTTATCAGCGTGCTTCACCAAAAGACGTTTGCATTTTTCAATCCTATTTTTTTAAAGCTGCAGTCAATAAATGTTCTCTACTTCGTTTGAAAGCCAAAAGTCCCAAGTCTTTTTTAATGATTCGACTCATGGACTTTTGCGTGATATTCATCTCACGGGCCATGATGTTTTGTTTTCGGAGCGGATTTCTGTGAATTATCTATTTAACGGCTTTGATGACATGCGGTGTTCGAACAGAGCGTGGGCGGCCCGACCGGTGGCGGTCTTTTACATCTCCAGTCTCCTTAAACAGTTTTATGCATCGGTAGACGAACATGCGGCTAATCCCTAGTGGCGGAGCGTTTTGAAAATATCGCTTTTTTCATTTCACACTTGAAAAGCGCTATTACAGCGATACGGTTCGCATTATCTGACCACTCCACGATGAAAGTTGAAACAATTTTAAAGTCCCGTTACAGACTAACGCTATTGAGGTTAGCTTTCAAAACCCATATGACATTAACGGAGTATGTTCAGTTCTACTATTGAAATTGGTGTGTTCAATGTTGTAACATTACTTATGTCCTAAGTAAGTTGTTTTGGACTTAAACCTGCATTTGCATCTTTTTTTTAACGAATTTTGCGTAGTAACCAGAAATAATAGAAGTACATAGAATATAGAGGAGTATCTAAGGACATTAAAATATCTGTAATGGGTCCAATATTTTTTCGTTCTTACAAAAGTTTTATATTTATCTGTTACGGATTAGATTAACTTAAGGACTGAAATTTAAAAACTAGCCATGCCCCTTAAGTGTAAGGATATATATAAGTCGGATAGCATTTGTTTTAATTCAAACGATAAATGCAATTTGCATTGATACAAAGCAGATTAATATGGTACAAGCACTAGACCAACTGACTTTTCTCCATAAATGTGTGTCGCGAAAAAATGATGTTGAGCAAATGCTCATAATATCAAGGCGACGAAGAATTGTGTATGACTAGAACTTGTGGCCCGCTCCCCATTCCAAAAGCTAATCCTATGATTTCACAATTTTACTTTTCAATAAATATAATTTTAAAATAACTGCATGCCGTTGCGGACGTTACATACTTTGTCAGTCATATATTACTGCACGAAGAAAAAACGTAAGGTTGGGATAATAATAATCCAAGAGCATCATACTATTGTTGGGTATATATATGTTTGTGGCACAACAATATTATGATTCTCACAACAATAGTATGATTTACATACAAACATACTATGGTCCCCACAACAATGGTATGATTCACGCTCAACTATATGATGATCTCCACAACCATAGTATGATTCACACTCAACCATACTGTGATCCCCAGAATCATATTATGATCCTTACAACTATAGTGTATTTCGCATACAACCATAGTATAACCCCAACAACCATAGTATAATCCCCACAACCATAGTATCTTCACATACAACCATACTATGATTCATACCAAACCATGTGATGATCTCTATAGTATAATCCCAGTCAACCATACTATGATCCCCAAAATCATTCATTATGATTGGGTTATGTTGTTGACAACAGAGATTTGTACTAAGATAATTATATATCAATTCAATTTCAACTCAATTAGACCAAACAGGGGCCGCATAAAAGATAAGAGCCTGGAATATTGTCTTAAATATAAACATCTTTTTTGCAAAAGACAACAAAGATTTTGTATTTATAAATGAAATAACCTTTTTTTCTTTATTCATTTTTTTTTTTTAATTTTGAGAATCATTAAAAAGTCATCAACGTTTTTTCAAAGAATTTTGTACATATCTTGAGGAAATTTTTGAGATTCATACTTTTACCTAATTGTGAATAAAAGCGAAACATCGATTTTCATGATCTACTTTATGCCTCATTCTGATCACAGGTTATGTGACTTTACGCGAAAGTAATAGGACTTGACACTTTTTTCCGTTCTTGATTTTTTATTAATACAAAAAAGTTTAATTTTTCAGGCAAAAAATATGTTTTTCTTCTCACAATTATTTATTACTGCGAAACTGTATGTAGCGAAACGTTATATGAATATAAGTAGATTAAAGGAAATGTAATTCTTAATTTTTCAAAATTTATTTCAGCAAAATCGGACTAGTGGTTCTCGAGTTATGTTAAACAAAAGAGACCAACACGAGACAAATTCCCCCATACGATACTAAGTTCAAATCAATAAATCTAGATTCCTAGATGATGCCCAGCGAAACGCCGGGACACGTATAACTTTTTTTTTGACCGATATAATTTTCCCCGGTGGTTTCATCCCATCCCGATCACTGACCCCTACCATTTGTCGCAGAGTGTAATTGATCCCAAGATCTATTTCTTAATAACAGCAGCTCCTGCTGTATCCTACTATTTAAATTCCTCATCTCGTAGAAATCCCAAATAATCCTGTTCCGTTGCTATATCCTTCGGTAATATTCCCATAGTCGAATCAAATACCGAAGATAAGAAGGTAAGGGTTTTCTGGAAAGTGTCACTGCCCTTCTTTGTACACTGTTTCCGACTGCTTCATTCATATGGTCCTTAAATATCGTGAGTAGTGAATCAATGATCTCATAGCTGCTAATATCATTCACATCTGGTAGTACCAAATTTCTGTTACTTTAATTATTTTTGAGAAATTCCGTAATATTGGCGTTATGATTTAACATTATCTGGACCGGAAGATGGTCTGAGCTTAAATCATTGATTACCGTCGCAGGTAATATAAGCTCGTATATATTGGTCAAGAAAAAGCCTAGAGTAGATCCTTGTCTGTTGTGATCAAAAGGTATATATGTGTGTTCCCCTGGGCAATGATAGACATGTCGTTAGAGTTCAGTTTCTCCAACAAAATATTACCCCAACAATTGGCTCTGGTGCAACCCCATTCCTGATTCCTAGAATTGAAATCGCCGCCTAAAATGTATATGTCATCCCTACTCAGTCTATGCAAATCCGCAGCAAAATATAATCTTCGCGTCTCTCTATCCCTGCCAGTGCCACCAGAAAAGTAGAATAAATAAACATATAGAGGGCCTGAATTCTTAAAAATTTGTATTCCTATATTTCCGATCACATGAGTATTAACAATATGTAGCGAGTGCGGTATATTTCCCCTAATGTCATTTCTATAAACACGAAATTCGTTATTACTTATCGACATATTTGGCTTCAGCCAAGTTTCTGGGTACATTGTGTACCCGTAAGAAGTGAAATAGTTCTTGATTCTTTATTCTAATTCCTCTGGCATTCCATAAAACAATCTTAATTTAATTATGCATTATGTCAAAAATTTGCAAGCTCAATAAGTTTTAACCCCAAACTGATCAGCCTTATTCCCACAGCTTCTTAAATTATCCATTAATTTAAACGTTAGTGGTCTGATCTTCTTCATGGAAAATAGTACATTACCGGGCTCGAGTAATTCGGGGCATTACTTCTGGGAATATTCCATTACCATTCGGACGTAAAGTATTGGGTTATCTGTTGTTGTAATCCTCTGCACTAATGCTGTTGTTATTGATTGCTCTTGGTAGCAGCAAGTCTATTTCTTATAAATGACTGTGAGCGCTGCTTTATCTTGAGGTGTGTATCCTTACTAGGGCAAATATTCGAACTTGAAGTTTGCGCACCGCTAGAGTCGGCGCATTTACTATAGGATTCTTTGCATTCTACGTTCAAGTGTGGACCGGTACACTTCGCGCAGAAAGTCTCTACAACGGCTAGAACCGTGGCCAAACATTTGACAAGTATGGCAACGAAAGCCGGTTCTACGCACCGGATCGACCCGAAGCAGCAATTCTTCGGCCAAGGGCTGTCTCACCGGTACGGTTTGCTGCTACAACAACAACAACAATTACGGCATTGGTTAATTTGGGATTTATTTGCCTTTTGAGAGCCCCATTTAACTTTAACATACTCGATTATTGAGTTGTTCTGCCTGAGCTCCATCATTTCGAAAACAACATAAATTATTAGAACCGTATTGTAAGCACATATCTTTTCAACCAGCTATAAATCTTAACATTTTAGCCCCATAGCAAGTAAATGTTTCTTGATGATTTGTGGATCATATTTGTCAAGGCCGAACAAACGCGCTTTGTATGGCCTCTCACTTTTGGTAGCGTATGTGAAGAACTCAAAGTTGCACTCAAGCAAGTTAACAATTGTATCAAAATCGGTTTTTGGTTGACAAAAAAGCTTAATGCCGGTCGAAATTTGCCGCAACGAGTATTTTTTAACTTTTGCATCTTTACAAAATGCATGTACTTCTACAATTTTTACTTTTAAAATCTGTTTCTAACGAAAATAAGCTTGCAACAAAAGATAATTATTTAAGAATAAAAAATTCCGCCTAAAAAAATATTTCAGTTTGCATAAAATTTTTAACAACAACATTGTTCTAAAAACCATATAAAAATTAAGAAAAATTACAATTATGCAGTATGATTGCCGTTATCATATTATTGTTAACATAAAACCCAAAAAACAATACTTTTGGCTCACTAACAACATTTATATTGTTTCTACAACCATATATTCACTTTTAAATATGTTAATAGTACTATTGTTACATTTCAACAATATTAATATTTCCGCAATCATACTATTGTCAAAATTTAAATTCAAAAAACAATACTATGGTTGCGACAAACATACTTTTATTGCAGGGAACATATGATTGTTGCCGTGACCATATAGTAACCATTTTTTCTCTGCGTGTGTAAGGTGCTACATAAACCCAAAGGTTTATGTACGTATGAATGCTTAAAGCGCACTATAGACGTCATTTGCAAACGTAGTTTGATTAAAGAAAAAATCAAAACAGTTGTAAGCCGACCTTCACTGCAATAGGGTCATTGAGTACTAAGTACTAAGCAGTACTAAGTTAACGATTAAAAACCATTCTCTTTTTGTCATCGTATAGAAGTAATAGAAATTATTTAAGTTCTCATACAAAACCAAATAATACAAAACTAATAAAAAACTATAAACAATTATAAAAGTGTTTCGCTGTCGTTGATCGAAAAAAATACTGTGAATAAGAGGACAATCAGTGAGCACTCCTCTCTTACAGAGAGTGAGAATAAAAATATCAAAATGACACCCAACAACAATGTGCTATTTAATACGGACCAAAACAAAATATTAAAAAATATGACAACAGGTCCAAAATATCTTGTTATTGAACGTTTACATGAAACGGAAACCTTTAAAACTGTGTCACCTTTTTTAATAAAGAAAGTAATTGATTGTGTATGTGGAGAAGTTACTTCATGTAAGAAACTTTTAAACGGAACATTACTTGCCAAGACCAAAAACTATATTCAAGCTAGCAAGTTAATTAAACTAACATCTTTTACACCAGACATAAAGGTGAATGTTAGCGAACATAACAGCCTGAATACGTCGAAGGGTATTGTATATGATAACTCCCTCCGTGGAATAAGCGAAGATGTAATCCTTATGGAAATGAAGTCACAGAACGTGTGTGAAGTGAAGAAAATACTTAAAAATGAAGGTGAACACCTGGTAGAGACTGGTCTAATTATATTCACTTTTACAACTCTCGAACGTCCCAATGATGTCCATATAGGTTATGAAATTCGGCAAGTAAGAGACTATATCCCTTTGCCGCTTAAATGTAATAATTGTCACCGCTTCGGACATTTGAGTAAAGTTTGCAAAAACACTAAAATATGCTACAACTGTGGTAATTCCAGTCACACAGATGAACAAAATTCCCAATGCGACAACACATCATGCTGCGTCAACTGCAAAAGTGATCAACAGACTGAAACCAATCATCCAGCAACAAGCAAAAATTGCCCAATTTTTCTAAAACAGAAAGAGATTCAGACACTAAAAATAACTAAAAAAGTTGACTATAAAACCGCTTTCAATATGTACAAAGAGAGAGTCCAACAAAAAAATTCGTACGCTGTGACAGCCAGAAAACCCGTCGTTTATGATTCTCTCAACGAACATTCCTCATCAATCTCCAAAACTATCGGTTATACCACATCACACACGACTATGTTTCAATCGACATCAAACAAAACGCTCTCTCAAACAAAATCAAACCAAAACCCATCTCATACCCCAAAATCCCGTTAACTATTTCTGACGAATCTTTGCACAAAAACACACGATCTACAACAACAAGCAGTACAAATAATAAACTCTCCAAAAAGGCAACATCACAATTCTACCACGAAATGCTTCTAAGAGAATGAAGAGAACGCTCAAAACAAAGATAAACGAGAACAAAACTGAATTTTCTGAACCAAACCTGAGTGAAAACAGTGATGAATCCATAGAAATGGATTATATTTATTGAACATATCATAGGCCTGCTTTTCTTTCTTTTATGTCTATCAACTCGGAATTTCTATTGTATTTAATTTACTCTTTATTTATTACGCTAATAGTTGAAATCAATGGTTCTTAAAGTTTTACAATGGAACATTAAAGGCTATGTAAATAATTATAGCGAGTTACAGACACTAATTAAGTCCCACAAACCACAGATAGTTTCCCTTCAGGAAACACATTTAAAAAGCGCAAATAACATACCTATACCTATTAATTATAAACGATATATATCTAAATCTACTACAAACTCATTTGGAGGTTTTGCTCTGATTGTCCACAACTCGGTTCAGCATGAACACATCAATATAGACAACACTTTTGATACGGTTGCCCTTACCATACAATCAAAACTATAATTTACAATTTTTTCGACATATATATCCCCAAATATGAACTTTAACAAGAAAAATCTAGACGACACTTTCGGCATTTCAACTTGCCCTAGCTTAATCACAGGGGACTTCAATAGCTGGCACTCCTCTTGGGGTTCAATCAAGAACAACAAGAGAGGCAAAATCATTAACCAATTTATAACTCAATCTAACCTTATATTATTGAACGATGGTTCGCCCACTCACTACTCAACACACAACACCTTATCACATATCGACTTTTCTTTAGCATCACCCTTACTAAAAATCAACTCTTCCTGGCAGGTATACGACGACCTATCCGGGAGTGACCATTTTCCAATAGTAATGTCTCTCTTCCCTGATTGAGCAACAGAATCCCATAGTAATAAGGCTCATTTTATTCTAGAAAAAGCAAACTGGGTTAAATTTCATTCCTTGTCATCCGAATTCCATAAAGCACGACCCTTTAGTTCAAACATCAACAAGGAAACAGCAAATATTCAGAAAATCATCCTTCAAAGCGCAAATCAGTCAATTCCTCATTACGAGTATATACCCAAGAAGAAAGGAAATCCCACTGTCCCATGGTGGAATGACAAACTTGAATTGCTTAAGAAAGAAAGAAATAGATTTTGGAACATTCTAAAGAGACATATAACAAATGATAATGTTATTAATTTCAAGAAAGCAAATGCAAAATTCAAAAGGGAGGTAAAAATATCAAAAAGAGAATCCATACATAAATTTACTTCTGACATAAAACCTAGTTCTTCAACTGGTAAGTTATGGTCTAACATACAAAGATGTTGTGGTTTGAAAACTAAATCAAGAATACACTGTATCCAAAATACTTCTAACCCTCAATCAGTGTTAACTAATAACACAAATCGAGCCATAAGCGCTAACCTATCGTAAGTCAAATTTTTGGAAAAAAAATTTTATTGCTGAAAAATAATCGTTAGGACAAGCCTCATCGTTTTGTATTTTTAAAATGACAAAATTGTTAGTAAAACATCAAAAAAAAAGCTTTTGCATTTTATCGTAAATGATTGTTTAAATTTTATTGTGTAGCAATTTTATCGTAAGTCACACATCAAATTGCTGCAGCAATCGCAAATGTGTTCAGATTTTTTTTTTTGTTTTATGATACAGTTATATGAGTAGGTAGAAATCTTAAATTTTTGCATTAAAACATTTGCATTTTTAATAAAGTTGTTTGAAATAAATAATAAAAACCGTCTCCTGTAAAATTTGCATTTTTTCACTTACGATAGGTTAGCGCTTATGGCTCGAAATATGGCAAACGCGTTCGCAAATTTCTGGTCCGAAGAAGCAGAAGATCATAATTTTCCATTATTATTCCGACAACATAAACATTCTGTTTCTATACCCCCTAACCTTATACCTAGTAATGATGCATTATTAATAGAAACCCCTATTTCGTTGCTGGAGTTCTCAGCCTGTCTCTCTAAATTGAAAGGAAAAACGCCAGGAATTGACAATATATCATATCCAATATTCAAAAATACTTCCGAATCTGTCAAAGAAAGGATAGTATTATTATACAATAATATTTTTACAAACACTATTCCACAGATAAACAAAAAAAGTCTCTTAATACCCATAATCAAACCCAACTCAGATAAAACTGTTATAACATCTTACAGACCGATTTCACTGAATTCATGCATGTCAAAGGTCTTGGACAAAATTATATCAAACCGCCTGTGGTGGTTTGTAACCAAAAACAATCTCCTACATGATAAACAACTTGGTTTTAAAAAAGGGAAATCGACGTATGATTCATTAATCTATCTTGATCACATAATCACACAATCAATTGCAGCAAGGAAACACATATCTATGGTCTCGTTAGATTTTACCAAAGCATACGACAAAGTCGGAATACACACCATATTAGACCAACTCATCCAATGGCAAATAGGTCCAAACATTTATAAATACATTCAGAATTATTTGACCAAGTACGGGCCAATGCAGCATACTCCAACACATATCCTCTAAGGAACGGAATCCCTCAGGGATCTCCCATATCTGTAGTTCTTTTCCTAATTGCATACAACAAATTGTGTGGCTTAATAACTTTGCACAAGGAATTAAGTTTCATTTCATATACAGACGACTTAGTTATCATAAAGAAGCAAAGTAAAGCGAAGAATCAGGATATTGATTTAAAACCACTCCTAGTTGATATACTATCATGGTGTGAATACTCTGGAGCTAGACTTTCCGTAAACAAATGTAAGCATCTACACATATGTAGGAAATATAACTGTAAGCCCAAACTTGTATGTGATAATTTATCGATTTCTACAGTTGATTCTCTTAAAGTTGTTTTAATAAACAATTTCGTTGGAATACCCACATTGATAATATCATGCCAGGACTGAATAACAGACTCAACATAATAAAATGCCTATCAAATACCAAATTTAACTGTAATACGATATCCCTCCTAACCGTGGTACATGTACTGATAAAATCCAAAATTGACTATGGCCTTGCACTCTATGGAAAAAACTCTAAATCACTGTTGAACAAAATTAACACCATCTTCAACTCTGCCATAAGAATGGCACTGGGAGCCTTTAGAACTACACCAATCAATAACTTACTATTTGAAAGCAATTTAGTCACCCCTGAATTAAGTCACCCCTGTCTGACTTAACAAAAAGCTTAATTAATTCATCAAGACAGAAGAATATCCCATCCACTTTGAATAGCGTCATTAACTATTGTCGGATCTACGGTATTCCCATTAATAATAGAAAGATAAATAATCAGGATTTCCCACCCTGGCATTTTAGAAATTCTTCCATAAATTCTAGCCTATCTGAACATAAGAAAAATGACACTCCCACAGAGATATACCGGATGAAACTGCTGGAAATACAAGACCGCTTACGAAACTTTTATATACACGAATGGTTCCAAATTCGGAGACAGAACCGCATTCAATATAGTTTACCATAACACGATCGAAAAATGTTCGATCTTGCCCGAATATAGTTCTACCTTCACCTCGGAGATTGTTGCAATTTACGATACGGTAAACATCATAAGGAAGCGAAGGGGTAATTTTGCCATTTTTACAGATTCTATGGCATCCATAGAATCTATAAGGAATATAAATAATGATGAATTCTACGCTAGCAGTATTAGACAAATGCTTATCAAATTGAGCGAGAGGTTACAAATTGTTTGGATACCTGGCCATACCCAAATACCGGGAAACGATTTTGCATACAGAGTGGCAAAGAACGCCACCAAATCCCCACTTATAATGACGAACAACCTTAATACGTCCGACATACGAATATATGTCAAATCTAAATTTAGATCTTTACAGTATACATCCTGGATCGTAACTTTAAAGTGGTATCAACAGATTAATAAAAATCGAACAAACATTATTGACATCCTGAAGAACAATCAGAGCACCAATCTTTCCAGAAGAGATCAGATAGTTATTACTAGATTAAGACTAGGCCATACAATAATAACACATAATCATATTTTGGACAAAAATATCATTAATCAATGCTCGTTTTGTAATAGCACTGAGAACAATCCAAAACATATTTTTAATAACTGCATTTTTTTCACAAAGAAAGAAGTACCATCTTTTTAAATAAGAATGCATTAGAAATCTTAAATAATCTAACACCAGAAAACATTGAACTTATTTTAAAATATCTCAAAGCTTGTAATTTATATAAACTTATTTAAATAAGACATATTATTGTGACAACCGTAAGCTTAAGACCTTTGATGTCATAGCTTCACCTCGAGATATCATTTTATAATTTTATTTTATTATAATCTGATGTATGTAATAAATAAATAAAATAAATAAAAAACCAAAAATTTAGCAGTTTTATTTAAAAAACCTTGTTGTCGGTTGCAAAAGGTCTAAAATGTTGCGTGAATTTTTACATAACATTTGTATATCTTCTGAATGTCTTTCTAACGAGTTTTTTGCATTTAGTTATAGGCTGTTTCCACTACGGTCGCGTCCACGTCCGCATCCAAAAATCAATGAACGCGCGTTAAGGCCCATACAAAAAACATAGGCAGTTAGGTATGGGAAAAAGTCGCGTTCATATTGGACGCGTTTATCGATAAGTCGCGTTTACTATAAAATCGATTATTTTTGCAATCGAAACCCATCCATACCTATCAATGGAAAAATCGCAAATTGCACACCCCTATGAAAACAGCTGTCAATCAGTATAAATAAAAAAATCCAAAATGCAAAAAACAGGAGGTAAGTTAATATTTTTGCTTTTGTTTAAATAATATTAATTTTTCCAATTATTTTAGAATTTAAAAAGACGGAATGGACAGCAGTAACAACACTACATCTGTTGGACCTCTGGGAGGAAAACATTGATGGCCTGAGGGGTGCTCGGAAAAACACCCACATACACAAAGAGATGGGCGAGAAGTTGGGAGTGACTGGCGCCGAAGTAAAAAATAAACTGGACAATTTAACGGAAAAATACAGGTAATTTTTTTAATATAAATTATATACCAATATTTTTTGGAATTAAATCGATTGTGTTTATTGCAGAAAGGAGCAGGCGCTAGTTGGGCCACAAAAATATTAAAATTTTTCGCACCCCTAAAAAAAACAAATAAACACAAACAGCTGTTTGAACGCAAACGTGGACGCGAAACACAATGGAAACACCATTACAAATTTATCGATAAATCATGGACGCGGACGTGGACGCGACCGTAGTGGAAACAGCCTATTAGAGAACGAATCACAAATAATATGTGACAGCGCATAGAGAATGGGACCTAAGGGCAAAAAAATAAATTTCCCTTTTTTTTGATGTGGACAACATCTGAGCATCGAATGAAAGTGATGGTACACCAAAGATACACGTATTTAAATCTTTAAAATGGATCTCCTGAACAAAACTGCTTTTTACCCTTAGGTCCCTTTCTATTTTGCGCGTCACATATGGGTTTTACTATTTTTATGGACATCTAAAAACATTTTCATTCATTCATGTCATTCATAAAGGGATCGCCGAAAGTTCTTGTGCTTTACATATAGCTCATTATTTTATTGACAAATACGAGTATAGGTAGTTTTGACAACTTTAAAAATCTTCCCTTAGTATGTATAAGTTTTTTCGGACTTACCCATAAACAATTTTTCTGTTTTGCTCAATGACAACCATTTAGATAAAACAAAAAAAAATCGTTCTCTTAATTCCAATTACATAAAGAATATTTATAAGAATTTTTAATTAAAGAAAATTAAAGTATTTTATAGAATTAAGTATTTTATAGATATAAAAACATTTCTCTCAGGACTTGACATCACAACACAGTTGGGCGCAAATGACGGCGATTGAATAGGAAACTTTCGAGGCATTGGACGTTAGGTTCGATTAGTCGAATAATCGACTTTTCGTCGCGAAAGTTTGGAAAGTCGAGATAGACTTTTGTGTTTCGTACACTATTTTACAAAGGACAAACATCCAATCTTGGACCAGTTTAGACTATATAGGTTCATTTTTATATATAGCGCCATACAAACATAAATTTGTTTTAGCTATTTGGCTAAATTTTGGTGACGGACTCCAATACCAAAATTTTAACGAAGACATTACCGAAATAAATGGAATTTTCTCACAAACTAAAATTTGTCATGATTTAAAAAATATGAGTTGATTTAGATCCCCTTGGACGGTTCAAATGGCAAACCAGAAGATCATGGTACAATTGAGTCGACCATGCCCAACTTTAGCTTTTTTATCCGTCCATTTTTTGCCTTAACTCAACCAAAAAATGAATCAACATTTGCTTTCGTAGCAAAATTTGCTTTATGAGTACTCATTTGTCTATATAGTTCGCCGGCCGGTTCGGGGGCCGTTTTTCGGCTCCTTAAGCCTTGAGCAACAATCTCTGCGAATCAGATGTAATTGGTAGTTTCTAGCGTGGCAGAGGCTCAAATAGGAAAGAACCTTTTTATATATGGTATCGTTTTACGAGAGTTAATAATCGCTCATAACGTGTCATGTACATTTAAACACGATCGTTCTTAACTTTTGGTTCCTAGAGCCGCATTAAGTCACATTAGGAAAAACCCTTAAATTATGCAAAAACATGGTCATGGATATGGACCTATATCAATAATGTTTGACCTTGACCCAAACGAAAACAACATAGCATGTTATATTGAAATCGGGTCGTAAACTCGGCCTATACTTTAATTACATTGATAGGTGGGCAGTTGGATGATGGGTTTCGCTTAATGGATTCAGAACCAGAAACATGAAAGCCTATCCTCATTTCTTTAAGGCGATACAAACATAAACACCAAATCATATGCCAAATCATAAAAAAGCACAAACGTCGTTAGGTTCGGCCAGGTCAAACCTTACCGTCGTAACACAGAAATAAATCAACAAATATTCCTTTTTTTGGCCGTTTCGACCCATGCGTCCGTCCCTATTGTAATTTTAAGACGATCAATATTATATTTTCTTTATAGGGTCAATGATCAATATTCCGTGGTGTTGCAAACGGAATGACAAATTTAACATACTATCTACCCTTCGGTGGGGGGTATAAAAAGACAAGATGTCGGAACATACGTAAAATACATTAAATAAGCTCCAAGTGTACAATTGTATAAGCCAAAGATAATAAATTGTACAAGACGGACGAAATGAGCTCATACGAGAACTTGAGAAACCCAACAATTATTTTGGGAGGCTGTTTTTTGTATTTAAATTGTGCGAATTTAGTATTTTCTGTGTTTCAATTTTGAGTTCTTGTGATTGTGATCAAACGAAAGTGGATAAATTAAGCGAGAATTTGTGCGTTACTGAGTGCTGTTTTTCTATGACATTGCAAAGAAGAAGCATATCGCTCATTTTGTACAATTTAGTGTCTTTGGTATCAGCATCCCTGACTTATATGACTGGATCGTCGTGATAGAATTCGACAATTAATAATATACTTATATATATGTACACTTTATAGGGGCTCCGATCAATTTTTTGTGGTGTTACAAGCGAAATGAAAAATGTATTTCCTTGGAGCGTATAAGAAAGAAAGTCACTTAAGTCCCATAGAGGAAAAAGTCAAAATAAAAGTCGAGTAATCGTTTTATTTAACTGCCAAAAAGACTATTAGTCAAAAATCGACTTCACATATACAATTTATTTTAAAAAAGGTTCAAAGTGCACGCAGAAAAAAGTATGGTTGGGGTGACAATACTCGAAGAGGATCATACTATTGTTGGATATATGGTTGTATGATATATGGTAGTATGATTCACACATAACCATACTATGATCCCCACAAACATAGTATAATTCACACTCAACCATACTATGATCTCCACAACCATACTATGATCCTCACAACCATAGTATGATCCTCACAACCATATTATGATTCACACATAAACATACTATGATCCCCACAACCATAGAATGATTCACACTCAACCATACTAAGATCCCCAAAATTATTTATTAGGATTGTTTTTTGTTGTTATTCAAAAATAGAGATTTTTATTATGTTTATTATTTTAAATTGCATTTCTATTAGATCATAGCCAGTTTTGAGGCCACGTTTTTATTGAACATTTCATTCAAGAAACAAAAATATATATTCCAACGGTCAAAAATACTTTTAGTTGCCAGCAGGGGTGAATGCTACCTCACCATCCATAGACACCAAGTAAAGAATGTGATTAAACCCCATGATCGAAGGTTTTATACTTAAGTGCAGGCAGATTTTAAATAAACGAGAACCAGTCGATATTAAAGTATTTCACCGAACAAAGTAAACACAATAAAAATCCCTCGAACTACCTTCCGATTGTTGTTATTTTTTTTAATGGACAGCAACCATTCACTGTGTCGTGTGTATGTATAGAGCATACATGTACACATACATGTATGCTCTATAAAACCTGTTTTGTTATGTTCATAGTCGCAACCATACTGTATGATTGCCGTAATCAAATTATTGTTAACGTAAATATTAAACAACAATACTGTTGTTGCACCAACCATGTTTATATAGTTGCTACAACCATATTTTCATTTCTAAATTTGGCAATAATACTATTGTTACATTTCAACAATAGCAATATTGTCGCAATCATACTACGAGTATTGCCAAAATGAAATTCAAAAAACAATACTATGGTTGCGACGAACATGCTTTTATTGTAGAGAACATGTTATTGTTGCGGTGACCATATTGCAACCATATCTTTTCTCTGCGTGTGGAGTTTTTGCAACGACTTTGTAACTATGAATAAAGCAGATACTGTTCTTAAGACAATACGAGTATGCTAAATAAATGTCGTCTATTAATTCTTTGTCGACGAGAAAATGTCAGAACTTTAGAATACATGGCAAGATACTTACTCAATCCAACTCTACAAAAGGCGACAGCATTAGCAATGGATCTGGTGATAATCAGTTATTTAAACATATTTGTGTACCCTCCACCGGAGGGTGGGTGGTATATCAAACTTGTCATTTCGTTTGCAATACCACGAAATATTGATCGGAGTCTCCTTTAAATATATATTCTTGATCGTCATAAAACTCTAGCCATGTTCGTCCGTCCCTCCGCCCGTGTGATTGTTGGAATCACGATTGCGGTCAAACAAACCAACCTTGGATCCTGAAATTGTACATTGTAAATGGGCAAAATCGGCCAAAGGGGAAAAAAGTCTCCCTTTAAAAAATTAAAGGTACCTCGGTAAAAAGTACTTTTTTTTGAGTATAAATCATCATAAATCATATTTTTTTTGTGGACGGCCTATGGTTTAAAAGATACTGTTTGTAAGGAAATACTAAATATACCAAAAAAGGCATAATGGCTGGACTTTATGGCCGAAAGACCCCAAAAACTGGACCATTTTTTTTTCTCTTTAGTAGCGTGTGGACGGTGGAGGTTAAATAGGTTTTTGGCCTGGTCGAACTTAACGACGTTTTTATGGAAAATAGAACTGATAACTGTGCATTAAAGAAGGACTAATAAACGTCAAATAATTTTGTTAAACTACCGAAAAATATAAGACAAATTTCAATCCTTTACTATATCTTCAGACAAAATCTCTTTGATGTTAATGAACTACTCGTATCAAAAAAAAAAAAACTATTTGCGGACTATCCTTAAAGGAGGTTTTGTATTTGAATTAAGAAAACTTCATCTGTAAGTTACTGTTGAGTATATTTTTATTTATAAAACGTATATTTTTGTGTCGTAAATTACAATCTGAAGATGCATCTTTCCTTTCCGGTATCCCGGAATTTGGAAAATATATTACCCGTTTCCAGGGAAACGAAAATTCTAGGAAATTGCAAACGTCAAGTGAAGTGATCAATAAAAGAACATGCGTATATCTTGTTAGTAAATTCGATGAACAACGAATAGATTTTAAAATTTTTATTTTCCATCAACTTCACTCAGTAAAAATTCATGATACAGTAAAAAGTGAGCCACTCTTTTTTTAAAGTTTTCAAAAATACATTGAGCACAAAGGGCTGTACTCTAACCAAACTCTAAAAATGTGGAAATTATAGGTAAAGTATATTGGAAATATATATTTTTTAGATCTTGAGATCCATACTACAACTTGAAGTATATAAGTACTGTTGTCATATTGGTTATATTTTAATATAAAAAAACTAAACAAGTAAACCCACACCGGGCCCTTTCGGCCCATACTTTCCTTTTGGTCTATACGTCTTTCCCTAACCTCAGCCAAAGCATCGAAAAAAATATATTTGAAACAAATAATTTGCTTTAATTGGAGTACCCATATGATCATATTGACTATTCATCGCTCGTTTTAAACATTCGAAACGTTTTTGGGCCACATGAGCCAAAACGTCTAGCAGCAATGTCCTTTTTGAAGTTTTAAGTGCGTCCCTAGTTCCTATTAGAATTTACGACGAACAATAATATCGGGTGATCAATCTAGATGTATTTTTTCATGGACATTTTATGGCATTTATTTTTTGGACCGATCGATGATTCCGCCAGCCCATAAACCGCACCAAATCGTGGCTTTTTCTGGGTACAATGGCACCTCTTGAACCTCTTCTGGTTGCTCTTCAGCCCAAAAATTTTGGTCGAAAATAGCGGATCTTTTCTCGGGCTCTTAAAAAGTCCAAACTCTGAAACGGCGACGTGCATGAAGATCGTTAGGCTTCACTTCCTGTACGAGCTGTATTTTTTACGCTTTCAAATCACGATCCTTCCGTAAAATGCTCCAAGTTGTTCCATACGAAAAGCCACGTTATTAAGAACGGTGCCGAATCGATTCCTAATTTTAAGCATCTATTCTTTAGCAGTATGGATCGACTGCTTGGGATTGTTGTCTTGGGCTAACACAAATCCATCCTCCTGACCTATTTATTAGGTAAATTTACTTATGTTTCCATCAGCAAATACGAGGTTCCAACGCCATTTGTATCCATTGCACCCAGCCCATCATATTACCACCTCCGGGCTTTACAGTATGTGTAACATTTAGGGTTTGCAACCCGGTGTTTTGCCGGCGGGAAGTTCCGGGATTTTTTTTCCCGTGTCCAGGGAATTTGCCACAATATCTCGGCAATTTCGTAAAACCGTTTTGTACCCTAAAAAACTAAATCCAGACACAAAATCACAAGATAACATATGTTTTAAGGTGCTTTGATAACATATGTTCATTCACATTATGTTTTATTTCAGACTGATAAAGGTATCGACACCATTTCTAATTGAAATTGAGAAAATACAAATTGATATTGGGAAAAGAAAAAATAAAAATTGAGAAAATACAACTTGATATTAAGAAATAAGTATTAAAAATCAAATTAAACTATTGTCTTTAAGTTGTTTGTCTTCATCGGAACATGGTTCTTTTTTATGGTCATTACGATGACCGGCAGTTTACCTATAGATAGAGCGTTTGCGATTTCTTCTTCTTTAAAATACAACATCTGCATAAATTTAGCTAGGACCATTGGGTTAACCCAATTAAAACATATAGTGATAAATCAAGCCTTATGCAAAAATTCCATCACAATTCACGAAATGAATCTTAAGACAATTTGAGAACAATGCCTTAGAGCAGTACAAGTTTCTATCCAAGAGCGATCAAAAGAGACTTTCATTAACAATTTCCCTTTTTTCAATTTCAATTCGTATTTTTTCGATTTCAAATTGTAATTTCTCAGTATCAATTTGAATTTCTAAATTTCTATTTTATTTTCACAATGTAAATTTGTATTTTCAATTTAATTTACTTAATTTTACTTTTCATTCTCTCACTTTTCATTTGCGTTATTAATTTCACTTTGTATTTTCTCAATTTCAATTTACGTTTCTCAATTTCAATATATATTTACCCAATTTAAATTTCAATTTGTATTTTCGCAATTTCTTTTGGAGTTTCTTAATATCAAATTGTTTTTCTCAATTTTAGTTTGTATTTTTTCCATTTCAGTTTGTATTTTCTGAATTTCAATCTGTATTTTCTCAATTTCAATTCGTATTTTCTCAATTTACGTTTTTTAATGGTTATTTGTATTTTCTCATTGGTGAAGTGTAAATTCGTCAGCGATAGATCAAAAATATAAAAAACTTCATAAAACTGTCGAAGCATTGGACGATGCAAAACTCTGATAATTACAAAATCATTACTAAATACTTACATTTGGCCCACAACATCCCAACTTCTCATGAAACAATGAGAAGTGAACGATTCAATTTGTATCCTCACGAGACCAACTGCGAATAGACGTAGATTGTAAGTAGGTTGCTACGTTTTGCCACCATGTGCCTAACCGACAGAATGTTTTGTCCCGTTAAACCTACAGGATGGTTTGTCCCGCTTGTGGAGTTAATTAACCGAATTGTACGAAATTTGGGTCGTAGGAAAGAGAACGCTACGATCCGTATTACAAAGTCAAATTTTAGTTAAAATTTTTTTTTTAAATTTTAATTTCTTAAAAAAAAATTGATTTTTTGTTTATTACACAATTTACAGAGTTTTAGTTCCTTCGACTTTCCATCTAGAATAAGCTAGTTTTTATTATTAAAGTATAATTGTAGGGTTCTAAGAAATTTGTTTAAATTCAGAGGAATGTAGATTTTTAACAGAAACCTCTGATACGAAATAGTTTTCTACATGAGCAGATTATACTTATAAATTACAGGAAATACAGAAATTGATGGTTACAATAAATAAATAAATATAAATTTATGCGTTATAAGTGTAATTCTATTACAAAACATTTTTATATCATTAAGAGTATTTTGGTGCAAGTCTCTAGTGGAGAAATGCCATGGTAAATTGGACATCATCTTTAATATTTCATTTTGACATTACATGATTACATGATACGTTGCACATGTCTCCCAGGCAGGGTACCCACATACTTATATAAAAAATTTGATTAAAAAAATACTTTTGGCAGCAAAGTTTTATTTTTGTAGTTTGTTTCGACCCTCGTTTTTTAGGCTTTGTTTGGTCAATCGATTATGTATTTTACATGGCCATCAAAAGTAAGTCTTTTATCTAAAAATATACCTAAATATTTGACTTCGGTACTCCATGGTATCGAAATGCTATTAATTCCTTTTGACTATGAGGATAATAACAAATATTGCGTTTTTTAAATACATTTTGCGTAGTTGCGACACTACGTTATATATAAGTATATAACGTAGTGTCGCAACTACAGCATCACTATATTCCTGTGAATAAAATAGGCATGTGTCTTTCGCATATGAAGCACATAAACAATCACAAAAAATTGTTATGTAAAAATAAAAAATTATGTCCAAAATAGGATCTAGAACATATCCTCACAACAGCGTCCATACGCAGAACTTCCTATCTTTACAAGAAAACTGGAATTGAATCATTTTATATACCTTCGACATTATTGTTTTTTGCTTTGAAGTGGTGATTTTTTGGGCCCTATTAATTTTTTAAACCCCCTCCCAAAAAAGCAAAGAAAAAGTAGAAAATCAAGAGGATATCAGTTGTTTATGCGATTATAAAGAAGCATTATATGAACTTTTTGGGCAAAATAATTGTTTACGTACGTAATAAATATTCTGACCCATAAGCATTTACTTAACCTTATTTATCTATGTTATGATGTTAGTATCTGTTTTATACTGTTATTACACTGTATATATGTGGATGTTAAATTTATTGAAAAGAATATCATGATATACAGGGTGTCCGTCGGGAAAGTATACTTCTTTGTTTTGCAGCCATTTTGGTAAACATTAGTCATGACAGTTCATATTAAGCAGTCGTGAAGTAGAGCCGTGGCGAATTTATTATGGAAAAATATTCGATAAACCAACGTGTAAAAATATTTTAAAAATCAATCACGATTACTGTGACGATGAGAAAGTTACTTGAAATTTTAAGGAGAAACAACGTGCCAACAAAACGCACTACTTATCGTATAGTAAATGATTTCGCAGAAAGAGAGTCTGAAGCTGATAGGCCCAAGCATGGACTACAGCGTACTGTAAGATCGGCTGAAAACATTATTGCTGCTCACGAAAATGTTCAAAACAATCCATCAACCTCAATTCGACGCCGTGCTCAGGAGCTTGGTCTTTACAGAACAACTGAAAAATGTACTCAAAAGGGCTCGCATTTGTAAGGCTAACAGAGGCGGACACTTATCTGATATTGTATTCATGCATAATTGCCGACAGTAAATAAAAAATTTATCAGTATAAGATCCATTCTCTTTCATATAATCAAAAATTATAAACAAACAAAGTAGTATACCTTCCAGAACTGCACCCTGTATTTAGCTGCTTAAAAACGAATCTAAAGGAGAAATTGTGTAAGGACATGTCCAAGTTATCACTCGTACGAATTGATCATATGTAATTTTAAGCGGCTTTATGTTACTCGCAGCGAACAGGGAGCGAGCGAATAAGCAATGGACAAAACAAATCAATTGTTTCTGAAAGTTTACGAATCGGGTCTACGCACTTTTACCAGTTAGAAAGAACGAATAAGAGATAATTAAAGACCATACAATAAGCGTGTTAATACTCAGAGTATGCCGTAAAAATAAACTTACCGCTTGTGTCGTTAATATCAAAGAATGACGTAAATGGATTGCCCTCTGATACTAGACCATAACGAACTTCACGTGGACTACCTTTGTCACCATCTTCAGCATGAACTTGAAGAATCTGAAAAAAATAAATCACTTATTTTGATAAATACTCGTACACAATCACATTTATTTTAATTAATGTTTGAAAGGCAATTTACGTCGAATATTCCATGGTAAAAAGCTTGATTTGGCCAAATAAATTATTCTGTACCCTTCACTTTAGCATGTGAAGAAAACCAGGTTGTTGCACCCCTTGGACGGGCTCTAAATTTACTCAGCTTTTTAAAATAATGTAACATTTGAATTTGTCAGAATGTTTAAATGTTTTCGGTGCCAAAACACATGGACATAGTTTAAATGGGCTGGATTTCAGCCAATTATGCCCAAATTACAAAAAGGTATTATTTTTGGCTTTGTGGGAAAATTTTATAGTTATTTGATGTCCATCAAAGACCTTTTCCGAACCCCACCCCTTAGACTAAAATGTACCAAGACTGGTTGTTTGCCTTTTGTAATAAAATAAACCTAATGTAATCGAAATCTGAATTAAAGTAGGTGTTGTAGGGCGATGCCAAATTTCATCAATATTAGATGTAATCAGTATTATATAATATCGGTTGAACATTTATGTGGGAGTTATATCTAAGTTTTAATCATTTTTCTTCACTTTCAGTACTCGTAACATCTGTCCTTTCTCCACAAAACTTGATTCTGCAAAAATTTCTCAAGATTAAAAGTAGTATTAGACCTCTAGAGCTGAAGATTTTAAAACCATTTAATATATGTATATGTATGTGGAAGCTATATCTGAATCCGAACCACGAAACATACTTTTGCCAAGTATCATCAAGACAGGACGTGGCTTGAGTATAAGAAATAAAATTACACTATATAAATGAATAACATTTTCATTAAATCGGTATTGTTTTCGTCATTGAACCATTTTGAAATTTAATATTTGTTTTCGGGATCATCTCTTTGAAGATGTTTTTAAATAAATAGAAAGAGATAATACGTCGGCCTAGGTCATTACAATGCAATGTACCCGACAGCACTGAGGTATCGTACATGGTATTCCGTCATTTATGTTGTGTTTAACAGCTGTTCAAACCATCGTGGATTTTGTTAAAAATGAAAGAAAGTGAATTTCGAAAAAAAGCCGTCAATCAAACTAACGAAAAGATTGATAAATACTATTGACACTGCACCATGGTAAAAAAGTGATTTACTGACATACTTTCGTTGTGGTCGCACAAGTACAAATGACGCTGATTGTTCTGGACGGCCAATTAAGGTCAATACACCCAAAATGTCGAAAAAATCCACGATATGGTGCGTAAGTTTGTTGATTCCATACGCATTTCATATAGCAGTGTGGTTTCGATTTTACATGATCAGTTTCGTTTAAAGAAGCTGTCTGCCGCGTTTGCTCTTAATTTACCATAAACGTAATCGTGTGACAACTAACAATAGCTTCCCTATAAAACTTACATCACAAGTATTTAAGGAAACAACAAACAAAATTAAACAAACTTCCAACGCTGTTCACTCAGGTGTAAAGTACATCCCTGGGCTGATCGACAAGGAAAAAATGGGAAATATCATAACAAACAAAGACATACATATGTTTTGCGTATAAACCAAACAAAACATTAAAAGACATAATATTAGAAAAACAACAACAATGTAATGTGGTCTACGAAGTGCCATGCAAAGGTAGGTACAACGAAGAGAACACTACAGACGAGAATGAACGAACATATGGCAGACATAGAAAAGAAGAAACAACGCACAGCGCTATCCCAACTCATCTTTAACACAGGACACACAGCTGATTTTAAAAATGTAAAGAGAATAGACAGAGGAAGGGTAGAAAAGAAGAGACTGGCAATAGACATCTTGAGAATACAACAGCGAATCTGAAGGAATACACTGACAACATAAGTACCAGTTACGGTGGTGCAATACATTAAACTTTCTGTGATATCCGGTTTTAGTTGTGTTTATGTTGTTTTACTAATAGGGACATAAATACTGTTACAACATTGAACACACCCATTTCAATAGTAGAACTGAACATACCACTTTAATGTCATATGGGTTTTGAAAGCTAACCTCAAAAGCGTTAGTCTGTAAAGGGATTTAAAAATTGTTTCAACTTTCATCATGGAGTGGTCAGATAATGAGAACCGTATCGCTGTAATAGCGCTCCGAAAACTGAAAATCATGGCCCGTGAGATGAATATTACGCAAAAGTCAATGAGTCGAATCATTAAAAAAGGCTTGGGACTTTCAAACGACGTACCGCACATTTATTGACTGCAGCTTTAAAAAATTAGGATTGAAAAATGCAAACGTCTTTTGGTGAAGCACGCTGATAACTTGCACAAAAAAATATTGTTCACCGATGAAAAAATTTTTATCGTTCAGGAAAAATGTAACTGCAAAATGATATAGTGTGTGCGCGGTCATATAAGGAAGCATCTGAACTGATCCCAAGGGTGGAAAAGGGTCATCACACAGCTTCAGTCATGGTTTGGTGGGGTGTCCCTTCGATGGGGTCACTGACCTGCATTTCTGCGAACAAGGAGTCAAAACATCGGCCAAATTTTACCAAGGAGCCGTTTTGGAAGCTGTTGTGAACCTCTTAAGAATTCCCTGTTCCAAAAACCAGCCATGGACTTTCCAGCAGGATTCTGCGCCGGCCCATAAGGCTAAAACGTCCCAGGCCTGGCTTCGAAACAATTTGCCAGCGTTCATTTCCTCTGAAGAATGGCCCTCAGGCAGTCCAGATTTGAACCCATTGGATTACAAATTGTGGACGGTTTTAGAGGGCAATGTTTGTCACAAAAGATACCCCAACATTGGATCTCTTAAGACTGCTTTGGTGAGAGCTGTGGCCAATTTTCCAATGGACGAGGTTCGTGCAGCTATTGACGATTGGCCGGTGCGACTTAAGGCGTATGTAAAGGCAAAATGCGAACATTTCGAATAAGTAGATTCTTTTTGGATACAATATAAATCAATAAATATAATAAAAAATATTTGGTTCAAAAACATTCAGTCAGTGTAACAGTATTTATGTCCCTACTAAGTATATGTTTAAATGTAACGTTTAATTCAATGTAAAATTCTTACATTAATACTGTAAGTTTAATATGCTGTTGTTAATGAATGTTCAAATTGTGATATATGTTATATTTATATAGCCGGAACTCCTGAGGAAGTCAACAAATACTTATAATTGATGAAACGTTGGGAAAAAGAAATTTTATTTACAATTTAGGCCTTATTAGCTCAAAAACACAACACATTCAAAGGATTGTTTGAGTTATTTAACCGCAATTCGAATATATTTTTGAAGTGTTTTGTAACTGCGTATAAAACATGGATCCATTACAATACTCTGGAGACCAAGCAGTCTAAACAATGGGTTTCTCTGGGTGAACCGGCTCCGAAGAAGGCCAAGGTGACTTTGTCGGCCAATAAGGTGATGGCAACAGATCTTTGGGATGCGTGCGGGATAATCCACATCGATTACCTTCAAAGGGGAAAAACAATAAACGGCGAATATTATGCCAATTTTTTGGACCGATTTAAAGAGGATTAAAAAAACGATCTCATATGCCCAAGAATCCTTTTAATTGCAGTCGCAATGGCAAATTTGCAGGAATTGGGTTAAGAATTGGTACCTCATCCACCATATTCTCCGGAGTTAACCCCCAGTAACTAGTTCATATTTCCAAGCCTAAAGAAATGGCTCGGTGGAGATTCAGCTCCAACGATTCAATCATTGATCAAGCATATACCTATTGTGGAAGGATTGTGACAGCTGATCTCTGTGCAATACCCGACATTCAAATTCTTTTTATTAGGCTTTAATGGGGTCTATCAGTTTTGTTTGGGTACTCGATCTGATAAAGCATTCCAAATACTCGTAGTTGTTCGATTACGATTCATAAGATGTCTATTTGGTCAATGCAGAAAGATATAGTCTAAATCTGGTTTGTTTTTTCTAATCGTATTGTCGTGCTTTTTATATATACGGTTGACAACGATTTAAGTGAACACTTTGGAGGGTACGAGTATTGATAGAAGCATGATGCCTCTGTAGTTTCAGCACTGAGTCAGGTCGCATTTCTACCCCATCTCCAGGGGCTTTGTTTGTTAGACTTACTCTTTAAGGTCTTTACGGTTTCTTGAAGTGTTGGAGGGTTGATTGATATTTCGAGAATTGCTGTGTGAGCGGGTATCTGCTGATCTGATATGTCTTTGTAAGAAGAAGGGATGTTGTATACTTATACATATATCGGAGAAATTTTCTCACCATCGGTGCAGTTCATGGCTTATTGTACCTTCTTCGTGTCGTTTTTCATGGCAGCTTCTTCTACTTCCTTAGCCAAACTATCTGTCCATGTTCGTCTATCTGCATTTGTGCAAATATGCATCGGGTGATCAATTTAGAGGTATTTATTTTCAAAAAAAAAAAAAAAACATTTCGACGTCAACAACATTCGGCCATACTGAATGTTGACTCCTCTAACCTGAATCGTAGCTGGTTTGTCAGCAAAGGTGTGATATCACACGATCTAGGCGGCCAACTCCGGGTCCAAAACGTGAAATTAGCTGCTCTTCGAAATGACCTCTCAATAGATTCATTGTTTGACCATCTGTATGGTAAGTTGCAAAGTCCTGTTGAAACCAAATGTCGTCAAGATTACGGGCTTGAATTTAAGGTAGTAAACAGTCCGATATCATGTCACGATACCGAGCACGGTTCACGTTCCGGCCATCATAATTTTTGAACAGTTATGGACCGATGATTCCACCAGCCCAAACCGAGGTTTTCTTTGGGTATAATGGCACTTCTTCTGGTTGCTCTTTAGCCGTTATGAGGCATTTTTGTTTATTAACGTTGCCGTTGAGTCAGAAATGGGCCTTATAATTTGGTCGAAAACAGCGGATCTTCTTCGTGAAGTAGAAATGATGATTCTACAAAGTCTTTTGCGAGCTTGTGTTCGCGATATGCTGTGACGGGAGACTCACAGGTATAGATCAGAGTACCTGGCGCTTCTGCTTGTTAATCATCTTGATATCTTGAATTGTATCTTAGACGAGGGGTATTTTCAGATCTTGTTGGATGTATTCATTCCTCATGTACCTAGGGGTGACGGTGACCAACCGCAATGTTTTCGGTTGGACTCTCAGGATCTTGCCAAGGTTGCTTGAACTGTATAGGCAGATATGTAGGTTTGGATACATTGTAGTATAGCTTGTATTAATTTTTGAGTTTGCATTGAGAAGCCAGTGAAGCTGGCATAGCTTGAGCTTCAGCAAAGTCTTCTTGGCTCTTCTTGACATGACTTCTCCACGTTAATCGTCGATCCAGGTGGATCCCCAGGCATGTAAAGTTATCGGATTGAGAAAAAAAGGTATATTGTTTAATTTCAATGCTGGATATGTGCTTAAGTTCGATAAAAGGAATGGCTTGATTGGCTAATCCAGACTTTCAGATCATTTGAAATTATGAATTTGTAAACAATGTTATTTTGGCGGGTTTTGCGTTAACATTGGTTTTCTTCTCTTCTGATATAGCCTACTCGGCATTTGTGTTGCGTACAAAAATTGAGTATCCGTAGGCATACTTGTATTTTTTCGAGTTTTCCGTAATCAAAATTTGGTTGAAGCTGTAGAAGTAAGACGATATAGTTTGCATGCTGTCTACTGTCTTCGTTTTTAGAACACTTTTCAACCTCTTGTCGCTTCAGCCAGTCTTAGTCTCGTCCTTGGCGATCTATTTCGCTGCCATTCGTGCGTTTCTCGTTTACAAGGAGCGTAAGTATTCAAGTTTCTTGTCGCGTTTTTTTTTTTATTTCAGCGTGGAGCGGATTGCTACCTGCTCTAAGATGGAATTAAAATTTGATTTCTGTCGATTTCTATGACTTTAGAAATGAGTTGATGAGACTCTATATGACTGCTAATGTACTTCCTATACTTTAACCAGTTTGTGTTGGGAGACGTGACTCTAAGAGGCTTATCTATCTTCTTATGGAGAAGAATTGTACTTGTACAGCTTGTTTTCCCTAAGAGTTGCTAGACGGGATCCCCAGTGCGTATGTTTGGCGTTGTTGTTCATGAGTATATCTTCTGATATCGCGAACCGCGGGTGGAAATATATTGCCGAAATAGTAAGAGAACCTCCTAGTCTCTGGATACGAATTGTTGTCGCTTATAGGTAGTTTTGTGAGACCCCTTCTGCGACTCCATGTGGTATTTGTTTCCGTATAAGGATACCAGTGCCCCCATGCGCCTTGCCGTCAGGGTGGTGTGTACCACAAAATCTAAAATTAGGTATTTGAAAATTGTATTTGTCTTAAGATACGCTCCCGATAATAGTATTATACTAATATTTTGACGATCTAGTTAATCTGTCAGTTCGTCGAACATATGTTGATTCACTCCGTTTGCGTCCCATGTGCATATCTTAAGGGGACCTGTTTTTTGCTAAGTAGAACTTAAATTAACTAATTTTGGCAACGCATGAAGTCTTGCATCAATGATATCATAGTAGACATTAGCATGTTCATACTCTATACAAGCTGTTGGCTTATTGATTTAGAGTTATTAAATAATTGCACGTTTGTTTTACCGTTTCCGTTGTAAGAGTTAACTGGGATCTGTTGGACTCTATTAAGTATTTTATTAGGGTTCGGAGCGTTGCGGTTAGAAATGGATTAACGCTTTTCTTCAAGTTACTGTTTGAGTTCATTGTAAACCCTATAACCTCTGTAGTTTGCAGTATGCTGTTCCCCGCAGTTGGTACACTTATTGGCTCATGCGGTTTGACTTACACACGGACGATGGGTGTAGATCACCACATACAACGCAAACGGTAGGGAATGTACAATACGAATTCTTTAAGACTAATTCTCCAATATAACAAATACTGTAGTTTGTACATTGGGTGAATTTTATTTTTTTTTTAAGTTTACACGTATCAGGTTCGAGTTCAACCTTATGGTTGGGGAACTTTTTTGTTATTTAAAACGTTGACCACGAATTTTACATTAAAATTTTCTTTTTCTAGCTCTCTTTTGACCGATTCAGACCCTACGTTTGATTCTATGCCTTTTATAACTACAGCAATACCTTTACTGCTCTTTAAGCGATAGGTGTAAAAGTTCTTTTTCTATCGTTGAAGTATGCTAAAATAGCGCGAAATCCCTTTTCGGTGTATTGGTTTCATGTATCTTGCCTTTCTTTAGGGGCACAATGTGAAAACCGCCGCTACCAACTAGTTGGACAATAATGTACACCATTTCGTTAGTGATACTTTCCCGAAGATACTCGTATATTGGAGGTATCTTCGCATTTGTAACAGTTGCTACAGTGAAAGAATGAGGCTCTCCATCGCTCAGTATGGCAAACCGGTTAATACTTGTATCAGACTTTAGTGGATCTTCACTATTCGTGGTATTTCAACTTTTTTCTTTGTGTTACCTTTCGCGGGGCTGCATTTACGCTTTATTGTTATGTAGCAATCCATGCCTATCTGTACCGCCTTTACTTGTTTGTCTTGTGTCAGCTCCTTGTTTTGATGTGTGTTTTCTAAGTTCTCTGTGTTTACACTTTCTTCATTATTGTTGTAGTGAGCACTGCCGGAGTTTTTTTTTGTCTTTGTGACGTTACATCTCTCATTCCATTGCTTACGTCTGCATTTATAGCGAAGTATGTACATATTTCGCGAACTTATACTGCAGAAAGAGTGTCTGCGTTGCTCTCTCTAGCTCTTGAGTGAGACGATGGCTCGTGAAGCTGTGTGTTTGTTTAACTCTGTGTGTCTTTTATATTTTGGTTGTTTTGTCTCAATGGTTTATTAACTTTGGCATTAAGCTTAAAATTTTAGTCTTCATTGTTTGAATTCCTTACAAGTTGGTACTTGTAACGACTTCAAACAATCCTAGATAGATCTGTTGCCGATTTATAAGTGTCTTTTCGCACATTCCCCGTTTATTTGAATAAATTTTAATAGGTTTCGAAGAGTGGATTTTTTTCGCGACCGTTCTCTTTACGAATGCTATTACCCGACCAAACATTAAAAAATTGTGTAACCGTACTATGCCGAAATACAAACATAAATATGTTTGTAGCAAGATCCAAGCATGTATACTTGTACTCTGCCGCTCACATGAATAGACTCCCTTGAGAAACTAACAAAAACATCTACTGTTTGAAGCTTATTATGACGTAGATGTCTACTTTTTTGAGCATTTATTCACCATTTGAATAGTTTCCCTTCCTAAAAAAACAGATTTAGTGTGGAAATTTGTCATATGCCACTATTAAATTTTAAGGTGCGTGTAATTTCACTTAAAACTAGTGATCCGAGGTAAATTTTGTTTTGCCAAGCTATATTTTCTGCAGAAAAAATTTCACTTAGTGGGCCCCGATGGATATAACTACTACATTTGCGGACTACGGAAACAGAAGCGCATATTGAATTAATTACACATCCGAACAGGTGGAGCTATACTATGTAGAACTATCTCATATTATTATAGCTCCATTTTCCCTCGACAAGTATGAATGCGTTTCCGGACATAGCTCTACTGAAAACAGCTTTTTCAGCCTAGTTTTTCTCTAGCGTTTACAACGTGGAGAACAAAGAGGAATCGAGTAATATTTTCTGCAAAAAAAAAATTTTATGTAGAGTTGAAAAAGTCGATATGGAAAAGTCGACTTTTAGACTTTTTCAAAAATCAAAAGTCGACTTGCCGACTTTGGCTTTTTTATACTCAAAAGTAGAAAATCTCATATAATTATAGCTATATATTATTACAATAATATAAAAGGATACTAGAATTATACTTAAAATTAACAGTTAAAACATTGTACACAGCCAGAGCCTTTAAATAATGGGTGAAAAGCCGAAAGATTGGCGAACTGACCGCCATACTCCCCAGATAATAACGCAAGATACAGGAAACATTAGGGACATAAAAATTTGCTATATTAATAAAACACAGAATATTAACGATATACTTATAGAGTTCAAATTTATTCCAGGTGTAGTGCAAATTTTACATTTTAAGAATGAAATTCGTTTTCGGTCGTATGAACACCACGAGCCCGTGTGCAGCGATCTGTTCTTTGGACCCAATTTTCCACCACTCTTGCACACATTTGACCGGAAAGTTGGCAATTTCTCGTTGGATGTTATCTCTGAGCTCGTCTAAAGTTGTTTGCTTGTTGGCATAGACCAATGGCTTTATGTGGCCCCATAAAAAGAAATCCAATGGCGTTAAATCGCATAAACGAGGTGGCACTTTGACCGGACCATTTCTCGAGATAACACGTTCACCGAATTTGCCTTTCAGTAAACCGATTGCAACGCGTGCTGTCTGGCTAGTGGTCTTGTTGAAACCACATATCGGCGATGTCAAGCTCATCTAATTCTGGCCAAAAATAATTTTCTATCATGGCACGATAGCGCTCTCCATTAACGGTTACATGGCAATTGAAAAATACGACCCATTCACACCTTCGCACAGTGGGTCAGATTACAAAAAACATGGTCATAATATCATAACTTCTAAACTATTAGTCGGATAAATAATGTACTAGAGATTTGTTAAGGAGGAGTCAGTCATTTCGTATATTGCATTTGTAGACACCCTGTTATTACGCGGAGTTTGATACAGGGTCTCAAAGTGGACCACTTTGGTGCTGTTATTGTTTTAAAGACCTGTAACTTCTACAATTTTGAGCGGATTTGCTTCAAGAAATCTTCTAAGAGAGACAAATAAAAAATACGCTGAAGCGTGTGATTTATCTCTGACCATTCAAAAGATATTTGCAGTAAAAAATAAAAAACGTCAATATTTGTCTGGACTTTTTATAATTTTTTATTAATAGTTCAAATAAAAATAATCAAATCTCAATTTTGAAAACACTGTCGTATTCCAAACACTGCAGGAAAGAATAACTTGAAATAGTTTTTGATTTATCTCGATTCGGTTGGAAATGACAGGTTCTGAAAGTTACAAATTTCTTTTAACCTCAAAAAATTCAAAAATTTTGTTAAAAAGGTGTTTTAATCTTAATCATCTTCTTTTTTTCTGCCTCGTCAATGAAATTTTCATCATCATCGATGCCTGTTTCTTCGTCATCTGCATCGGAGTCTTCATCATTTTCGATGTCTGTTTCCTCGTCATCAGCATCGGAGTCTTCATCATCTTTCGCCACAGGAACCAAGAGGCCAACACCTTCTGGCAGCAAACTCTTCAATTTTGTTGTTATTGATTTTCTTAGAGATGAAATGTAGGGGTCTGTGGTTGCCAACAATCTCCTGAACACGTCTTCCATAGTCTTAACTCTTGCAAACTTTTGAGAAAAACTCAAACGATATCGCTTTATCATTCTTGAGCATCCTCCGAGAGTTGACTGATGGGTAAAATGACCAATGAATAATGTCTGGTCCGTGGATCAGCAATCTATGGACTGATGTTGGCATGTTGTACCAGGGGTATTCTAGAAACTTTTCAACGTCGATTTCACCTCCACTCGAAATTGTCTGCAAAATGATATGGAAACGGTGGATTAGTTCTTCGGAAATACCAGTTATCAAGGATTGTTTTCAAAAAAAGTCGAGCTGTAATTCCATCATTAGTGCTGCCGAACCCTTGTTTCGGCATATCGACTAAAATTCCTAGTTGCTCTTTGAAAGCTTTTTGTATGTTGGCTTTCATTGTTGTTTTTCCTGCTTATCTTCTTCTTTACGCGCTTGCCACTTTTTCGTATTTTTTTTGTATTCCAAATGAATACAGCATTCAAAACATCGAATGCAGGCGTGAAGAGTTGACAGTCCGTACTGTAGATAATCGGTGGTTACTGGCCTTTTCAAAACTTCGTCGATGTTATTAAATTGCTTGGACGTTGCCTGGCAGAGATAGCACCGTTGCGCAGATTTTGTGTTGGTGATAGCATTGCATACTTTACCATCTATCATGGTCATAGTTAAACTGTATCGAATCAAAACATTTTTCGTATGAATGATTGTTTTTAATGGCTGGAGTTGTTCGATCTGTTTGTCGAAATGCGCTTTCTCGTTTAAGGAAGTTTCCTCGGTTTCCTTTGTAAATTGTAATTTTCAGGGTTGAAGACGGTTTCGGATTACTCCAACAGATCTTTTCTTCTTTCGTTTCTTGACATACACTCATAAGTCGCAATGGTACGAGCGAAGTAAAAAATAAACTTGCGTCGGATATATTCGGATCTTCCCTTTGGAACCCTTTTACTGACACGCATAATGGCAATTTTTGAATATATTGTAACAAATCATTAAAACCACCCATAAAAAGGGGCGGGGCGGGAATGAAATGTTCCACAAAAATGTTGGCCATTAAATTTTACTATATGTGTCAGAACACACCAAAGCCCAACAATTAACACAAACACCAAAAATTTAGTTATTATTCACATTTTTCAAGAATTTTCATTTTGCAATTTTGACTTAAAACATGGCTCAAATGTGGAGTAGTGCCTAGTAGCAAAATTTTAAGGTTAAATTACAAAGATAATACTATATCCCTGAGAAAACAGTGCAAGTGAAAGCGGAATATCATGGAATTCGTAACTTATCTCTATTTTTTAAGAACATTTTAAAAAAATTTCGATAATTTTTCTGTATTAAGTATATTCAATAAATAACATTTATAATTAATTATTTAATAATAATATTAATGTTTTTTAATTAGTACATACCCCCTGGAACACGTTCCATGTTGAAAATATTTGTTTCATGTGCACACAACACCAATACTTATCTTCGATGACAAGACTAATTTGTAGCCTTATCGGCTGCATGCACAACGAACAAAATACTGCCGCGTTAATCCTGAAATATAACGAATGAAATGAACAGCTGCTCGTCGGTACAGTTAACATTGAGTAGTTCCAACATTTTTTTTTATAAGCTTTATTTGAATTATTGAATCTGCTCCAAAGGAGCCTAACAATAAGTATACGAATCTTAAGTATAATTCAATAATGAATCCTAGTATGGATTTCTTGTAATATGGATCTCTGCTTATTGGCAGGAATTTTAATTAATTTGGTCAAAATAGTATTTAACTGGTATGGATCACATGTCTGAGAATTTTAAACCTAGTTTGGCTTAAACCTCGTGATAAAGAGCCAGAGGACCCTTACAGTCATTTACAGAGTGTTCGCGATATTATGTAGAGTGAAGAACTCTAGTTATGTATGTATAACGGATAACTCTAGAATAGCAGAGTGGACGACGTAATTTAGGTTATGTAGGTTTTTCGTGTTGACTGTTTTAAGGATCACGTATGAGAGCATTTAAGCCACGTGACGTAGAATAAAGGATTCTACACAGTCTTTTTTGAGTGTTCGTCCGCGATTGATATTGACTGTTTTAAAGATCACGTATAAGAGCATTTAAGCCACGTGACGTAGAAATAAAAAGAATTCTACGCAGTCTTTCGGGCGCGTGTGTTCGCGATTACTGTTACGGATGAAGCACAAGTGCAGATAAGAAAACACGGCGTTCGTTTCTCCGAAGTCTTAAAGAGCTTGGACTGCATAATAATTGTCTAGCAAGTATGTTATCATGACGTTCGAGCTTCTCTTTGTGCTTTATATTGATTTTTTGAACTGCCTCTTTAATGAGAGGTATTTTTAAGTCTCGGTGGATGTTTTCATTCCTCATATACCAAGGGGCACCGGTAATGAGCCGCAATGTCTTCGATTGGACTCTTTGGATTTTGTCGAGTTTGCTTTGCCCCATAGCTGGGCACCGTACAACCAGATAGGTTTGTTTCACTATTGTATAGCAGGACCTTATATTCAAGGCTTAGTTTTTAGTTCGCGTTTAGGAGCCAGTGAAGTTGATGAACCTTAAGTTTCAGTTGAGTTTTCTTGGTTTCGATATGACTTCTCCAGGTGAGTCGGCGATCCAGGTGGATTCCAAGGTATGAAACATGATCAGATTGAAAAAAAGGGATATTGTTTAGTTTCAATGTCGGACAAGTGCTAAAATTCAGTGTGAGAGTTACCTGTGTGCATTTAGCCTCATTGACTTTTATTCTCCAGTCAAAGAGCAAGATTCTACTCGTCTTATGTGCTGCCATTATAGCGGTATCGTCGGCAAAAGTGGATGTTAGCACGTTTGGGCTGGTAGGGATATCTGCGGTAAACAGAAGGTAAAGGATAGGCCCCAGGACGCTTCCCTGGGACAAACCTGCTAGTATTTCGCGGGCATCGGTTACGTGTTGCCCACATTTGACTCTGAATCTGCGGGTTTCTAAGTAAGACTTAAGAATTCGATGTGTATTTCCCGGTAAGTATTTGCAAATTTTGTACGTCAAGCCAAAGTGCCAGACTTTGTCAAATACTTGAGCAACATCCAGAAATACGGCGCAGCAATATTCTGGCCGTTCAAATGATTTTTCAATTGCTTGGGTCAGACGGTTAACTTGTTCGATGGTGCTGTGACCTTCCCGGAATCCAAACTGATGGTCTGGTATTATGTTATTTGACACGAGGAACGGTTTTATTTTCGATAAAAGAACTTTTTTAAGTAGTTTGGATAAGCAGGGAAGCAAACTGATCGGCCTGTATGAGGAAGGTATTGATTTGTCCTTTCCTGGCTCAATCATTTGAATCAGAGAACTTTTCCACACTTTAGGAAAGTAACCATGTCTCAAAATAGAGTTAAATAATTATGCCAGGAACTTCACAGCAATATAGGGAAGTTCCAAGATAATTTCAGGCGTGATAAGGATGACATTCAGAACTTCATTTGCATTAGTAAACAATGGAATTACGGCAGACATTTTATCATCAGGTGGAAGAAGGTCGCTACTTGCAGGATTTTGGCGAAATACCTGGGACAGATGGTTTGCAAAAACATTGGCTTTTTCCTCTTCTGATATTTCCCACTCGCCATTTGTGTCGCGTATTGAAAAATGCGTTTCGGTGGGCATACTAGTATTTCTTAATGTTTTCTATAATGAGAATTTGGTTGAAGCTGTCGGAGTTAAACTTGCAATGAAACTAGCATGCTGTCTACTGTCTTCATTTCTAAGTCCGATTTGCAACCTTTTAGTAGCTTCAGTCAGTCTTAGTCGGGCCGCTGGTGACCTATTTCGCTGCAATTCGCGACGGAACCTCCTTTTTTCACTTACAAGGTGCTCTATTTCCCAGTTAGTGTAAGTATTTAAACTATTTGTCGCTTTTATTTGTCTGTGTGTAGCGTGAATGGCCGCCTGTTCCAGGATCACGTTCAAGTTGGATACGTTGTTATCGATCTCTTCCGCGTTAGAAATTAGATGATTCGAATCTAAATGACTGCTAATGTACTTCCTGTATTTTAACCAGTTAGTTGTGTATGAAGTAAGCCTTAGTGGGTCGTCTGGCGAGTGGTTTGACGATAAGTCAGGGCAGGTACTAGCAGATTAGTTAGATTTACTAACTCCTCTTACTATAACGAAGTCTATCACGTCAGGCTTTTTGTTAATATAAGAAGGTCAATATGTAGGTTGACTGGGAGATATAAAGTCCTAGTTCTGTTTGTTAATATCAGAAGGCCAATATGTAGGTTGACTGGGAGATATTAAGTCCAATTTATTTTGACGTCGCATTAAACATTTATACAGCTGGTTTTCCCTAGGGTTTGCTAAACGGGTTCCCCAGTGAGTATGTTTGGCATTGTAGTCACCAGCAGCAATAAAGTTGCGTCCGAGACCATTGAAAAAATTCAGAAGTATATCTTCTGATATCGCGAACCGCGGGGGGAAATATATTGCTGAAATGGTAAGAAAACTACCTTGAATATGGATACGAATTGTTGTCGCTTGAAGGTAGTTTTGTGAGACTCCTTCAGCGACTTCATGTTTCATACGTTTTCGTATTAGGATACCAGTGCCCCCATGAGCCTTACCGTCGGGGTGGTGAGTACCATAAAATCTAAAATTAGGTATCTGAAAATTGTATTTGTCTGTAAGATGCGTTTCTGATAGTAGCATTATATCAATATTCTGCCGATCTAGCTACTCGGTCAGCTCGAGTCTATGTTGGTTCACACCGTTTGCGTTCCATGTACATATCTTAAGAGGGCCTATTTTTTGGTAAGTAGAATTTGAATCAACTGATTCTGGTTTCGCATGAATTCTTGCATCATTGATTTCATAGTTGATATGAACATGTTTATACTCTGAACCAGTTGTTGAATCATTGATTCAGAGTTACCATTTTGTTGCACTGGGGCATTAGGTGTATGCGCCCTTAGAACATTCGCGTATGTTATACCGTTAGTAATACCATTTCCGTCGCTAGAGTAAACTGGAGTCTGTTAGATGTCGATTATAGGGTTCGGCGCGTTTCGGTTAGAAATTAGTTTACGCTTCTCTTCTAGTTTATGCTTAAGTTCTTTGTAAACCCTACAACCTCTGTAGTTTGCGGTATGTTATTCCCCGCAATTACTGCACTTTTTCTGTTCCTGCGATTTTACTTTGCAGACGGATGATTGGTATAGATCACCACATACAACACAAACGGTTGGCAAAGTGCAGTATGATTTTGTGTGTCCATACTCTTGACAATTTTGGCATTGAACGGGACCATTTCTTTTGTGGGGTTCTTCGACCGTAATTCTTCTATATAACAAATATTGAAGTTTGTATATAGGATAAACTTCATTTTTCTTTAGTTTCCGCGAGTCAGGTTGAAGTTCGACCTTGAACATTGGTTGGGGAACCTTTTTATTGTTAAGAACGTTTACCACGGAGTGAACGTTAAAATTCTCTTTTTCCAGTGCTCGTTTTACTCCATCTGGCCCTACAAATGATTCAATGCCTTTTAAGATTACCGCGATACCCTTACTACTCTTTAGACGATACGTGTAAAAATTTTTATTTCTATCGTTAAAATAACTAGAAATAGCGCGAAAGCCGTTTTCGGTGTATGCCTGAGTTTTTGTCTCGTTAATGTTCCCTTTCTTTAAGGGCACTATGTGAAAGCCACTACTACCAACAAGTTGGGCAATGATATTTACTAGCTCATTTGAGCTACTCTCACGTAGGTATATTGGGGGTGGCCTTGGAGTTGTGGCATTTGCCGAAGAAGAAGATTGAGGTTCTTCTTCGGTCAGCAATGCAAACCGGTTCTTACCCGTGACGGACGCTGGTGGTTCTTCACCGTTCACAGTTTTGCAACTTTTTTTGTTAGAGTTACCCTTGGCAGGGCTGGATTTACGCTTTATAGTAATGTAGCTATCCATGCCTGTCTGTATTGCCTTTAATGGTTTGTCGTTGTTTTCCTGTGTTATTTCTATGTTCGCTGTGCTTCCACCTAGAAGCTTCTTTGTTATTATTGTTGCTGCTAGCACTGCCTGGCGAGAGAGTTTGTCTTAGTGGCGCTACCTCTCTCATTCCATTGTTTACATCTGCATTTATCGCGAAGTATGCATTCCGCGAACTTACACTGCAGAAAGAGTGTCTGCGTTGTTCTAACTCTTGAGTGAGACGATGGCTCATCAAGCTGTGAGTTTGTTTAGCTGTGTGTGTGCCTTTTTTGTTTTGGTTGTTTTATTACACTGATTCTTCCAACATCACTGTAGCCAACCTGACAGTCCAAAATTACCATGCAGAAAATTTTTTTTTTCCTTTATGACCAGCTTTTTCGAGATCTGACCCACAGTCGTTATGTGGAATCTACTTCCGGCAAATGTATTTCCCACTAATTGCTACATCCAGAAGTTTAACATTAATCTCTTTTTCTCCCTTTTTGGTTATTAAAAAAAATAAAAATACAACGTTGCACTAAGGTGAACTTTACCCTGATGAAAATGTTGACTTTGACTTACGTTTTGACACTGAAAGATCATTGAAAATGTTTGAGGATGTGTGAGCATATATTTTTAAATCTATCGAAAATAAATTGAATCAAATACAGGGTGGAGCGCAGTAATTTGCGTTTTTTGCACTGCAGGCTGTCATTTTGTGTGGAAGAGTATTTTTCAAATGCGCACTGGATCATTGCAGTGCAGCGTGCTTTTCGGTTACTATTCGCCCCAAATATGCGATACTGGAGTGAAACAAACCCCAGAGAACTTCACCAAAACCATCTGCACTGGGACCGCGTCACTGTGTGGTGCGCCATACCACGAGTAGGCATCAGGCCCATATTTTTTCCAGGATAACCGTCCTGCCGTAACTGTGAACTCCGAACGGTACTTGACTATGATACAGCATTGTTTAAGTCGGCTCATGAGACAATGCAACTAGAGGATACATGGTTCCAACATGATGGTGCCACTACACACACAGCGAGGGTTATCATGAATTGTTTGAGGCAAATGTTTCCTGGACGGCTTATCTCTTTGAGGGGTGTTGTGAACTGGCCGACACGCTCACCAGCCCCATGCGATTTTTTCCTTTGAGTCTACCTGAAGTCGAAGGTGTATATCAACCGTACCAACACCTTAGAAGACCATATTAACAATATTGAGGCTGAAAATGGTAGAATACCAGTCGATGTGCTTGTTAGAGCTCATTCAGAAAACGTATGCAGCAATGTGTGGATACCGAAGGTCGACATTTGCCAGATACACTGTTTAAAATCATGAATTCGCTGGTGAAATTTTACCAGTCGTGAATGAATCACCCTGTATATAAACATATTCTCTAAATACGGAAAAGTATGTGTTGAGTATCGGACAAACTTTTTATTGTAGTATGTTTGTAAAACATTGGATAAATGCCCGTAATTTCAACTGTTAGGTAGGAATTTATTCTTGCTTAGATTTCTGCAAACATATAAATGATTTGGTGCAGACATATATTTGTTTGCACATGCATATAAATGTTTCAGAACGTTGCTAAAAATATATTAATGTTTGCTGTGATCCAAACATATATACTTATACGAGTATTGACTGCAGCTTTAAAAAAATAGGATTGAAAAATGCAAACGTCTTTTGGTGAAGCACGCTGATAACTTGCACAGAAAAATTTTGTTCAACGATAAAAAATATTTACCGTTCAGGAAAAATTTAACATGCAATATGATAGAGTGTATGCGCGGTCATCTAACGAAGCATCTGAACTGATCCCAAGGGTTTAAAAGGGTCTTCAGCCAGCTTCAGTCATGGTTTGGTTGGGTGTCTCTTACGATGGGGTCACTGACCTGCATTTCTGCGAACAAGGAGTCAAAACATCGGCCAAAGTTTACTAATAAACCGTTATGGAAGCTATTGTCAAGCCTCTTAACAATTCCCTGTTCCAAAACCAGCCATGGACTTTCCAGCAGGATTCTGCGCCGGCCCAGGCCTGGCTTCGAAACAATTTGCTGGACAATTTTAAGAATGGCCCTCAGGCAGTCCAGATTTGAACCCATGGCATTACAAATTGTGGACGGTTTTAGAGGCCAATGTTTGTCACAAAAGATACCCCAACATTGGATCTCTTAAGACTGCTGTGGTTCGAGCTGTGGCCAATTTTCCAATGCTCCAGGTTCGTGCAGCTATTGACGATTGGCCTGTGCGACTTAAGGCGTGTGTAAAGGCATAAGGTGGACATTTCGAATAAGTAGGTTATTTTTGGGTACAATATACATCAAGACATTTATTAAAAATATTTGGTCCAATAACATTCAGTACTTTTTATTTTACAGCATAAAATGTGTGTATCAGTATTTATGTCCCTATATATAAATATATATATATATATATATATATATATATATATATATTAGTAATGCCATTGGTAATGTCCACAAAAATCTGTTGCTTCTTTAAAATGAGTTTTTTACAAAATCCATTTTTTTCAAAATGGACATATATATATACGAGCAAGAGTTACCGAGTGCCAATATATGTAAGATTAAAAACGAACACTTTAAAAAAACATAATCTTTAAAAAAAAATCGATGAAAAAACTATTAATTAGTGTTTTTCTACCTAATGCGTTAATTTACAAATATGCTTTAGAAGCAACAGACAATTTTTTATTTATGTATCTTTCCAAAGGCGGAGCTGTATTTATAAGAGCATGACTTTTAAAAGTTCTCAAAATATTGCGTTTTTGCTATCAGTCTTAAATCGCATGGCATCTCTTAAAATCTATTGTTTAGCATTAAAATTATTGGGTAATACGAGAATATTTGTTGAAAAACAAGCATACTCGTATCAACATTTTTGAATTTCTGTCAAAAATTATAGAGCCAGCTTTGCTGAACATTCTTTTAGATTCCGTCGAAGTTGCTGGAATGCATAAATATTTTGTGGCGCAGGTTTTAATTGTTGTCATCTCGTCGGCATGATTTGCAGAACCGTCAAGATCACTTTAGTTTTACCTATTTTGAAATAAGAATTAGATACTAATTTTTATTTAGTTTTCTTTATATTTTATTATTTATTTTACTTGCCAAAATTCGCAGTGTCCCAACATATATGCAAGTAATGACATTTGTACCGATACTATCGGTACCTTAAAGGAATGGAGATCATCCATTTTCAAGTATACCGATCGATTAAGAATCACAATTTGATTTCATTCAATTATAACCAGATTTCGAAAACACATGATACATACTTCAAGTTAAGGCCATATTGAAACTGTTCCACATCGGTCCATATTTTGGTATCATACAAAGGTTTTTTAGAAGATAAAGCTCTAAAAGTCACTTATAACATAAGATTGCCACCAAGTTTCGCACAGAGAATTACGAGCGATCAACACCCATCTCTGCTGATATTTGACCTATCGGTCCATATTTTCAAATAGCTCCATATTTTCAAATAGCTCCCACACATAGGTCTCTCCGGATTTAATATCCTGCAGCTCAAGAAGCCACAAGTTAATACCAAAAATTCTAAAAATTTGTATAAAACGTTATGAGCGACCAGTAATTAAATGTGGTGAATACCCCTACGAAATTTCGCATGGAGCGTTTCACCTTCGAATTTATGTTTTGATGCATAGTCCAGAAGGTTTAGAAAAGCTAAAATATATAAGTACTTTATTTTATTTGTACGTTCCAGTGAAAACCATAAATCGCCCTTAAAATGACTTAGAAATAGGTCTGCCTTGATTTTTTTTGTCTGTAAAATAATAGAAATGGACATCATTTTACAAGAAAGTGTAAAAATGTTTACAATTACATGCTCTATTTCTTTGGGACAAAGTTGAACTTAGTCCATTCTAAGTTCACAAAACAATTTTTTTATGTGGAGATTGACGCATTTTCACAGCAAAGGCAAATTCAGTACTACGCTTAACATGTAATAAAATGGTCGTTTATTCCTTACTAATAAATTTGATGTCGATAGATTTATTATTTTATTTTTTACATACATTTTCCACTATAACCACTTTTTTTTACACCAACAGCAGCAGTTACACTTAGATTTAAGATTATCTAGAGACTATTTCGCGAACACAAAATATTTTTTCTGTGCACCTTGCATACTGTTCTATTAGTTTTTTTTTTATCCCGCGCTGTGAAGAACGAACATAACCAGACACATACCGTTGTTCAAGTTCTTGTATTTTTGACCCCAAGGTCAAATTCAATTAGTGACCTCTGTTATGTCGTTATATCGCAAAAATAATTTTAGTTTTATAGCCATTTTTTGGGCACAGACATTTTTTACGAGGACTAAATAAAAAATTAAGCTTATATGACTTAAATCGGTCCAAAATTAGTTATTCGTCAATCAAAACATACCATACCGAATTGGATTAAAATCGGAATTAAAATGGATGTTCTAGAGCGGTTGTATATTTTATCGGAAGAGATCTATGTACTGAGGCTATATTACGTAAAACGTGGATCGTTATGACCAATTTTTATCTGAGCTTATTACTGATCGATCGTAATGAGCTGTACCCATTTTTATCAATATTGGATTACTATGTGACATCTAGAGCTAAAGACATAAAATCGGTTGAACATATGTGTGGGAGATATTTCTAAATTTTGACCGAGCAGACGGACGGATGGACGGACAGGCAGATATTGTAAATTCGAATCAACGGGCGATTCTGCGTTGAGCAGTATACTTAAAGGTTGGTCTAGCTTAAATTTTTTGATTGTTACGTATGTCGTTCTTGAATATTATATATTTCTTTGCTTTTACATACAACAACCAAAAAACGGGAAACCCCGACAGCAAAACACCGGATACACCGACATGTGTAAGCTGTTTATGAGAAACCGACTGTTGGTCCTCACGATAGGGGTCAAACGTATCAACTGAAATTTAGCATGGTGATCGCTTATGTTCATTAGCTGTTTAGAATTGTAAATGGATAATTCGGCAAAAAAGGGATTTTTTGAGTATATGCTGACATGATTGTGGACGAACTATGGTTGGAATGGGAAGTGTCAGTTGGAACGCACTTAATACATCAAAAAAGGGCATAGTTGCTGGAATTTTTGGATCATGTGGCCCAAAAAATGTACCACGTTTCCTAAACGGGCGATTTATAGCCAATATGGACATTTTGTTACTAAAATTGAAAGAAATTATGTTACGAATCCATATAGCCATTTTTTGTGCGCTTTTGAATAGCTTATGAACGGTGGAGGTAGATAAGTTTCGGCCTGGCCAAACTAAACAGTTTAAAGACTATACGCAAAGGGTAATTCTCAGTTATTTAATGAGACTCCCGTATAAATCATTTGAATAATCGTTGCCAAAGACTGCTGAAGAAACACCTTGGCGGGTTTTGAAACAGCTGGTCAGTCTACCTGGCAAACGTAGTGAATATATTTCAACAACTTTTTTAGTTAATTCTGAAAAAGAAACAACAAAAAGGTCTCAAACCAGAATAAAAACTGTTCAAGTCATAATAATGAAAGACCGAATAAATGTAAACAAAAAAAACATACTAAACGATGTTTTTACTTATTTAAACTATTACGCTATACCAGTGGTCGAAACTCTCAAATGACCATATCTGATGTCATAATTTAGAAAACTTGGCCATTTTTAAACTAAAATCTTGCCACTTTCTGTATTGACGAGTTGGCAACAGGGCACCTTAGTGCATCCGCCCTGAAGTGCTAACTTTAGAGAGAATGGCGGAATTTTGTGCATTCTCTACCTGGGAATATGCCAATTCTATCGTTTGGGATTCGCCTATTGGGAATCTGGTGTGGGCTAAGACAATGTATTTTTAAAACGATCATAAGGATATCAAAATTATTATGAAATTTGTATCTCTAGGTCGTGTAGATAAGTGCACACAGAGAACAGATTTGTTGCCACAACCGAATTTTTCGCCAACCGAATGGCCTTCTGAAGAGGGTTGTCACGGACCCGAAATCATGATAAAAGTAGTGTGCAGCCACGAAAATCAATGTCACTTTGCCATTTTGTTAAAAACTTGTCTTCTATTTAAATATAGAAGCAAGAGGTCTTGAGCCGGTTTAATCCCCGTTCAATTTGTAAGAGCAACAGACCGAAGTAAAACAAACGAGCTAAACATACGAAAAATGTAATATTTTACCGCCTTGCATTAAATTGGAAAAAAACGGGTCGTCACCAATATAATAATTTTGAATAAGGATGAGCTCTATCTACGGCGAAAATTCGAATCAAGACTGAATAATGTCGCTAAATTACAGTTACAGTTAAGCCTATATTCTGGAAAATATTTTTATAATTCGTTTGTTTTTATGGCAATATCGTTTGGAAGCATTGACCGTCGAACGAAAGAATCTTAAACTGCCTGACCATTTTTTATACATTTTTTGGGGATTTCGAAATATGTTTTAGTCGTAAAAAAAGATTTTTTACAGTTTATATGTTGGAGTTGGAATAAACAATATTACGTTATTTCAACCAACTAAACAGGATTTGGTCACTACAAAGAACTTATAGGTTGTCACCACCACTTATTGGTACCAAAGTAACATGTACATCACAATTGGTTGGTTGCCATAACCGCCAGTTTCCGCAACCTATGAAAAACTGAATTCGGTTGTTATAACTAGGCTATTGGCTGCGGAGTCCGTGATATGGTTGTAGCAACCATCATATGACAGCACGAACCATGTTACCAACAATACTAAGGAATGTTGGTTATTGCAACAGAAAGGCGGTTAATACAACCGAATTTTTGTAGATCGGACCGATTTCCTTCTGATTTTTTTCCCTGTGTGTGGAAAAAGTGGTAAAGTTACCATTACCATCTATCATAGGATTAAAGGTATATTCACTTTGTCGTTGGCAACATATCGAAATACTGAGCAGAGACTTATAAAGTAAATATATTCTGTATCATTGTAAAATACGAGGGCGACCGCAAAAGTAACTGGCCTAACATAAAAAGAACCGTTTTTTTGGAATTATTATTATTTTTTTTTTCAACATAATCTCCTTCCAACTCAATACACTTCATCAAACGTTTTTCAAGTTTCTATAATTCCATCCGAAAAAAAAGATTTTTCAAGACCTTCAAAATATGCCTAAGTTTCAGCAATAACCTCGCTATTGGACGAAAATTTTTTGCACCGAGATTTTTTTTTAATTTTGGAAACAAGAAATAATCAGAAGGAGCTAAATCTGGACTATATGGTGGGTGCGGAGCAATTTCAAATCGTAATTCGGCCAGTTTTTTTGAGTTAAAAATGCAGTGTGTGAAGGACCATTATATTGATGAAAAAGAACTTTTTTTTTTCTAAATGCGGTCGTTTTATCTTGATTTCTTCACTCAACCGATCCAATAATGCACAATAATATTCACTATTTATAGTTTTTCCTTTCATAAGATAATCAATAAATATTATACCCCTTGCATCCCAAAATACTGTGGCCATTACTTTTCCATGTTTCATCAACAGTTATGAATCGGCGCAAGAACTCTATTGGATTACGCTGATAAATCGCTAAAAGCTCCTCGGAATTGGTCCAACGGACGATTTTTTGGGGCAAAGTCAACAAACGCGGCACCCTACTTGCGGATAGCTTTTTCATGTGGAGATCATCATGTAAAATACTCCAAACTTTTTTTTCGTGTATTTTAACAATATCAGCAAGTTCTCTGAGCTTTATTCGTCAATCTTTAGTCACTTCATTAAATATTTTTCTAATGTTTTCAATAGTCGTAGCAGTTTTCGGTCTTCCAGAGCGTTGTCCATCTTCCGTACTTGAACGACCCATTTTAAATTGTTGAACCCAGGATTTCACGGTGCATTAACACCATGAACAGAATCCAATTCATCTTTGATTAATTGTGGCGTATAACCTTTCATATAAAAGTGTTTAATTACCGCACGAAACTCTTTATTTTCCCTTTTTCAAAAATTATAAAACTTGTTTGCTTCAATCACCTGTAACAAAGAAAATTATTAAATATTTCGGAAATTTTGACAGATGGCTTATAAAGGATTGCTTTTAAAAAAAAAAAAAAAAAAAGTTGCTAGTAAAACAGAAAATGTGCCAAGCCCTCGTACTTAGATGATCTGGCTGTGAAAAGCAAACTACAGGTCGTACTATTGAAGCTGGCTGAAAAGTTGCAAAAACATGATCTGATGGACTAAAACGGTTAGTATTAAAAATGGGTTTGATCGGCCTAGAGGTAAATATTTTTCCCTCACAAGGATTCATGAGGTCAACCTCTGGAAAAATCAAGCTTCCTAAGCTTAAAAACACAATATATCATGAACCATTGTAGAAATGTTTCCACACATTATTGTGTGTAAACACAAACATATTTGTTTGCACCCAAACATTAGTATGTTTGCACCCAAACATTAGTGTGTTTGCAGTTATCTTCCCAAACATTCATATGCTTGTGTGCAAACATTAACATGTTTGCAGAAATCCAAGCAGACATACGTATGTACTTATAAATACCTATCTACTCGCCATGATTTCTGACATTAATGCAATGTTTAGCATACATACAACATGTTTTATGGAGATTCTTAGTAGTAAGATTTGGGTATCACTCACCCCCTTATTTTGTGGAGTTTGGAAAAAAAAATGCATCAGCCAAAAAATGAGGGAGGTGGGATGGGAGCAAGTGACAGCTCAGCGAGGTAAAAGGTCGTGGGATGGGGGAAAATATTCACAAAAAGCACCGCAACTTCCTAGGAGTCGCACCTAGAGGGGTAAAATGTATGACCGACCCCTATTAATTTTTCCCTCCCAATATTTTTACCAAACATAACTACCCCCTATCTTCATAATTTTTTCATGTGATGGATATTTCTTCCGACTTTCGGCGATGACCTCAAGTAACAATATTTTTCATCATCGTTAGGGCAAATTTATATTACTTGAGGTCGTCGCTGAAAATTAAAAAAAAAATAATTTTTGTAGGGGAGTCCCCTTAGGGGGTGAAGATAGGGGGTAGTTATGTTTGGAAAAAATATTGGGAGGGAAAAATTAAACATATAACAAAATATACCCTCAAAATTAGAACAGTAATAAAATTTGCAACTGTGACTGGTTTCCTTTTACATTAATAAAAGTAATAAAAAACACAAGTGCTCTTATAATATTTACTAAAAACACTTAAAGTCAGTTTATATGAAAATAAGTCTAGGAAAAAAATGAAAATCAATAAATGCAAACACTCTAAGTCAAAAAACTCCCCATTTACTTCACAGGTGTATTTTGACTTAATAAGGCTATTTGTGGTATTTAAGCGGAGCGTATAAATAAAGATCCCTGCTTTTACGCAATCAAAAAATAATTAGAAATTTTTTTATATAATTTTAAATTTTTTAATTTTAAAATTTGGGCTGAGATGTATGGAACGGACGCAAGGACTGAAAGGGCAAAAAAACTGACCTTTGTTTTGCGCTTGGGTTGAGTATGGATAGAGGACGGTTTGGTCTGGCCGAACTTAACAACGTTTTAATTTTTTTCTAAATGCGTTGTGCTTTCACTACGCCTTATTACTGAAACGATAACTAGCAACTAAAAAAAATTGTGTTAAAAACGTTCAAACATGTTATAACATACATAGACCAAAAAAAGTATGGTTGAGATAACAGTATTCAAAGAGCCTCATACCATTGTTGTGTGTATGGTTGTGCCACAACAATATAATGATCCCCACAAAAATATTATGATTCACACTGAACCATACTATGATCCTCACAGCTATATTATTATATAACCCCAAGCACAGCCACAGTAACCCACAACTATAGTATAATTCACAAGCAACCATGATCCCGATAACCGTAGTACAACCCCACTCAAAGATTATATGCTCCCCAAAAATATTTATTAGGAAATAGAAAAAATCAGTTAAACTGTTTCATTTATTAAAAATATTTCAGTTCTAATCCAAATCCAAACCAGTTTATTTTGAAAATTTTTATTCACCCTACTGTTCCAAAAACCCTACTCAAAATTCTAAAAATTACAATCATACGATATGATTTACGTAATCATATTATGGTTAACATAAAACCCAAAACAAAATACTTTTGTTGCACCAACCATATTTATATTGCTGCTAGAACCATATTTTCATTTCTAAATATAATAATAATACCACTGTTACATTTCAACATTATTAATATTGCCTCAATGATACTTTTGTCAAAATGAAATTCAAATTCCACTTTTCATCTGGGATGTGTTTCGATCCATGCTAGCATCAGATGTTCCCATCTTCATATAATCTTATATCTTTCTAAGTTCAGGGTTGTGTTTACTATAATAGTTGGTTTTATCGTGTGCAAATTTTTTAACGATCGGTCCTTTAGTCTGGTCACAATTGTCTCTCTAGTTTGGTCACAATTTTCACAGTAATCTCTCTGTTCTCGAACACAAGAACCACTGTTTTGCAGCCTTAAAAATAAATTGTATCGATTTGTTTGACAATTTCCAGACAATTCACTAAAGATTTCTATGGAATGGTGCCAGAAATTAAAGGTTTAAAACTAACAGTGACGCAGCGAATGTGGGAAATTAAGCTATACTAAATTTAATAATGAAGTAATAAATAATTAATATCCGCTATAACAATCATTTCTGACATATTTAGATAAAATTATACCTTTTTGTTTATAATTAGATATTTTTATTTGGAAGATATTCGTTAAAAAAAATTGTATTATTTGCAGTTGTCATTTTTTCTTTTTAAACTCTCCACCATGCCAGTATATAAGTATATAATGACAATTACTATTTTTTTCTTTATTTTCCTGAACCTTTCAACTTCTTACACTCGCAATCTTTAGTGAAAAATCTGGAAATTATTAAAAAAGCAATAACACTAATTTTTTCAGAGGACAATTGTACATAGCGATAATAGCGGTTCTTGTCCTTACGAGCAGAGAAATGACGGGCTCCAACTGTCGATCTTCACCCTTTGCTCTTGGAACTGTCCAGTTAATGCTGTGTTCAACAACACTTCATTCCGATGAATTACTTAAGATCAGTGCATAAATATACGCCTGACAGAGTTTTAAATATATTCATTTCTATTATTTTTTATCGAAAACTTAATTTTGTTAGCAAGATATTGCGAGATCAGATATAATTATATCTGGCACTAGATTCGGTCAGATGTAGACAGATCTTGTTAGATATGATCATATCTTGGGCAAATGTTAGTACCACCTTTGCCAAAGCACAAACAAACATACTTTCTTCCATATCATTGTGTTTAGGGTGTTTTTAAACTGCATGAGACCTATAAATTACTGTGGTTTGTCTGCCTGCTGATAATGAATTGTTTAATACCAAAACAACGATTCCAAGTTGTGGAAATTAACTTCGAGAAAAAAATTCTGTTTACAAAGTTTATTGAGCATAGAGATTTGTGTTTAGTGAAAATTCGTCAATTACCTAAATTGACGTATTTGGAGCGGAGGCAATCCTCAATCCGTTTGACTGTGCCGTGCTTCGAAATGGGGAAGGAGATGCCGTATGACTGCCATGCAGACTGCTTTTTTGTTTTCAAAATTATTCTGCTAAATATTAAAGACGGCGTATAGTGGTTCAGAATCGTTTTCTACTAGCTAAAACTCTGTAGGTTTTTCGCAAGTTTCAATTTAATAAAATCGGTTTAGTTGTTATTGAAGTATTTAATTTTATGTATTTAGAATGAAAAATATGCGTTTTTTGTTATTTCATCTACTTTATTTTTTTAAAGGCGGTTAAACTTTGATAAATAAACCATCTTAATAATACATTTTGAAAAATTAAATTATTTTTTTCTTGATATTTAAATAAAAAAATACTTTGTATAGAGAACTTTTTTGATGTTCATTTTATTCTTTATTTGTATAACATTGAGGGGAAAAATTTAAGGAAATGGCAATTTGCTTCTACACAAGTTTATTTTTATATGTTGTACTAATTTTTTGGCCGCCTTCATTTTACGAGTAGATGTTTGCTATGAATGGCATTAACATGTTAGAAATCGGTGATGACAAAAAACTGGACTTTTGGCCAATAAAATTTAATTCTGAACCACAGTGCGCCGCATCTTCTCATACAGCACGTTTAACAATCTATTTATTGCAACAACAAAAAAATTGGTGACAACTTTATTTCCAAAAGTAGTCCTGTGTACTGGACCGCTCGTTCGAGCGATGTAAAACCTTTGGATTACTTTTTAATTGAGTATTTTAGGACATTTGTTTATGCCGGCAAACTATCAACTTGAAGAATTCAAACCAGATTAAAACCATGGTCCTTCATAACGTACTGGGTGGCTAATAAAAGCCGCTACCAAAAAAAAATTTAATAACTTTTTTTCTATAAGTATTTAATAAATCTGGTTAATTTTTTTTATTTACTTTACCATCGAAACCCTTCAGATCGGACGGAGGAAACAATCGCTGCTGTAGCTGCTGCCATACAAAATAATTTAAGAGTTTCGACAAGAAGCTTATCTGCTCAAATGGGTATTAGTAGATACCCATTTGAACTTATTCCCTTAAAAAATTCAAATGACCAACAAATTGAACGCAGCAGACTTCTCGATTCGCTTGGAATTTTGCCAGACGATGTTTTATATAGTGGAAGAGGATGGAAACATGTTAAACTGTCTTTTCATGTCTGACGAGGCTATTTCGATTTAAACGGCAACATAAACAAACACAATTGTCGAATATGGAGTGAGACGGAATTGCATCCACTTCGCGTCACAGTGCAGTTTCATCACGTAGCATTGTCGGGCCCTACTTCTTTGAAGAAAACGGTCACACCATTACGGTTACTGGAGACCGTTACTTAGGCATGTTGAGAGAGTTTTTCTATCCAGAATTACGCCGAATGAGAATTTTTTTCAACTCTGTGTGGTTTCAGCAAGATGGTGCAACTCCTTACATAGCCCGGCCTGTTCTGACAGAATTGCGACTAAAATTTTCCAATAAGCTGATATCCAGAAATCGGAAAAACCCTATGTTTGATATCAAAATATGGACCGATGTGGGCCAATTTCAATAGGGGTCCAAACTTGAAAAATATACCAAGTTTCATGGAAATCGGGGCATAATTGCAACCTGTACTTTGATTACGACGATATATGGACAGACGGGCGGAGGGACGGACGGACATCGCTGAACGGCATCCGAAGTGATCAGAGTCGATCGAGGTACTTAACGTATGGTCTATCTCAATTCCTTTTACGGTGTTCAAACATCAGCACATAGTCATACTACCCTATACCACAGTGTGGTGTAGGGTATAATAATACTAGTCGTATTTCGAGAACGAGACCCGTAATTAGGGCGATTGTATGAAGTTTCGTCTTGATGTTGTATCGGGTCCCAAAAAATCTTCTTTTCTGATAAAGCGCATTTTTCCGTTTTGACGCATCGCTTAAAGTACCATATATATTTATAAATATAAAATATTTATAAATATAAAAGTATCATGGCGTGATAAAAGTGACAAAATTGCCGATCGTCTCAGAATCACTTGCTTATGCGATTTAACGATGTATCTCTGGCCGTCCGTCCATCTGAAGCTCGTAACAAATTACAGGTCGAAATTGTTGTCCGATCTTTATGAAATATGGCAGAAGTCAGTTTTTTGGACCAAATACGGACGCTATTGAATAAAAGAAAATCGGTTCAGATTTAGATAAAGCTTCCACACAAAACTCTATCCAAGTTACATTCAATTTTAATGAAATTCGCACACTCTAGTTAAGACCAAGAAAAAACGTTATTGAAATGGAATAAAATCGGTTAAGATTTTGCTCTACAAGCCAAATATAGCATTTGGCACACGTTAGTTTTTGAGACCAGGGATGGACGTTATTGTAATTGAAAGAAATCAGTTTAGATTTAGACATATATAGCTCCCACACATATGTTGAGCCGATTTTTGCCCAAATCAATGAAATATGTTCACGAATTCAAATAAGACATTAGTTTTGAAATCTGGGCGAATTCGGCGCCAGTCCAAGGGTGTCCAAAAACATATTTTCAGTTGGCTTTTCTGAACATCCAGAAGTGCAGGGTATTATATAGTCGGTCACGCCCGACTTTTTCTGCTGCTAACAGATTTGTTGCAGTATTAAAATCAACTAGCCAGATACACACGTTTCGTGATGTCAGTCTATCAGTGTACGGTGTATATATTTTCAGTCAGAACTTAATAATGATGTCAAAATAAACTTCACTCAACAGTACTTCTGGTACTGCGGCACAAAAAACCATCCAATTGTTAATATAAATATTCGATTCCAACCGCGTAAGTCGAATACAATATCTTACGAATAAAATGACTTGATCAACAACTCTTAATACAGCGTTGCCAACCAAAATCAACCAATTTTTTTAAAAAAATTTCATTAAAAAAATATTTATAAATCGTCAAATACAAGTAAGACGATTTTTACATTAGAAGTTTACTTTATTTACAAGTGATCCCTTTCGCTAGCTAAATGGTCAGAGTTCTAGTTGATTCTCAAATGTGGAATACAGTCGGCTAAGAATTTATATAGACAACACCACTTGTTAGACATGTTTTGTCCTAAACAAGGACAACTTATCAATACCTATTTTGTGCTTATTATGCCGACCTGCCTTACACTCACTTTCCGAGCTATATTCGTTAATTACTGCATCTGTTTGAATATTAGTAAAGGAAAAATAAAATAAAATAAGTAATGAATATTTTCGTTCCTTTTATTGATCTGCCAGAATGCCAATTTTTTTTAATAAATTAGTGCAAAAACACGTGAAGCAGCTACATTTTTTTACTATGAACTAATCGAATCCTACGGATTGTCATGCTAATGACAAAGATGATTTGCACATCTTGATTTCACATAATTTATGCGTTTTAAAAATCGTAATTTCTGGCGTTTTTACACTGGAGTATCGTCATTAGGTCAAATGTTAGTTGGAAAATCGTCAAAATGACGGTAAAGCGTCAAAATTGGCAGCCCTGCCAATTTTCCAGTCCGTTAGAACTTTGAATTGGAGTCTCTGGAAAAATGGTCTACAGTTTTTACACAAGAATCCTTAAAATGGCCACAAGACAACAAATTTGTATCTGAGCTACCCGAACATCGTCGCATTGTGTTTACTACAAGGTTAATTATCGCTAACATCAATCGAAATTAAAATAGGGACTTATATTTGAATACGGAATATCCAACGAATTCAATTTGCGGTTACAAAAACAGCTCTAATTGATAATAGTCGTGTGTTATTATCCGGTAAATGATATTCTCTTGCTCCTATTATTGATGACTTTGGATTAACTCGTGTCGGGAACTGTTGCAAAATTTGTTCTTAAATTTTAAAGAACAGCATGGTAATATTTTTTTGGTACTATCACTTTTGCAGCCGCCTACCTACAGCGAAATGGGACCGAAATCAACCTTGAATGAATATAATCATGACTAGACAGTAGGGCATTAAACCGCCCATAAATTACGCGTACTATGCCATTTAGTACAAACTAATTTGCTGGGGGAAGTTTTTTTTACCCAAAAGAACGGTTTTCAGTGTCGTTGAATCTATATTAAGCGTACCTTGTCGCCAGGAAGTATACCAGGAGGCAATTTTGTTACGGGTGGGGCCATCGTAAACACAGGTGGCTGATCTTGAACATCTTGGACTATTACCACAACCTCCATGCCTGCAATGTTGCGGCTATCTTGACCAGGTTCAGCATACGCATCCTACAAAACAAATCGACAATAACAATATTTTTAACACTGGATAATAATGTAAAGTACATAATTAATATTAACATTAAAATACAAAAATATACAACAAACTACAGCTAGTGTGTACGAGTATACGTTTTATCGAATATTTTACTTATACTTTGCGCAAACAAGGTTGTAGATTATCATTTTTTGCATATCCGATAAACCGATGAAATTTCACATATTTACATAAATATTCATAAGATTACACCAATCCGAGCAAAAGTTTGAAAATATCACGTTTCCTAAGAATTTTTTTAAAGAAATGGGTGTTCCTTGTGGCGAAAAGTGGTGAGTTAATAACAAACAATGTAACGTACTTGTTATACTAAATTGTATTACCTCAAAATCATAAAATTAAAATAAACATTTTTTTGTTATTTATTCGGTCTTTTATCATTATTATGATTTGAGCAGTTTTTTATTCTGGTTCGAGACCTTTATGTTGTTTCTTTTCCAGAATCAACGTAAAAAGAAGAAATTGGGTAAATGTATTTGCTACGGTTGCCAGGCAGACTGTACAGCTGTTTCTAAACCCGGCAAGGTTTTTCTTCAACAGTCTTTGGCAACGATTACTTCGGCCACAAATCAAATGACTTATACGGGAGACTCATTTTTATTAATGAGAATTACCCTTTGCGTATAGTCTTCGAACTGTGCATAGAGCAATCTCAACGCGCAATATCATTTCCACCGATTCCGTTTCGCATGGGTCTTCGTTGAAAACCACAAATGCAAAAAAGCACAACCAAAGTGTGCTTGTTTTTTGTGCGTACATATGTGACGCGCAAAATAGAAAAGGACCTAAGGGTAAAAACCAGTTTTGTTCAGGCGAGCCATTTTAAAGATTTAAATACGTGTATCTTTGGTGTACCAACACTTTCATAAAACGCGCATATCTCTGGGAGGGAACAATTTTGGGGCTGGGATCGGTCTCATTCGATGCTCAGATGTTGTCCACGTCAAAAAAAAAGTGAAAATTGATTTTTTCAAAGGCCCGATTAGTCTTGACGGTAGAGGTTGATTCTGCAACCTGCAGAAGTCTACCGTCGTCAACCGTCAAACTGTAGTTATTGACGGTAGGCAATCAGCTATATCAGTTAGGGGTTGCATTTTGCATGTGTTAGAGGGAGATAACTACAGTTTGACGGTTGACGACGATAGACTTCTGCAGGTTGCAGATTCAACCGTCAACCGTGAAGACTAATTTGGCCTTTACCCTTAGGTCCCTTTCTCTATGCGCTGTCACATTTACTCATACATGCGTTGCACATTAGGGCGTACCAATCCTTTTTAATAGTTTTTTCTTTTTTTGTTATTTATTCAGTCTTTTATCATTATAATGACTTGAACAGTTTTTTAAAAAGGATTGGTACGCCCTACGCATAGAGAAAGGGAACTAAGGGTAAAAAAAATCAATTTTCATTATATTTTTCTGTTTTTGATGTGGACAACATCTGAGCATCGAATGAGACCGATCCCATGCCCAAAAGTGTTCCCTCCCAGAGATATGCGCGTTTTATGAAAGTGAAGTCGGCGATTCTAAGCGCAAATAGAAAGGGACCTAATCTTTAAAATTGCTCTCCTGAACAAAACTTTTCATTAACTTTTCACTTTTTTTTATGTGGACAAAATCTGAGCATCGAATGAGACCGATTGCCAAAAGTGTTCCCTCCCAGAGATACGCGCGTTTTATGAAAGCGAAGTCGATGATTCTAAGCGCAAATAGAAAGGGACCTAATCTTTAAAATGGCTCTCCTGAACAAAACTGGTTTTTAACTTTAGGTCCCTTTCTATTTTGCGCGTCACATATGTACGCACAAAAAACATTCACACTAAAAAATTTTTAACAAATATAATTTTCTCTGTAACTATCATCTTCTCTTTCCCCACACTTGCATCGAGAAACGACATTATTTTTTTAATGTTCTAGTCAAAGACGATGGACGCTGTGCTTCTTCTTTGCAATAATGTAGAGGTTCGAATGTATGAATTGCAGTGCAGTGCATTAACCAACATTCAGTTGTACTGTTGAAAACTTTATAGTTCATGCAAAAAAAAAAAAATTCGGTCGTGGCAACAAATCTGTTCTCTGTTATCTTAAAGATGTATATAAAACATATTATTACGTATACATGATGCCCAGACCCGATCTAACGTGGAAAATACTTGTGCCCTCTCTGCGAAATATGGGCAAGATCGCATTTAATGTGTGGCTTCTAAAGCTGTAGATTGTAGTTGTATGGGGCTATCCCAATTCAAGAACAGTCATTTATTACCTATTAATCTATTATTTTTAGATTAGAAAAAAATTGCTGAATTTAATCAAAATCGGGCCACATATAATATTTTTTGAGTGGCGGGGACAGAAATTCTGCGGTATCTTTTATGGTGGCTTCATCAAAATATGACTGATCTAGTTCAATTTCACCACGGATGGCAATTGGTCGGCCATAACGTTTTCTCCAAAATTTGGCGTTCCATGGAATTGATGGTTCCATGGTTTAACATTACATAAGATGGTTTCTTCGTTAATATCACGATACGCACAGCCAATTAGATTATAGATTATGAAGTACCGAACCCCGCTTAGATCGCTGTTGTAACATTTTGGTTATCCCAATTGAAGAATATTCGTATAATCCCAATTGTAATTTATCGGTTCTAGTCACTACAAAAGCATTTTTTAGGACGAAAACACATTTAGGTCAGAAAACAGTAAATTAAACGATCAGTTGGGCCAGTTAACCAATGTTTGTTGTAATGAAACCCGAATTCAAAGAGAACTTATAACCAACAACCTATAACAGCACCCAATATAAGGTGACCCATTTAAAATTTCAAATTTGAATCGGCTGTAAAAAAAGATTGAACTTTGTCATTTAATAATGGAACACCATCCGATGCGTTTTCGCTTCGCCCAATGATCTGAAGAATGGTTGGCAGGAGATGAAGAATTTTACGGAAAATCGTGTTTTCAGATTAAGCTCATTTTCATCTCGGTGCCTATGTACAAAAGCTAAATTGCCGCATATGGGATTTGAGCCCTTTGCATTGTTTTCTGTGGGAAGCCATTAAGGATTAATGTCACACAAAGCATCCAGAAACAATTGAAGCGTTGAAACATAAAATCGAAGTTGCCATTTAAGAGATTCGACCCGAAACAATCGAAAATGTACCGATTAGTTCGGTTGTTCGGGTGAGGTACTGTGGAGCCAGTTGTGGTTCGAGTATGAATGACGTGTTCTATTAATAAATGACAAAGTTCAACCTTTCCAATAAAACCAGAAATTTTAAGAAATTATCAGTACTGTTTTTGCCGCCGAATCAAATATACAATTTTAAGTGGTCTACCCGATATAAGTGTGAATGTATTTCAATATTACAGTTGTGTGTATTGTAGACCTTTTTGTTTTAAATTGTACGAGTATTGTGTTTGTTCCCAGTAAACCAAATTGTCTTATATCAGACAATTCTGAACAATATCTGAACTCTATCGAGAATTCTTACCGAAATGTGATGTTTAGTGTTGATTTGTACCCAGGAGCAGAGAACGAAACTATTTATGATATTCGGTATTTGTGTAATGCTGTTGTTAGCATAGAGCCCCCAAATAAAACCGGCGATATAGTCCAATGCTACAGAAGTCAAAAATATCGTCATACAAAATCATGCTCTAAAAGGCCTTATGCTTAAAGGCCAAACCGAAAGATGTTCCATAACGTTGTGTACATTGCCTTAAAGTACACACAGCAAATAATAAAGGATGTTTCTTTTAGCAACAGCTTTTGCCACAATTTTCCATTCATGTCTTTTATTTTCTAGCACTTAATCAAACTAATGGTAGCCATGGCAGAGATAACAACGACTTCAATAGTTGTAAGCGATCATATGCCGAAACTGTCAATGTAATGAATGAATAATACTGAAGTGCTTTTAAATAAGCAAATTGAATTAACAAACACGCTATTGAATATGATGTCATTACTTATTAAAAATTATGCAACCGAACCTTAGAAAAGTGTGAAAAAATATAGCATTAAGAGGATGCTGAGAAAAAATAGCAATAGGGATAAAGAAATGGCCAAAAGGGGCGTAATAAAAAAGTGATGAAAAGAATATCAACTCAAAATGATAACGTAGAAAAAAGAAATGGCGGAAAAAAGATGTATTAACTCCAAAAGGGGTGAAATAGAAAAATGTGCAAAAAACAATATTAGTATGACATAGTATGACATAGAAAATGGATCAAAGGGGATGGACGATATACATATAAAAAATGAGAAAAACAGTATTAAATCAACAGGATGACATAGAAATGGAATGTAAATAAAATATGCAGCTGCACTTTTTCGAATATTAATAAGTTCAACCTTCTTTAATATTTTTTTTGTAGAATTTAATTAGACCTTTCTGAACATATGCCATTTGCAAAAGTTCTAAGGGTCATATCTCTGTTAGTAAATTTTTAAGATTTTTTCCCTAATTTCTTTTTCTTTTTAAGGACGTATATGTACTGAAATTATCAGATATATCGGAGACATGTTTCCAATTGATGTGTGAAATTTTATGAATTTACGGCAAACACTACAGAAATTTATTTCCAAATATTTTGGTTTTCCAACCACTGTGCGGTGGGACATATAAACGACACATTTTCTTCTTAGGATAGCCTTTTACATGGCATAAGATTAACTTTTTTGGTGTGGACAAGTTTTGGATTTTCTTACCCGGATTAAAGCCGGGCTTACATGTTTTATAGTCTTGCACACTAATGAATACATCAAGGCGGACCACTGTATCAAATTTGCTTCCCCAATTAAGGTCCTGAAGACACATATTAAATACAACGGTGATGAAGTCTTTGCTTGAGGCAAAGAGTCTTTTATATTCCAGAGTGGTATAATGTCGGCTCTGTCCGACTGTGGTCTTGTACTTTACTTGCTGCGGAATTAACAAGCATTTACCATGAAACTAACTTATCAAAAGCCCAATTCCACAGAGTTGTTCAGGATACAAAAAGAGCATTTATTATTCTCCATATGTGACGCGCAAAATAGAAAGGGACCTAAGGCTAAAAACCAGTTTTGTTCAGGAGAGCCATTTAAAAGATTGAAATACGTGTATCTTTGGTGTACCATCACTTTCATAAAACGCGCATATCTCTGGGAGGGAACACTTTTGGGGCATGGGATCGGTCTCATTCGATGCTCAGATGTTGTCCACATCAAAAAAAAAAGTGAAATTTGATTTTTTTTTAACCTTTCCCTTTCTCTATGCGCTGTCACATATACGTTACATAACAGTTTGATACATTCACCGACTCGTTTAGAATACACACATCCCAACACCAAATCGACGATATGCAGCAGTTCCTTCACGTCATAGCACCCGGTTGGCGGTATCAAAACTCCTGTGCGCCATTTTTCTTCTAAGCGATTAACACTCCCAACCGGCTTATACTTAATCGAGTTGTTTTTAACATTGTAGCTATTTTGAAACATTGGGAATAAGAAAATTGCTTAAACCGCATCATGACATCAACCCTCCATTGTAAATCGGATCGCATGGACGAGGCGCGATGCGAAAGGCAGACATTATATAAATAACATCACATGTGAACTAGGGTAGTTATAGAATCGTTTTCCACTGCTACCGGTAGAATCGAAATCCCAGGAATGAGCAATACACTTGTTTTCCAGCTGATAATATACTTCTTTGTATACGAGTACGTATACTGTAGATGAGTATACGGCGTCGAATTGATGTTGATGGATTGTTTTGAATACTTTATTGAGCAGCAGTAATGTTTTCAGCCGATCTTGCAGTACGTTGCGATCTATGCTTGGGCCTATCAGTTACAGACCCTCTTTCTTCGAAATTATTCACTACACGATAAATAGTGCGTATTGTTAGTACGTTGTTTCTCCCAAAATTTTCACGTAACTTTCTCTTCATCACAGTAATCGATGATTGATTTTGATAAAATGTTTTAACGATTAAAACACGTCGAATATTCTTCCATAATAAATTTGCCACGTCTGTACTTCACGATTGCCAAATATGAACTGTAAAGACTAATATTTACTAAAATGGCTTCAGAACAAAGTAGTATACCTTTCTGGCGGACACCCTGTATTACCGGTATTTTTAATAAAAATTTTGTTTTTGAGTCACGGCGAAAGGAATTCAGAAGTATTTGCGTTAGTTTTTGCACGACCTTTCGTTTTGACTGTTCAGTAAATGATTGTCCGGAATAAATGTTGTACTTCCTTAAAATTTCAATCTAGTTCCGAATACGAGTATAGGAATGGGAAATCGCAAATTTCACTCGCGAAACAGTTGAATATTAACCGAGCGGTTATTTGTAGACTAATAAAAAGTTTAATAATACACATGATGCAAATGTTGTTTAAAAAAAACATTTGCTACATCTCAAGAGGTTGTAAAGACAATTACAATCGAAAATAATTTGAAAAGCTACAGAACTGCCAAGAAGACAAAAACCCATTTAAAACTTCTTAAAGATTACATTAGAGACAATGGCATTAAAGTCCCGGACTTTAATCCCATTGAAAATCTTTTGGCATTTTGAAGAGGAGTGTTTCTCGTCAAAAGTTGTCAAATAAGAATTTACTGTTCGAAGCCCTTAAACTAAAATGGGAACAAATACCTGAAGCCAGTATAGTAAAGTTTATTAAGTCCATGCCTCGAAGATGTGCAGCTGTTGTATAAAATAAAGGGTCTTACACCAAGTATTAATGTGTTGCTTTGGTTTTGCACACAGGAAAATTCACACTAGACATACAAATTTAATTTTTCACAAAAAATACAAACCCTAGATTGAATATAATTTTTGTTTTTTATTCTGTACTAGCTGACCCGGCCAACGTTGTTTTGCCTTCACATTTTATTTTCACTGAAAGTCTGGTTCAGTTGCAAAGTCGTGGTGGATTCATATTTTGATGAAGAAATGCAGTTGCACCGTGCAAATGACAATTGCACGGGATACAAATTTTATTCAAATAACTTTTACTGGAGCCGAAATAATAGAATAAGGTATTCTGATCATTTTATTGAAATCTAAAAAAAGAATAGAACAATAAATGTATTCAATTTAAGGCTGCACGATACACTTCATTTTTTGATTTCTGCATAAATAAATAGTGAGGACGGTTTCCCAACTCGAAAACATGCCCTGTGAAAAGCATGACATTTCCAGATTTATGCCGCACACTTCCAGCGGCATAAATCTTGAAATGACTTGTTATGGTCATCGCAAATGCAAGTTTCAGTGGGAACTGAATTCGTTTGAACTGAAATGGCAAATCAGTTGAAGTCAAGGGAATTCGCGGAATTAGACATTCTTCTCCTTTGAACGGCCCTTTCACTATCACATTGTTCATTAGCTTTATCACAATCAGGCGAGTTCCATTACACAGTTTTGGTGCAGATTTCGTAGCATAATGATGACAGATCCAACTTTAAGAAACAAATGATGAAGCCGCCAGGCAAATCTAAAGAGTTTACGAATTCCACTGAATATTTGACGACATCGTCTTCGTTTTCAATGTGATCGATCGATTTGTATGAAAGCTATTCTCCCGGAATTTGATTTCAAATCGTCCAATTTAAGTCATTGAAATCAGTATTTTTCGCTAATAAAATGAAGCGTGCGCTTAACCAATGGTAGTTACGATGTTCGGATAAACATTAGTGATGAGTTCATCTTTGGTTGAAATAAATTGGCAAATGGTAGGTGCAATCGATATTAAACCACTGGAAGTATTTACTGGAATTTCTCCATTTACGATTCTCAGCAGTTCTTTTAAGAAAACTTCTGCGGTTCTCAATGGAATAGTTTTCACGTATCGCCACAAATAGGATGACTTCAGGCATGCATTTAATTCATCTGATTTCGGAATCACGGGAAGTGTTTGTCGGAAGTCGCCTGCCAACAGTATCCTCACGCTACCAAAGCGATTATTATTGTTGCGCAAATCTTTCAATATTCGATCGAGTGCTTCTAATGATCGTTTGTTCGCCGTCGTGCACTCATCCCATATTATCAATTTACAACTTTTCAACCCTTTTGCAATGGCTGATTGCTTTAAAAAGTTGCCAACAGGATTTTCGTTGATGTGCTGGTTTAGATGAAGCTTTAGTGCTGCATGTGCGGTTTTTCCACCTTCCAACAGTGTTGCAGCAATTCCGGTAGATGCTAAAGCAATACCACTTTGAGCACGTATTGCTGCTAACATCAATGATAGCAGGAACGTTTCACTGTTCCGCCGGGCGCATCAAGGAAAAATAGTCCAGCATTTCCATCATCGACAGCCGTTATCAGTGTATCATACGCACTCATTTGTTGTTTATTCAACAGTGGAATATTTGTTTGTATTTGTTGTTGCAAAGTTATTGTGTCGTTGGAACGCTCGCGTTCCAATTCACGATTTCATCTATAGGGTGATCTTTCAGAACAAACAAAAATATAAAAGTTCAAATCAAGTGTAGAATCTTTATTGGTAATTTGAAAGGACATTTTATGGCATTTATTTTTTGAATATAATTTCCTTCACATGTTGGCCGCAACTACGCCTTAGGGTTTCCATTCTGAGGGTTCAATTTATTGACACGCGTAATGTTCGCTTCCAAAACCTGAATCGTAGCTGGTTTGTCAGCATAGACTTTGGACTTTACGTAACCCCAAAGAAAAATGTCTAAAGGTGTGATATCACTCGATCAAGGCGGCCAACTCACCTGTCCAAAACATGAAATTAGCTGCTTTTCGAAATGACCTCCAAATAGATCCATTGTTATGTTAACTGTATGGCATGTGGCGCCGTCCTGTTGAAACCAAGTGTCGTCAAGATTAAGGGTTTCAATTTCAGATAGCAAAAAAATCGATATGGTTATTCATAGTTACGTTCCGGCCATCATCATTTTTGAAAAAATATGCACCGATAACTCCACCAGGTTATAAACCGCACCAACCCGTGGTTTTCTCTGGGTATAATGGCACCTCTTGAACCTCTTCTTGCTCTTCAGCCCAAATGCGACAAATTTGTTTATTGACTTCGCCGTTGAGCCAGAAATGGGCCTCATCATTGAACAAAATTTTGGACGAAAACAGAAGATCTTCCCGTTTCTCGACTAACGCTCATTTCCATAATTGCCAACATTTGAAGGAAATTATTTTCAAAAAATAAATGCCATAAAATGTCCTTTTAAATTACCAATAAAGACTCTTGATTTGAATTTTTATATTTTTTTTGTTCTGAAAAAATTCCTCTAGATGGATCACCCTAATAAATATATAAATGAAATGTGTTTTGTTACTAAACCATCATACCAAATATTTTTCAAATGCCGTTTTCATGCAAACTACACATAAATCATCAACAGACCATCGTAACCTAAAATTTTGTACCGATTGTCAGCCTTCTAGCTCAAAAAACAGTTTTGTTACGCCTCCTCCGCCCACACTCCAAAATTTCGATTATGAACAAACCCCCAGAAGGAAGTATCCAGTTTTCCCCAGTCGTTTTCAAGTTTTAAGCGGTGTAGCAAAGCACATTTCATTTTTATATACTTAATGAAAAAAGAAAATTGAAAATAAACCTGTCGAAACACGCTGGGTGGTAAAAATCAGACATTTTCAAAATTTGATATTTTGAAGTTCTTTTTTTATTTTTTCTTTAAAACCCGTGCTGAGAAAATACCTTTCCAACAAAGTACAAATCATCAAAATCGGTTTGGCCAATCTCGAGTTATGGGATTACATCGCTTCGGACACTTTCTTTTATATATATAGATCAATATAAACTTTAATTCCTGTACGAGTAGTATTTTTTTTGTCCTAAATCTACAAGAAATAAACCATTTTTTTACTTTTCAATAAGTTTGTTACTTTTGTTTTGCGCAGTACTGCACATTTAGCCATTGCGAGTTTTGCGGCGTAAGTCCATCCTTCCGCAAATTGTACACGTCGTAGATTAGGATCGGTATTGACTTAATTGTGTCGACTGCATTTTCGTTTTTTTTAGTTCCTATACAAGGGTCGGTCTAAAATTGATAAAAGCAGTCCCAAACACAAAAAACTAATTGTTTAAAGATATGTTTTACAATGTGGAAGTTGATACTAATTAGTCGTGATAGGGCCAATGCAACTACACTTTCTCGAATAAATACATACTTGAGTATTTTACAATACTACATTCTGCGAGTATTTCAAAAGTGGTATTTTCTCTGCAAACCGGAGCACGAAAATCTATAACACACGTCAGTTTCTAATTTCTTACTTAGATTTCCAGTTTTTTCGGAAAATTTGTGTACTCAGCCTAGCCTGAATAAACATCAAGTACGAGGGTTCCTAGTTATATTTCGGATCCGGCAATAAAAACACAAAAATTTATCATTGGAAATGATTTTATTGTTTTTCAAAATATTCTCCTTTAAGATCAGTACAGTTTTGCATGCGCACAAACCACTATTCGAAGCACCTTTTCCACTCCGATTGAGACACCGTCAAAACATGATTTTTGAACGCTTCAACTGCTGCTTCGGGCGATGAAAAACGTTGACCAAGCCTTTTTTCTTGATGCTAGGGAATAAGAAGAAGTCATTGGGTGCCAAATCAGGGCTGTACGGTGGATGGCCCATCAATTCAACTCTTGAGTTGTCAAATAGCTCATCGTTCAGCTGATGTGCGAGAGCTCGCATTGTAGTGATGCAAAATGATCCGTCTTCTCTTATTATCTTTCCTCATTTCTTCGAACACTGTTAGCAAACAGATGGTTGTTTACAACTCAGAATTGACTGTCCTACGTTCCACTAAAGGCACTGAGGCAACATGGCCGGTTATACCGAAAAAACGGAATCATTTTTACTTCTTCCACGAACAACTTTTGTTGGATTTGGCTCGTCTTGAAAGACCCAGACGGTCGATTGCTGGTTTGTTTCGGGTTCATATGCAGAGATCCATGATTCGTCACCTATGACAATGTTATACACTGCCTTTGAGCTACCGCAGCTATACTTTTTCACCATCCCTTTGCACCAATCCATACGAGCCTTTTTTTGAGCATTCGTCAAATTATGTGGGATCCAACGAGAACAAATTTTTTCACAGCCAAATGAACATGCAATATCTTATTGATGCTTGTCATACTAATGCCCAAGGATGCCTCAATCTCACGGTATGTCACATGTCGCTCTTGCTTAATCAGTTCACGCACAGCATCGATGGTTTCTGGCAAAGTGACTGAGATGCATTTTTCAACACACTGTAAGTAAACAAAACAAAACAAAAAATTGCTTTGGTTTTTATACCCACACGTCCATATTTGTGATCGAACAGAACGGCGTTTTTTGCGCTCGTCCGATCCTTGCGTTTATCCTTAATCTCAGCAAAACAGCAAAATAAAGCCGTTTTTAAATTCGTTGCAAAATCTGCATAATTTTTAGTTTCATGTTGACCATTCAGTCCTTTATTGGCCATAATTGTGACGGACATGGCTAGATCTTCTTAAAATTTTACAACGAAAAAATAAATACTTTTTGGGGTCTCCGATCAATTTTTCTAAAAGCTGCAAACAGAATGACAAATTAAGTTTACATTGCATCCTTTGGTGGTGGTATAAAAAATGTTAATATCAATTTCGAAATACGAGTATGTGCAAGATTTACACTAGTATTTGGAAAATATCACAGTTAAAAAGCGCTTCAGCCAGTAAGGTTTTTCAATTTATTCAATTTGTAAATTCATCTTTATTCATAGTATATTTTTTATTATTTATATGTACAGATTATGAGATTTTATCATAGGATATTACAGCAAATAAAGTTTATAATATTAGATCTTAAAAAGTATGTGTGAATTATTGATAGTTTTGAAGGAAAAATAGGAAAAGCCTTCATTTGACGAAAAAGAAATCAAATATTATTAGAAAAATTGTGTGCCATGTGGTTGATTTACTAGCACGAGTAAACCTTCATGTGCGCGCATTTGTCAATTTGATGATTTTTTTTTTAATAATAAATAAATATTATTGCAATTCTATACATTCTCGTATCAGTGGATAGGAAGAATTTTCAACAATGCTAATATAGTTATCTGTTATTCTTTTTATAAATTGGTGAATCTTTTCGTAACCGCTTTCATGATGGAGTAGGAAAGTTGGGTACCTCCAAGGCTTTTTATTAATAATTTTGAGACACTTGTTTTGTATTATTTGCAGCTTCTTAATATGTGTTTTAGCAGCTTTATACCAAATGGGACATGCGTATGTTAGCGTTGGTCTTATTATACTTTTATAGATAAGGTTTTTATTATGTAGGTTGAGAGATCTTTTATTTAGCAACGGCCATAAAGCTTTTAATGTTTTCAATCCCTTCTTCCAGATTTCGTCTATGTGTTTTTTCTCAATGGTAACGCCAAGGTATTTAACGTCGTCTTGAATGGGGATTCTGCCGTTCTCGAAATTAATTTGCTGACTTGGTGTTCGTTTGGGTGAATTGTTGTATGGAAAAATTATAGATTGCGTTTTGCTGGGGCTAATCTTAATTTTCCATTTGTAAAAATACTTGTTACAAGCGTTTAGTCCTTTTTCCATTTTTTTCAGCAGAGCCTTCGTAAGTTTGCTACATGTGATTAGAGCTGTATCGTCCGCGTAATATGCTACTTTCATGTATGTTGGTGGGGCAAAGTCCGATGTATATATAGAATACAGGAGTGGTGATAGTACAGACCCTTGTGGTTGTCCTGTTGAGGTTGTTTTCCGCGGAGACTGTGCTTTATTAACTGAAACAACGAATGATCTGCAGTCAAGAAAGTCTGCAACAAGTTTGCACAGGTAGGTTGGAACTGTTGCTTTCAGCAGCTTGAAAATTAGGCCGTTATGCCAAACAGTATCGAAAGCTTTTTCTATGTCTAATAAGATTATACCAGTAGAGCGTTTTTTTTCTTTTGTTTGTTGAGATAATGGTTTTTATTCTGTTTACCTGATGTACAGAACTGTGCTGTTTTTTAAAACCAAATTGTTCATTAGCTATAAGTTGCTGCTCTGAAGCGAATTCATAAATACGACTATATATGACTTTTTCGAACAGTTTACCGAGATTGCTCAGTAAACTTATAGGTCGGTAGCTCTTGGGATCGGTTTTTATCTTGTTGGGCTTTAAAAGAGCAATTACTTTTGCTTTTTTGAACTGCTTCGGGAAGTAATTCAAACGTATACAGCTGTTGAAAATTGTTACTAGCAACTTTAAAGCGTTTGTTGGTAGATTTTTGATCAATAGATTAGAAATAGTGTCAAGTCCAGGTGATTTGGAGGCTTTGAGTGATTTTATTAAAATGGCTATTTCGTCAAGTGTTGTAAAATGTGCACCTTCGGAATTAGCCGGTTCCTTTTTGAATTTATTTACTTTGGAGTTAACTAACTTATCAATAGAATGTTTAAAGTTAGCTGTGATATTGTTAGTTGCTGCGAATGTGTCGGCTAATATTTTAGCTTTGTCTTCATCGGAATTCAGTTTCTCGTTGTGGTGTGTAAGACATGGAATCTTTTGTTTTGCTTTACCTCTTAAGCTTTTACTTATTTTCCAAAAAGCCTTGTCTCCAGGTTTTAAATTCGAAAGTGTATGTAAACACCTTCTGTTACAGTCTAAGTTAATTTTGATAACTATAATTCTATTTATCTGTTTTACACATTGGTTGTAAAAGTTGGCTTCTGACAGAGAAGTCGATCTTTGGCTTTTGCGCTTAAAACACCTTCTAGTCCTGATTAAGTTGATTATGTCCTGAGGCAAGACGTAGTTATTATATGAATTTACTTTTGGAGTAGTCATGTCTCTTGTTTCTAGAATAATTCGTGTTAGTTGACTTCTTTCTTCATCAATTCTATCACTGGTAGACTAAGTTGCCGCAATTAACCGAATTCTGTTGTCTATAATGTTTTTAAAGGCTATCCAGTTGGCCAATTTATAGTCGTAATGACTGGTGTCTACTATACTAAAGGTAGAGAGATTGATGGAACATATGATTGGTCGGTGATCGGAGGGAATTTCGTAACCAAGTACTTTCAAGTTGAAATCAAGTGTAGAATTGCTAATAACGAGGTCGATTACGGAGCTATTACGATTTTGTTGGTGAGGGTAGTAGGTGGGCTCATTGGGATAATATACGAAGAAGTTACAAGTTTGTTGTAAGCTGTAAAGGGCATTACCGGCTGAGTTGTCTATCGTAAGTCATATGCATATCGTACCATAGACATTACAACTTGAATCTGCTGTACTTTGGAAGTTCACTTTTGAAGATCATCCAAGGTCTTTACAAAAATGTTAAAGAGTTCGTCAACATTAAAGAGATCACTGCTTGCTCTTAAGCAGTCAGCATATGATCTGCCAAATTCATTACTGCTGTTGTTGTTATTGTTGATGTTGTTGCTGATGATGTTGTTGTGGGTATTAGATACGTTTGGTTGTTTAACGGCATTTCTTCGTGTGTTTTTTGCTGTCGCTTCAGCTCTGGTTTCGAGGTAAATAGCTCGTAGTGGACAACTAGTGTCGTTTGCAGAATGATCTGTTCTTTCTTTCCCGTATTTCTTGCAGTTAAAACAAGAGAAAGCTGCTGGTCTTTTATCATTTTTGATCAAAGGGCATTCGTTAGTGTGGTGTTGGTTTGCACATACCATGCACGCAGGGCGGCGGTGACAATGTTCACCACCATGGCCGTACATCAAACAATTCCAACACTGCGTTGGCTTATCGGTTTTTCTTTGTTTGTACTTCTTCCAAGTGACAATTACATTGCAAATTGTTTTAACATTATTCAAAGATTTTGGATTAAATGATTTCCGAGTAAATTGAACTTTGTAAACAGCGTTGTTGACAGAACTATACTGAGTGTTAATTTCAGTTACTGATGATGGTGACAGATTGTAATTTTGAAGATCGGTTATAATTTCGTCAGTGGTAATTTTTGGAAGTCCGTACAGAAATATTGTATAGAGACGATTTTCTTTAGCGTTGAACGAATGAAATTCAACGTTTTTGCTTAGCAAAACCTTTTTGCAGTCTTGCAGTTTATCACTGTTTGGTGGAAAAACCTTCGTACCGATGGATGTACGTTTATAAATCAATTCCTTATCGAGCATTTGTTGCAGTTCAGTGAGGGTAACAGATGAGTCCACAACGATTGGGGGGGGGGGGTGGTTTTGGTTGTCTTGTTTCAAGAATGTTGGATTCTGGTTCCAAATCCATTTCACTTGTGTCAGCGAGAGCGCTAAACCTATTTCTGGACGATTCAGGTTTGTTCGACAAAAGGTTGATAGTTAAAGACAACCTTTGTTTCTTCATCACTGCGGATCTACCCACGTTACGAGTTATGTTTTTAGGACCGGGGGCCATTATGTTAATGTACTTTTTTATGTTTTTTGTGGTGGAATGTCATACACCGGCACAGTTCGATCGAAGTGAGTAATGACAATCGCACTAACAAAATTTACTCAAAATCAACTATCAACTATGATTTAGTCACACAAATGCCGCTTGCGAGTTAAAGAGAACCGTTCACGGAGAAAGTCAATTTCGAACTGAGCCAGTAAGGTATTAGATGATCACTACCTCGGAAAGCGCAGAAGACCTAGACTCCGGAGAGACATGGAGGAAGATGCGAAGATCCTTAGCATTGAAAACTGGAGGAAAACTATTCGAAAAGGATCATACTATTGATGGGTTTGTGGTTGTGGCACAACAATATTATGATCCTCACAGCAATAGTATGATTTAGACACAACCATTCCATGCTCCCCACAACCATATTACGATTTACACTCAACCTTACTATTATCTAAAAACGATATTATGATCCTCACAACCACGTTATCTTTCACATACAACCATAGTATGATCCTCACAACTATAGTACGATTCACACGCAACCATGTTATATGGTTGTTACAACTATGTTTTAATTTCTAAATGTGAAAGAATACTATTGTTACATTTCAACAATATTACGAGCAATATTGCCGCAATCATACTGTTGCCAATTCAGAAAACAATCCTATCAGAAAACAAACATGCTTGTATTGTAGAGAACATATTATTGTTGCCGTGACCATAAAGTACCATATCTTGTTCAGCCTGCAAGACCAAAGTGCTTATAAATCATCACTTAACCAGGTGTTGACCAACAAGAAGTTGTGGAGCCAGCCGACGTATGAAGTCCATCGGATATTGAACTCGAGTCTATTCGTCTGGTTCAGCATCCTGACAAACTTTTATTGCAAGTGTGTGAGACGATTTAGTATTCCCTACATAACTTAGAGTTCCCCGCGTTCGTTATTGGTCCAAAAATTGTCTTCTACAAAATTCCATGGAAATCGGAGAACAATTGTACGGGCAGACATACAACGTTAAGTGTAATAGTAGGTGATTGTACGTCGATCGGTATAATTAAAGGTGGGTCTAGCTCAAAAATGTTTGGTAGTTACAAACATTTTCATGAAACTAATTTAAAGAACCTGTTAAAGAATGGTGCAGGGTATAGAAAGTATCCATTCCCAGAAATTATAACATCATTCTTCTTAGTCGCACTATGTTATTGGTCGTTCCTAATGTTCTATGAGCCCTTTGAATTTAATATATTTGTATTATAACAAAACACGGACAGATATTGAATAATTTCCATAAGTTTCGTACAATATGCAATGTTTCGTAGATGTCGGCTCTTTTTGCGACCTCTTCCGTGATCCTAATGAGAGAAGGACAAGACAAGGGCATACCTCTATGGAATTTAGATTGATATATATTTTTAAATTTATTAACAATAAATAACTAGTGAAAATCCTCAATTCTGTCGTGATCGACTATATTACCCGACTATATTACCCTACACTTCTGGCCGCCAATGAAGCCAAGTTAAAAAAGTTTTTGGACCCCTCTTAAACGGCTCTCAATTTACCTAGATTTTCAAACCTATGTCATATTTAGATTTGTGAGAAAATTGAATTGGTTTTGGAAAAATTGGTTGAACATACATGTGTGGTTTTTAATCTGGACACACTTTTTTCAGAGTTGGTCTTTTAGACAGCTGTCACTTCATTTAGGTTCAATTTGCTATGCCATTTCATAATGAATAGACTTACACCGGAACAATGTTTGCAAATCGTGGTGAATGGGCCCAAAACGAGATGACCACTGATCCAAATTTTGTTCAGCGATGAAGCTCACTTTTGGTTGAATACCAAATAACCAAAATTGTCGCATTTGGAGTAATGAAAATGCACAAGCCATTGTTGAGGCGCCATTTGGTAAGCGCATTATCTCGCGTTGTGGGCATGTGGCTCGCATATATGTTCATCCGATTATTCTGTTTTTAGCTCTAAAAGTCACATCTTATATCAATCTAAGTATAAGAGAAAATCGGTTGAGATTTGGATTCAGCTCCAACACATGTGGTCATCCCATTTTATGTTTTAGCTCTAAATGTCAAATGTTTTATCCAATCTCGATGATATTTGGCATAAGTACGGTACTTGTTTCAAGGACGGATCCTGTTGAAATTGGAGAAAATCGGGTCCGATTAAGATTTAGCTCCCACATATATGTTAAACCGATTTTAACAAAAACAATGAAATCTCGTTATAAATTCAAACTAATAAACTAATAATCTGTGTAAATTTTGAGTAAATCCCATTTTCATTTGGCTTTTCTAAACATCCAAAAGTGCAAGGTATAATATAGTCGGCCAAGCCTAACTATAGCTTTCTTTAACTGTTTAGTTCTCGCTGTTTTGTCGAATACAATAAGAATCGCATTGTGAAATTTTCCAAACTCACCTTAATACTTGTACTGGATCCGGTTAAAAAAAGGGTTTGACTACTTCTGCTGATAATTTTTACAAATTTCTGGTTTTATTGGAAAGCTTTCTCATTTATTAATGTAACACCATCCGATGCGTTTTCGCTTTGCCCAATGGGCTGAAGATGAAGATCTTTACCGAAATATCTTGTTTTCAGATAAAGCTCATTTTTATATCGGTGGCTATGTCAATAAGCAAAATTGCCGCATATGGGGTTCAGAGAACCCGCACGTGACTATTGAGTAGCCACCCAGCAAACCAAACCATCAGAGTTCGGTCAGAATTCTGTACGAAAATTTGCAAAATGTTCCGATTTCTTACCGAGTTCGTAAACGAAAAACATATGATAGGGTTGACAAAAATTCTGAACTACTTCTCTGAAAAAAAAATCCTCAGACAAATCGAACAGAAATCGTAACGATTTCGATTAGAATTCTCGATAGAGTTCAGATATTGTTCATAACTGTCTGATATCAGACATTGTCGGCAAATTTGGTTTACTGGGCAATGTATCCACAACGAGTCTGTGTTTGGTGTGGATTTTGGGATGGCGGCATCCGTTACCGTCAACGGTGAGCATTACCGAGATATGCTCAACGAATTTTTGTTTCCAAAAATTCAAGAGAATGACATGTACGGCATTTGGTTTCAACAAGCCGGCGATCCCACGACAGCCGGTTCTATGCGCCGGATCGACCCGATGATGGAATTCTTCGGCCATGGGCTGTCACCCCGGTACTATGTGCCGCTACAACAACAGCAATAGCAACAAAACGGAATCACATATCACACATCCAAAGCAACCATCCATATTTTACCCACTGTTTTTGAAAATCGAATAATCAGCCGAAATTGTGATGTTCAGTGGCCGCCTTGGAGCTGTGATGTAAGCCCTTTGAGTTATTTTCTGCGGGGAGCCATTAACGATAAATGTCACGCAAAGCATGCAGACATAATTAAAGCGTTGAAACATGAAATCCAAGACATTCGACAAGAAACAATTGAATAAATACTAAAAAAGGGTTGATCGGATGAGGTACTGCCGAGCCATTTGTGGTAGTCATATCAATGATATTGACAGAATTTGAAAAACAGATCATTATTTTTTTTACAGCCGATTAAATTTAAAGCGTAAAATCGTCCACCCTACATTATTGAATGACTTTTAGTTTCTCAATGGATTATTTAAAGAAAAGACTACGACTTTGCGAACGATGTATATTTTATTTAAGAAATGTCTGTGTATTTTCCGGCAAACACTCGTTGAAAAAAACGCATCACATTAACTAAGGAGTAAAAGGTTTCTAAAATCCGATCGTACTTGACTGAGTTATTGGAGTTTTTATTAATACAAGATTTTCCAAAAATTTATGTTTTGGCCATTGAACACAAAAATGAGATAGTTTAGCAACATCGGTTTTTCTAGAGTGATCAATTGACCGACCTTTTTCAAACCCCGGTTTTCGGTTTAACCCAAAAATGGCAATTTCTAAGAAACCAGGTTTCATTTTCGATTTTCTTGAGAAACTAGAAACGCCAGGTTTTCCATACAAAGAGCAAATGCTGCTAAAAAAAATAGAAAATTACTATTATTGTATTTATGTTTTTAAATAATGGGTGATCCAAGTAGAGATACTTTTTTTAATAGCCTTTTTTGACAGATCACGTGCGAGTCGTGTCATGCTGCCATGTTATTTTTGTTTAGTATTGTTTGGCATTTCATCATGGAAAGACTTACACCTGAACACGTTTACAAATCGTTCCTGCTGGAAAGTCCATGGCTGGTTTTGGAACAGGGAATTGTTAAGAGGCTTCACAACAGCTTCCAAAACGGTTTCTTAGCAAACTTTGGCCGATGTTTTTTGTTTTTGGCTCCTTGTTGGCAGAAATGCAGGTCAGTGAACCCATCACCCTGACTGAAGCAGGGTGATGACCCTTTTCCACCCTTGGGATTAGTTCAGATGCTTCCTTAGATGACCGTGCACACTCTATCATTTTGCTTGTTAAATTTTTTCTGAACGGTAAAAATATTTTCATCGGTGAACAAAATTTTTCTGTGCAAGTTGTCAGCGTGCTTCACCAAAAGACGTTTGCATTTTTCAATCCTATTTTTTTAAAGCTGCAGTCAATAAATGTGCTGTACGTCGTTTGAAAGTTCCAAGTCTTTTTTAACTCATGGACTTTTGCGTGATATTCATCTCAAGGGTCATGATTTTCTGTTTTCGGAGCGGATTTCTGTGGATTCTTGATTTAACGGCTTTGATGACATGCAGTGTTCAAACAGAGCGTGGGCGGTCCGACCTGTGGCGGTCTTTTACATCTCCAGTCTCCTCAAACAGTTTTATGCATCGGTAGACGAACATGCGGCTTATCCCTAACAGCCGGAGCGTTTTGAAAATATAGCAGCGATACGGCTCTCATTATCTGACCACTCCATGATGAAAGTTGAAACAATTTTAAAATCCCGTTACAGACTAACGCTATTGAGGTTAGCTTTAAAAACCAATATCCCATTAACGGGGTTTATTCAGTTCTACTATTGAAATGGGTGTGTTCAATGTTCTAACAGTATTTGTGTCCCTACTAAGTATGTATAAACACAAGAGTGCCCTAAAAAATTGCAACTCTAGGAATGAGAATTGATATGTTATATAATCCCAAAATATTTAGGCTGTTGCTGTCAGCATTCGTGAGCTGTACCAATTATTTAATCTAAAATAAATCATTTGTTTTTGTGATATTGCGGTTTTAAAATTTTCAAAATAGTATATACTATTAAACTCGTGATCAACTTATTAGACTCGTGATCAGCGTTGCAAAATTATTTGCAATAACGACGAAACAAATATTTGTCAATATTGCGCTATCAATTTTTCAATATCTTTTGGATGAGGAAAAAGAAGTTCCACTACGACATTTCAAAATAGATAAGTCGTGAGAATAGAAATACGACTGCTAGAATCGTACATATTGGACCCCAACAAGAAAAGAGTCGTAATTCTATTCTCAAGCGCTCATATGTTATACTCGTATTGTCTTTTACTGGGTAGGGTGGCTGATTAAAGCCACCATCAAAAAAAAATTAATAACTTTTTTTCTTTGTAATGAATCTGGTTAATTTGTTCTTTATTTTGCAGATTGATTTTTAGATTTAACAAAAATGTTTAGCTCGTTTGTTTTTTTTCGGTCTGTTGCTTTTACACATTGAACAGGGATTAAACCGGCTCAAGACCTCTTGCTTCTATATTTAAATAGAAGACAAGTTTTTAACACAATGGCAAAGTGACATTGATTTTCGTGGCTGCACACTACTTTTATCATGATTTCGGGTCCGTGACAACCCTCTTCAGAAAGCCTTGCTGCAATTGTTGAAAGTAAAACCGAACTCTATAAGGCCAGGCTCTCCACAAACTTTCAACAATTGCAGCAAGGCTTTCTGAAGAGGGTTGTCACGGACCCGAAATCATGATAAAAGTAGTGTGCAGCCACGAAAATCAATGTCACTTTGCCATTTTGTTAAAAACTTGTCTTCTATTTATATATAGAAGCAAGAGGTCTTGAGCCGGTTTAATCCCTGTTCAATGTGTAAAAGCAACAGACCGAAATAAAACAAACGAGCTAAACATACTTACATGCACGGCACGGCACACAAGTTGACATAGTCAACTAAACTCTTTTTACAACACACACACACGTTGTTGTAAAAGAAATCTATTGATGGCTCTCGATGTGGAGTCTCTTTAGAGCTGGCAAGAGTGAGTTGTATTTTCGTGGGCAATTGTGTGAAGAAAACTTGAAAAGTAAGGTTTACAACAGTAGTTCTCATTCGTTTGTGGAGAGCCTGGCATTATAGAGTTCGGTTTTACTTTCAACAATTGCAGCAAGGCTTTCTGAAGAGGGTTGTCACGGACCCGAAATCATGATAAAAGTAGTGTGCAGCCACGAAAATCAATGTCACTTTGCCATTTTGTTAAAAACTTGTCTTCTATTTAAATATAGAAGCAAGAGGTCTTGAGCCGGTTTAATCCCTGTTCAATATTTAACAAAAATGTTTAACTGAGAGACTAACCCAATAATTTGGATTGTCCGCCGCTATCACGCTCTGGAGTCCGTAGTTTCGGTTCAAAGATCGACCATAATGAGACTTGTTAACAATTTTGTCCCAGTCAACAGAAGACCCCACCATCAGTTCTAACGGAGGAAACAATCGCTGCTGTAGATGCTGCCTTACAAAACAATCTAAGAGTTTAGACAAGAAGCTTATCTGTTCAAATGGGTAAAAACAGATACCCATTTGGACTTATTCCCATAAAAAATTTAAAGGCAAACAAACTGAACGCAGCAGAATTCCCGATTCGCTTGCAATTTTTCCAGAAGATGCTTCAAACAATTGCGGCTATTCCTGTCTCAACTTGCCAAGCAGTAATGAACAACTTTTTGATAAGACGCCGCACATGCATCTACGAGCAGGGGGCCTTTAAATTTGGTTGTTATTAAAACTAATTAAATTATTAAAATTGAATGATCTTTAACATGAATAAAAGAAAAATGAATTCCATATACTAGAAAAAGAGATATTTGAGTTTCTTACTGTAGCAATATACATCAGCCACCCTGTATGTGGCAATGTACGTTTGTAACATATTGGCTTCACACTAGTCAAGCTACTCTAGTGTACACAGTTATTATAACGGGTGAACAATCTAGAGTTTTTTTTTTAATATGGTTTTTTCCACAGATTACTCGTGCTGTGTTTAACTTTATTTTTTTTATTTTCAGTATTGTTTGCCATTTAATCAAGAAAAGAGTTACACCGCAACAACGTCTCCAAATTGCGCAACTGTATTTTGAAAATGAGAATGAGAAGATCCACTGTTTTCGTCCAAAAATTTGTTCGGTGACTAGGCCCATTTCTGGCTCAACGCCAACGTCAAGAAACAAAATACTTTCATCGCATTTGGGCTGGAAAGCAACCAGAAGAGGTTCCAGAGTTAACATTATACCCAGAGAAAACCACGGTTTGGTGCGGTTTATAAGCTGGTGGAATCATCGCTCCACATTTTTTCAAAAATGATGATGGCCGGATCGTAACCGTGAATGGTGCTCGCTATCGCGCCATGATATCGGACTTTTTGCTGCCTGAAGTTGAAGCCCGTATTCTTGACGACATGGTTTCAACAGGACGGTGGCACTTGCCATACAGCTGCTGAAGCAATGGATCTATCGAGAGGTAATTTTGAAGAGCAGATAATTTTACGTTTTGGACCGGTGAGTTGGCCTCCTAGATCGTGTGATATCACACCGTTAGACATTTTTTTTTTGGGCTAAGTAACGTCCAAATTCTATGCTGACAAATCAGCTACGATTCAGGTTTTGGAAGCCAATACTATGCGAGTCATTAACGCCATACCGGTCGAAATGCAAGAACGAGTCATCTAAAATTAGACCCTCAGAATGGACACCCTGAGGCGTAGTTGCAGTCAACATTTGAAAGAAATTTTATTCAAAAAAAAAAAATTCCATAAAATTTCCTTACGAATAAACAATAAAGATTCCACACTTGATTTCATTTTTTGTATTTTTTTTGATTTTGGAAAAAAACCTCTAAATGGATCACACTATATTTCAAGACATTTTGTACATAGTATTGACAAATAAAGAGAGCAGCTGCCAATAAGAAAAATATGATTATGTGTTCTGTTCTGTCTGAATAGTGTAATGAGTTTTTGGGAGATTGTAAGAAACCGGTTAATCGGCACAAAAACGGAGTATTTGTAAGCCAGAAATGGACATTTTAATGATACCAACGGTTGTTTTTTCCGGTTTTTAAAAACCGAACTGAACAGGTTTATCTTTAAAGTGCAATATTATAAATTCATTTATATTTGTCTTTTTTTCCATCTAAGCAAATTAATTTGTTTTCCTACTTCCGTAGGTTGTAATCTATTTAAATACAAAAAAATTAAGAAGTAACATTGTAAAGTAGTTAAAATCAATTGGTCTTAACAAATCAAAAAATAAAATTTACTTATATAACGTAATAATTAAAATATTGATTTTCTAACTCTATTTACAAAAGATCTAATATATGATTTCTTTTCAACCTTCAACTTCGTTACTATCGTCTAATAGTGATATGGCTAGAATATTTGAGTGTTTGCTTACTCTATTGAGGTAGTTGGTGCTGTACCTTGATATTCGTTTAGGTCATTGTGAATACAGTTGTTTTTCACAAACCAAGGCGCTTTTGATAACAACCTTAGTATTTTAGACTGATACCTTTTCAAAATACGCAGTTCCCCATAATTCAATACCATATGACCATGCCGGCTTCAGAACTGTTTTATAAAGTCTGACTTTGATTCCCAAACTCAATCAACCAATATATTTTTTTAGTTCTGATATCGACTTCTCTCCTTTTTGATTTGATGTGCTCTTCCCATGTTAGGCGGCGAGCCATACGAACACCAATATACTTAGCGCAGTTTGATTTGGGAATAAAGATAACATTTGTAGATTTTTCAGGATGCACTTTTATGTCCCACTTGTTATACCGTAGTTGTAGCTGGTCAAGTTGCCTTTGAACTGTTCTCGAGGCTTCCGCAGGATTGGACTTGTAGCTAATATAGCAGTGTCATCGGCATACGTAGCTATGATATCATCGGTATTAACCGGCATATCAACGATATATATGGTATATACTCGTAGTACAGGACCCAACACACTTCCTTGGGGTATGCCAGATTTTATAGTTCCAATTTCAGAATTATTATCGTTTAACGTTTAAGATAAGACTTAAACATTAAGTAGTATGGTGTAGGTAACAAATGGTGTAGGTAACAATTTTAAAAGTAATTCGTTATGCCTGACTCTATCAAATGCCTGTTTCACATTAAAAAATGAAGAACAAACATCTTCTTCTTTAGAGAGTGCCTGATTACTTTCACAATTCTGTGACATTGTTCTGGTGTGCCGTCATTATGTCGGAAACCAAACTGATGATCTGATCCAGAATTGGAAACATCCTCTTTTGAATAAGCCGTTCAAGAACACATGCAACTTTTCTGTCGATACGAGCTAAATAACTTTTCGGGCTGATTAGGCGTCAGGATTAACACAATTATAGCATGTTTCCAATGCGATGAGAAATATGACAATCTTATTACGGAATTGAAGAAGGTAGTGAGAAAAATTATTCCCATTTTCGTCAGAGGCTTTACTACTTCGGCACTTATTTTTCCATATGCAGGCGTTTTTTTTTGCCGCTTAAATTTTTTATTCTTGCTATAACTTCCTGGAATGTAAATGGTTTAATTGGAGGAGACATTTGACATGGAATATCTAGAAAGTCACAAATTGTTTGACAGTCACTGGTGTAACACAAAGAAACCGGTTTATACTCGTATATCTCTACTAAATATTATTTATAGGCTTAAACTACGGTATTGTCGAATCTGCACCAACGTCCGTCCTGTTTATTAATAGGAGTAATACTTTTTTGCTTCGTCAATTTCTTCGCTGAATTGTCCAGGTTGTCTTAGAATAAGTCCAATTTCGAATGCAGGAAATGCGTTTTTATGGGTTTGTTGCTTCAAATTTCACTATTTAACACTATTGTAAAAATTGTCCGTCGTTAGAGGCCTTTGTTCTGCTGCGCCTGGATTCTCGAAGTGAGCGGCTGTTGGCCCGCTTCTGGTTCAGTTTTACCAAGGCCAGGAGGCATAAAATGCAAGTTAAAATAGGTTCGCAATGTTTGAAAAAAAAATACTGACCTGTATATCCGGGCCTGCAAAAAGAACTTCACAATCTATGTAGATCCAACTACTCGGCTTCAGTCTGCAGTAAGTTGTCTGCTACTAATGCTTCGTCTTCTGAAGTGGAAGCGGTAGGCTCCACTAGTCGGCGTGTTACTAGTGCACTACAACTATATCGACCAAGCGGATGGGCGGTCAAAGCCCTAGTTTGGTACTTAAGGCCTAGGTGGAATCAAATCCTATCAAAACCTCTGCTTCAGATGCTGGTAAAGCGGTACAGACTCAGTCTACCGGCGAACCAACTTGCTCCGTGTCGAATGTCATACAAGAATTGCATATAAAAATGATTCGGCCACCACAAAAAAAAGGGGCCTTCGTTACCTCGCATTCTGCCTATACAACAAAAAATCGGCTTGGTGAAAAATCTGCCGAAGAACTTACAGAGCAGGGGAAAAACTGCCTCGAAAGGGCAAAAAACCACGTCGAGGGGAAAATCGAGAATCCTTCTCTGCAAAGGATGAAAAGCCTTAACAGTCGTACCGATGAAGCACTAAAACGGTGGTCCTTAGGTGCAGGGAGGTACCTAAGGACCACCTCACCTGAGCGATCATCAACCGTAACACAGGGCAACATCAAACTAATTTCATTTATAGACGAGCGTTCATCGCTGCTGTACATGAACGCTATCTTGTCTTTCGGGGAAGTTTGGTCTGGTCGAAAATTCTCGCTGATGTATCACAGAGGCCGAGATCTAACGCTAAGATTTCTGCCATATCATCCAACACAAAGGAGATTTTAGAAATTCGGCAGATCGGTTAACCCCAAGCTACCCACTCAGGGCTGGAAAATACTCAGGGTCACTGATGATGTAGACGGTTTCCGGAAATAATGAACCTTCGTTGCTTAAAGGACGGGTTTCCGGACTTTACATTGACGGCTACATTATTTGATCGCAGCTGGACGAGGTAGGCGGCAGCCAGTATCTTGGCTAAGAACAACCTTAAAGCATTTATTCTATCTGATTTTAGCGATAAGAACACTTGCACTATCGTAATAGAAAAAAATACAATACGTTCAGTCGTTCATATATGAATTTAAAATTATCATTCGTTTCGTTCTTCATTGCCTAAAGAATCCGATTTAATTGGAATCTCGTAAAGGACCGAGTGAGAGAAGGTGCCCTACTCAGGCACTTCATCCACTATACAAAGATGAAATAAGTACATTGCAGAAAATAAAATTCAAGAGCAACTCCTTGTAGCATCACATAAACATCTTGTTATGCCCTCACCCAACTGGGAAAGATGGTATAACAAGAGGTTTACCCCACGCCAATCCGAAGAACCACATAGCCCCTTCACAAGAAAAGCCAGGTCCTGAGCCGACAAAATAAACATTCCTGTGATAATCTGTGCCGATGAAAATGCACTCCGCACTATCTGTGTCAACCAGAGAGGTGAGTGGCTTTTTGATTCTACAGTTGAAAAGAAACGAACAATAGTTTATAGGGGTAATGACCCACAAATTTATGGAGGGTATATACAATTACGTTTTACTTGTTTTTATACGCATTTCGAAAAGTAGAATTTTGTACTAGGACTAGTACTAGAACTAAATGAAAACCAAATGAACAATTTATCTGATCAAAATTAAACAACATTCAATGCAATTTTAGGATGCCCAGTTCGGACAACAATTAAAATCATCCTAAATGATATAAAAATTTAAAAAACCGACAATTTTGTTACTAAAAACAAAAAACTCGACTCAGTGTGGTATGCGTACCATTGACACCCTAGTGAAGAATAAGCACACGCTGTAGAAATCAAGTACACAGAATATAGATTAACTTACATTTGCCAATATCGTTAAATGATACATTGCTTGCTTTTCAAAATCCAATGGTCCCAATAGAAATACGGTTCCTTCTGTTGTTTCGGGTGAAACAATTTTCTGTCTTATAGCAAAAAGGGGAGAACCCTGCAAAGAATATAAAAAAGGAAACAAATATTAGCAACAAAAATGTATGCACGTACAATGGGCATGTTTTATACGAGTATCGTATGCTACAAATTTCGCTAGTTAAGTTAATAAACGAACTTCCTGCTAAGTGACAAAGTTCCACCGCCAGAAAACGTTTAATTAAAAAATAAATATTTTATGTTTAAAGCTTTGAATCTGTTTAAAACGCTTTGAATTCGTTGAAGCCTTAAGTTCCATATATTAAAAATTACAGCGCATCAACAAACATTTGGCTTTAGTCATGGAATATTGAAAGTATACAGGGTGATTTATTCACGACTGGAAAAATTTCACCAGCGTATTCCTTGGCTCATTTCATGCAAAATATGTCACTCTACTACCATTCCCGAAAATGCAAGGGGCGACATGACAGCGGTTTGAACATTTTCGGATATGTGGTCGGAGGGTATTAGGGTAAAATTCTGAACCACTGGTCGGGGTTTAACGACAAAATGTAGCCCGACCTCTTACCTTTCCAAAATTACATTAACGAAGCCTAGAGGTCCTACCGTTCCAAAGTTATGACTATTCGACTGAACAGCACACATTTATTTGGTTTTTGTAAATTAACACAAAAAATTTGTTTTGTTTTTTTGTTTGCGTTTCAGTTAAATAGTCATAACTTTGGATGCTAGTTGGTGCTCTGTTATGTTCAGGAATTGGAACTAAGGTTTCGGTGGAACATACCAAGTATCCGAAATTCCAAAGAAGAATTTTTGGATCTTAAAATCGACATGCCGCACTTGCTTAACAAAAAGATTTAAAATTTTCGCCAGAGTCAAAAACAGTTTGCTTAACCCATTACCGTCCTCTGTCACTATATGAGGACACCTGTTTAAAGAGAGACAACTATAAGTAATACCGTTGTATTTCTCATTGTAAATACACATATGACTGATGTAGGCTACGTGTGATTTATAAACAAAAACACGTGGCCCCAAGAGCCAAGCAAGTGTTATTTTGAGTGTTTTGTAATCTCGATATCGATACGGTTGTGTTTGTTAAAAAGGTTTTACTGTTTTTAATTATACCAAGTGATTTAAAGTTAGTAATTCTTGGTGTATAATATCTAGATTACGTGTAGAGAGCGTGTTATATTTGAAATAAACAAAAAGTGAAAAAATTTGGCTACAAGGTATGGTTTAATACGACAATCCCCAGTTAGGTTGGGTGAGTCCGTTAATTACATAATGGAGAACGATGACGATGATGCTAACTATGATATGTTAGTCGTGCCTCCAAACCTTGCTGTTGTAAGTGACGAGGATGAAGGAAATGAAGATGATTTGATAGATGAAACTGTGTCAAATGATGTGCCGGGAACTATTTAACTTGTTCCAAGACCACATGATGAGAGTAATTGCAATTCGGATGGGATGCGAGATATAAAAAGGAGATATATTTTTCCAACCTATAGTACAACTTATAATAACAATGATGCAGTTAGGAGTTAAGTGGATGGTTTTGGAAAAGTTATGAATGGGCATACACCTGTGGTTTTGTTTGAAAAAATTATTGATAACGATATTCTGGATTTGATAATCGAAAACAGTGTCTTATACGACAATCAAAACAACAGACAGAATCTTTACTGGGAAGGGTTAAAACGTTTTCCGGGAATTTTATTGTTTAGTGGTTGTAACCATCTACCTACAGAGCGAGCATATTGGAGTTTGGATGAAGACCTTGGGGTCCCTTTAGTCGCAAGTACTATGAGACAAAATAGATTTTTAGAAATAAAGAAAAACTTGCACTTCGCCGATAACAGCAAAATCATAAGTTCGACTGACAAAATGTTCAAAATGAGACCTCTTTGCAATCTAATTGAAAGAAATTCATGTCAATGGGGTGTTCTCCACGAAAACTTGTCAGTAGACGAATCCATGATAACATATTTTGGGCGCGGGTGCGAAGCAGTTTATTATGGGAAAGCCAGTGCGGTTTGGTTATAAGAACTGGGCAGCAACAAGTTCAGATGGATACTGCTACGCTTTTGATGTTTATTGTGGCAAAACTCCAGAAGTAACCACTGATCCTTTAGCCCATGGGTGGCCAAACTTTTCAGGAGCTGGGCCAGATTTTAGAAATGAGGTTTCCTACCGGGCCGCAAAAATTTTTTTTTATTATTCAAAGCAATCAAGAAATGCATTGTTTTTTTTACGAAGATAATCAAAAATGTTAATCAAACATATTTATTAAATTATAATTAGGTAATACAAAACGCAGTAATAAAAAATAAACACAATGTAATAAATTTTAGTGAGACGTGTGATTTTGTTTGTCGGAACTAAGTTCATCAATATCGATACGATTGATGTTGTTGCTACACGCAAACAGTTTTCCAAATGCTCATCTGTGATTCGTGTTCTGATTTGAGATTTTATATGCTTCATTCGACTAAAAAGCTGTTCACAAGTGTAAGTGTTTCCAAATAGCGAGACCATAGATAGAGCATGTTTGTAAAATGCAGGATATTTCTCCTTGTCCAAATATGTTTTGTAAAACTCTTCCAAACCAACCTGATTGAATTTCTCCTTCAACTGTGCATCACAAACCATTTCACAATGTTCCATTTGTAAAATTTCTGGCAATAAATTCACGTCTACGGAGAATGGCGTTGCAAATGCAGCAAAAAGCACACTGTGCTTTTTAAAATATAGAAACCGGTTTTCAAATTCCAAGTTCAAGTCGGATATCAACGAAGCGTATTTATCCGCCGCCATTTGTGTGACGTCTGGCTGCAATAACAATGTAGGGAAGTGAGTGAAGTTTTTTGTCCTTAACTGTTGTTCCCAAAGCTCAAGTTTGATTTGGAATGCAGAAATAATATCATACATGTTATTAATTAGCTGATCTTTCCCTTGTTTTAGGGGTTGCTTTTTTACGCATTATTTGTTGTTGGCAACGGATTTATTATTATTCGCGACATTTCATGTAAATGCGTTTTTTGATTATTTCTTTCTTTGGTGGTTTTATGTACACGAAAAGAAAACAATGTGTGCATATGCTCCGCGGGCCACAAATAGACAATCTGCGGGCCGAACGTGGCCCGCGGGCCGCGCTTTGGCCACCCTTGCTTTAGCCGAACGATTTGATAAATCTCTGATTGCAAAAATGCCTATAGTTCCAAAGGAGCACATGGTATATTTCGACAACTTCTTTACAAACTACCATTTGTTGTGTGAATTGAAACGTTTGGGATATAGAGCCACTGGTAATTGTACCAGTGGCTCTATATCCCAAACGAGATAACAAAACAAAAAAATGTCTTCTTATACCCGTCAAAGAAATGAAGAAAAAGAGTTTGAGAGCAGAATATGATTATCGATTTGACAAAAATAATGAAATCGCAATAGTACGTTGAAAAGGTAACAGTGTTGTTACGATGGCAACAAATTTTGATCATATTAATCCACTAGGAAAAGAGAAACGATAGTGTAAGGATCGAAGGGAAAAGACTCTTCGTCAATTACAACCAGGGTACGGGAGGTGTAGATCAAATGGATCAATCCATTAGCCTTTATAGAGTGTCCATAAGAGGAAAAAGTGGCGGTGGCCTATATTTACGTATCTATTGGATTTGACAGTTAGTAACGCGAGGCGGTTATAAGGTGTACTGCTGAAATAATCCACCGATGGACCAATAACACAGTGGAACATTTTTGGGGTTATTGTCTGGGGGGTGAGAAATTCCAAGTCAGGGTGATGGTACTAGGTCAGTATATTAAAACCCTCAAAGGGTTTTGCGTTCGTATGTGCCAGTGACCTTTTACATTTTTTCCTTATCTTGATGTTTTTTCGCTTAGTTGTAAAATGTTGGCAAAAACGTAGTTTGACATAACTCGAGAAAGACTAGTTCGATTTTGTTGAAAAAAATTGAGAAAAATTAATAATTACATTTTCTTTAATCCATTAATATAATGTTTCTCTACCAAATCAACATTTTTGCAATTAGAAATAAATTTATGAAGAAAATTTTGCCAAAAAAAATTTTTTTTTTTTAAACATATAAATCCCAAACGGAAAAACGTGTAGAGTCTTATAACTTTGTTTTTTCTTCGAAACTACCTTGCAATAATAATTTTTATATTCAATGGTGTACGGTGAACTTTTTTTTGAGATACGGCCTACTGTATATCTAACTCTTGCCAAGTTTTTGTGCAGGTAAGTCAAAAATGCACGGTTCTTAAATGCACATAGTCTTTTTCAGTGTGCAGGTATATTAACTTATTTACCACTCTAAAATTCAAAACATGTGTGTAAATTCCTGTCATCCAGTAATCGGACTGCTAAGACTGTTTTCAAAAATAAACACTGGTTTTTATAACGACGATTAAATTATTAAACAATTTGAGCTTTATATTCAATAAAGAATTCTGGCAACAAAAAATTATTAATAAAGAAGACCAGTGGTGCCAAATGTGACAATTTTTCGTCATTGAAGTTTTTTTTTGTAAATAAAACCTCCCATTTTCCAACTAAATAAATAGAAATATTGCTAATCGAGGTTCATACACGGTCCTGATAACCAACACTGGGTAGCAAAAGATAAGTCATCCGTAAACAAAAAGTACCAATCTTGTTCACGCATATAGCAAACGTCCTCCAGTACTTGTCAAATCAAACAAGTATTTGTTTTCTGGAAAGATACGTAGAGGTAATGGGTGTCGAGCCTAAGTGCTTAAATGTCTATAACATATTAATCAGTTGCAAATCGTTCCGAACTACAAAAATTCGGTTGGATAAACATACTTTCTTGCAACCACCAACATTGCAAGGTATTGGCTGTTATTCGGTTTACCATATCCTTAGATACAAGCTACGATAGTATCAAGGTACGCGCGACAAATAAATCGGATATACGAACCGGATCCAGTAAAACTGTTGGTTGCCCCAACTGGTGGCTGTGGCAGCCAATCAATTATGAAGAACGTGTTACTTTGGTACAACAAATTGGTGGCGACAACAGAATATATCTTTGTAGTAACCGAACTCCGTTTAGTACGCTGTTGTAACATTTTTTTTATCCAAACACTAGTATGTCATCAGTATAATAATTATAGGTTCTGACCACTACAAAAACTTTGTTTAAGACATATGCACTTTCAAAAATCCCAAAAAAGTCGAGTAGAAGCAAAAAAATGAATGTTATGCTTTTAATCGATACCACAGATAGACAATAAATATAAGTATATATTTTTATTAGATTGGGATATGGGTTTCAAGAGAAAGCTTATCAGAAAATGTATCCAAAAACGTATTTATTTTACTGACCTGTTATTCCATTGAGAGTCGGTTAAAATATTTTTTTCCATTAATTTGCTTAAATAGCTCACATACAAGTATACACTTTTTTAATAGCCTTTTTCTGACAGATCACGTGCGAGTCGTGTCATGCTGCCATGTTATTTTTGTTTAGTATTGTTTGGCATTTCATCATGGAAAGACTTACGCCTGAACAACGCTTACAAATCGTTCAACTTTATTACGAAAATTCACGTTCTGTGAGGAATGTGGTTCGTTCACTTCGTTCAACTTATGGTCAACATAATCGGCCTACTGAGCGTACTATTCGCAACAACATCACCCATCTTGAGACCCAGCATTCATTATTGGATAATATTCGACCGAATAGACCACGTCCAGCACGCAGTGAAGAAAATGTAGCCGCCGTAGCTGAGAGTGTACACCAAGACCGTGGACAGTTGATTCGGCGCCGTTCGCAGCAAGTCGGACTGACGTATGGAACGACTTGGCGCATTTTACGTCGAGATCTTAAATTGAAAACGTACAAAATACAGCTTGTGCAAGAACTGAAGCCGCCCGACGTTCCCAAGCGACATCGATTCGCTCTATGGGCTCTTGAAAAGTTGCAAAAAGATCCGACGTTTTCGAGCCAAATTTTGTTCAGCTATGAGGCCCATTTCTGGCTCAATGGGTATGAAAACAAGCAAAATTGCCGAATTTGGGACGAAGAGCAACCAAAAGAGGTTCAAGAGCTGCCACTTCATCCAGAATAAATAAAGCCTTGGTGTGGTTTGTGGGCCAGTGGAATCATCTGTCCACATTTCTTCAAAAATGATGCCGGTGAGAACATAACCGTCAATGGCGTCCGTTATCGTGTCATGATAACCGACTATTTGATACCTGAAATTGAAGCTGGTGATCTCGGCGACATTTGGTTTCAACAAGGCGGCGCCACTTCCCACACATCGCATCAATCAATAGATTTATTGAGAGAACACTTCGGTGAGCAGATAATTTCACGTGTTGGGCCGGCCGATTGGCCACCAAGATCGTGTGATATCACACCGTTAGACTTTTTCCTGTGGGAATATTTAAAGTCTAAAGTTTATGCGGACAAACCCGCTTCGATGCAGGCCTTGGAGCAAATAATCACGCGTGTCATGTCGAAATGCTCGAACTAGTCATCGAAAATTGGACTTAACGGATGGACCATCTGAGACGTAGCCGTGGCCAACATTTGATTGACATAATCTTCTTAAAATAAATGCCAAAGAATGATTTTTCAAATTATAATAAACATTCCCCATTCAAGTTGAATTATCTGTGTTTTTTTCTTTAAAAAAGAAGGAACCTCGAAATGGATCACGCGTTATACTTATATATTTCTAGTATTGATTTGATACGTAGATATTTTAACAAATCATAATTATCTTTATTTGCGTAGATATTGCTTTTGAAACTCTAAAACCAAAATTTAATTTTATTTCACTGTATATCTTATTGATATAGTGAAATAATAATAAAAAAATGTTTCCACTTGTGCGTTAGGGGTGGGATAGTGTTGTATGGAGATTCTTAGTAGTAAGATTTGGGTATGATTCACCCCCTTATTTTGTGGGGTTTGGAAAAAATGCGTGGCCAAAAAGTGGGGAAGGTGGGATCGGGGCAAGTGACAGCTCATCGAGGACAAAGGTCGTGGGATGGGGGAACATATTCACAAAAAGCCCCGCAACTACCTAGGAGTCGCACCTAGAGGGGTAAAATGTATGACCGACCCCCATTAATTTTTGCCTCCCAATATTTTTTCCAAACATAACTTCCCCCTATTCCAAACATCCAATTCCAAAAGTGACCAAAGCAAGATGGAACTTATATTGTCTAGTTTCCGAACACATTGATATACTTTCTGAAGCCCGCTTGGCAATCTGAGGATAATACATATTGTAACGACAAGTTTCCTCCGGTTGCTCGGGTATAGCTCGCGGGGGTAGGGTTCGTACAGAAATTTAGAGATTCTACTGACAGAGAGTAAGAGAAAGGCGTGTGCGTATGTTTTTAATATACGTTCAGGCTTTATTTAGGAGAATTCAAAGGAAGGGTTCTGCTTATATAAAAAATGCTAAAATATAGGTTTGTCCTCGGTGAGACCTGTCTGGATGCTCCGGTTGGCTCTCGCCCGGCCTACTGTCTTCGGGGAGACCTACTACTTCTATGCTCGCGACCTTCGGGGAGACCTGGGTAAGTACTCCGGGACTGCTTCTACGCTCGCTGTCTACGGGGAGACATGGATAAGTACTCCGGGGTTATCTCTAGGAAGACCTGGGTAAGGGCGACTTCGAAGGTGTTTGGCGAATACACGGGTGAGAACTGGCGATGATCTGGATCAGGCGAATAAGCGAAGTCTGGAGACCTGCGTAAGTACTACAGGAGCTCGACCTAACGTAAGGACACTGCGGATGGGAACGATTTGGAGGCCTGCGTAAGTACTCCAGGGACACGACCTAGCGTAAAGGCACTGCCCTTTATATTTTTCACGTTCACCACTCTGTTACTCACCAAGTCCTGACGTTCGGTGGTCGGTGGAGAGGGAAGATCCTAGACAACCCGCCGGAAAGCACAAGAGAGGCCTGCACATGTGAAAAGAGCGCCTCCTTTCGTTAGAAAATCTAGCCCTAGTATAACGGTGGCATCCGGCATCACAAACATCCCCAGTTGGAAGTGCCGCTCTCCCAGCTCGATGGAGGTCTCTACAGCCCGATTTATTTTCTGTTAGATCCATCAGCTAGCGTTACTTCAGATAGGTAGGGTATTCGGGGGCTTGTTTCCTGGATGACGTTGGCCAATGGCTCGCTGATGAAACTACTTGTGGCTCCGGTCTCGATGGTGGCATCGACCACCCGTCTCCTCAACCGGATCGTGGGTAGGGTCGACCCGAAGAGTTGAATTTAGTGGAGCGTTGCATTTTCCCACTGGGGACCCGTTACCCCTCGTTCGATACGGGTCCGATTGGCGTTTCCCGGTTGCTGGCGACAGCACTGTATCGTGCGAACATCCGAATCCACAAATCCAGCAATAGTGTATCAACTCGTTCTGGCATCTGCTAGCGAAATGTCCATCCTCTTCCCACCTTCTACATGTGTTCGGGTGTTGATGCAGGGCAACTTCATTGGTTGGCTCTCTCCGGAATCCATTCGCCTATGCTTCTCTCTTGAGGGTTTGGCTATTAGCGGTAGGTTTTCGAGGTCTTCCGCCATCTCCAGAAGGTCTCGTAATGTGACGAAATCCTTTCGTCGGATATACCATTGGTATTCCAGGAGCGTATTACGAAATATCCTTTCCAGCTGCAGCTCCTCCGTGTCGTGGCTGTGTCGCATGAGGTTCTGCATGGCTAAAGAGTAGTTCTTAAATGTCTCCCTTGGCCGCTGTTTCCTCTTGCGAATTTCGTCCTCCAACTGCTCAAAATACCGTGTTGGCAGGAAAAACTTCAGGAAGTCTGCCTTGAAGGACTTCCAGTTGGTCCAAAAACGGTTGTTGTTCCGGTACCAGAGCAATGCTCTCCCGGTCAACACCTCCGGCCAGGGTTACCGTTGAGAAATTTGAAAAAGTCTCAAAAAAAGTCGCATTTCAAAATAAAAGTCGCACAAAAAAGTCGCATTTAAAAAAAAAAGTCGCACACATTTTTTGGACCTTGTTTATTAAAAGGAAACGCTTAGAAACTAACAAAACAAACAATTAACAATTCATATAACAAAACTAAAAAAATAATTCATTGAAAAACTATAAATAAACTTTTTTCATTTAATAATAATAGAAAGCAAAAGTGTTTTTTTACACTATTTATTTTGATTTTGTTTGGAAACTTCGTTTCTGTATTTTTGTACGAGATCGTTGCTTGGCATCCAGTCTTCTACTATTTCAGTATCAAGCAAATTAAGTGCTGATAGCATCGAATCACAAGTTTCAACTTTTAACCTATTGGTTACTTTATTTTTCATTAATCCTAACTTAGAAAATATTCTTTCAGCACAAGCACTGCTGTGAGGTAATGTTAATATGTATGTGGCCAATTTGTATAAATTCAGGTACAAAGGTTCGTCTAAAATATTTTTTAAATTACCTATAGTATGCCAAAAACTCTCAGCATTTTTTATTTGAAAAATGTGTTCGTATGATTTGTCCTTAGTTTTACTTTCTAACAATTTATACTCAGTAATAAAATCCTCTGGTTCACTTATAATATTATTAAATTCAGATATGAGATCAATATAGTTAACGTTTTCGTTCGAGGTAAAAAAAGCTGGTTGTAAAATGTTTAAAATACTAAGTTTCTTATCTTTTATATTTATTCTGGACAATATTTCATCACATAGTTGTTGGTAGTACAGTAAAATATTTTGTCTTATCGCTATGCGTTCAATATCAGACATATCTTCAGCTTGTATAGCAGTTTCAGCTTCATGGCCTATATATATATTTTTAACATCTTTGATGTTTGAAGTATCTCTACAACATATATTTTCTATATGAGTGGCCAATATGCATTCATTTTTCAGAAAATTTTGCAGAATTTGTAATAAAATTTCTTTTGTGTATGCTATTAGGTATATTATTTGAGATGACTCACTCTGCAAGAATTTATAAAACTTATTCATAATACCGAGGATGTAAACTAAAAATTTTAAATAAATAAAGTTTATTGGAGAAAGTCCCTCTTGTATTTCTCGAATTTTGGCTATTGTTTTTGCACACTTTTCTTCAAATTGTGCCCGAATGAAATAATGCTGTAGCACTACCCATTGTTCCAAAATCCTTTTTGCGACCGACTCGAACGAAAGCCATCTAGTTTCCGAAAGTCTTAGAAGCTTGTGTTCTGGCACATCAAAAATGCTTTGCAGCTCCTTAAAATCTACTTGCCTGTTTGGGCTTCTAAAAAAGTTAAAAATGTTCTTTGGTAGCTTTTCCACATCTTTGGGTATGCACTTTAAAGCAGAAATGTTCATCAGATTCAAAGAGTGACAAACACATCCAAGATGAAACAAATGGGGAACCTTATTTTTTAATAAACTGGACACTCCAAGATGTTTTCCAACCATAGTCGAAGCGTTGTCAGTCGCAAACCCGATACAATTTTGTAATGGAATGTGATTACTTTCTAGAGAATCAAGTACAGCATCGCAAATAGTTTCGCCTTTACCATTTTCTGGCTGCACTAATTTAAAAAAACTATCTTCAGTCTTGCCTCGATCCATGTTAAATTGCCTCACTACCATTACTAGACACTTATTGGTGGAAATGTCAGTTGTCTCGTCGATAATGAGACTAAACTGCTGTTTTTGCATTTTACGAACTATAGCAAGATGACCTTCCTTTCCGAGAAACTGTGCAATTTCCTTTGATTTTGTACGGCCGCAAGAAACCTGTAATAAATTAAATATTTTGATAGAACAAGTGCCTTGTTTTATCTGGCAAGTGAATAAAAATATGTTTAACGCATACATCAAAAATTGTTGTTTTTTTGGTTAAATAAAAAATTTAAGCGGAATCACTAAATCTGCTGAAGTACGTATGCATAAATTTAAATTAAAAATTTTCGAAACAAACAATTTAAGACGCGATGAAAAATATTTTTAATCAGTTTTGGAATTTTTGACAACAATTTGAATTTATCGCCTAAGCGAATTTTTTTGAATGTGTGTAAAACTCAACAAATATTTGGACTTTCCGACTTAGCTATATTCGAATCAGGGAAAATCATAGAATTAAATTTACTAATTCCGTCCATAGACTTCAAGGATTGGTTTTTACAAATCATGCGTAGCACTAATTTAATTTCGGCAATGGCAACATTTTTGCGGAAATCAGTATTTCGGCTGGGCAAAAATTCGCTCAGCTGTATTTTTTGATTTTCAGAAGCTTGCTTCATATTAGCAATGTGCTTTTTTGTTTCTGCATGTCGGCGAAGATGATTTTTCTGATTTGCTAGAAGTTGCTTACAAACAACGCAAAATGGCCGTTTTGTTTCCTTATCTTCCTGTAGCCATTTGTGCTGCAACTCCCATTCTTTACAATAATACCGGGAAACTCTGCTTCTTTTAGAAGAATATGTTGGCTTTTCAGAATTTTCCGATTCGGAATCAATGGTTTCTTCAGATTCTGAGGATGTGTTATTGTGCGTTTCATCGTTTTCTTCCTGAACCTTGACAGATTTTGGGATTCATTTCCAGCCTTTCTTCTAGATCTAACAACAAATCTGCCGAATTTAAATATTAGTGGCGTTTTAACATAGACTCAGAAAAACGCCTTTGCTAAGTATTAAAAGTGACATGAAAAATTACATTGTTAAAAAGTAAAACTAGCGCTAATTTTGGCCTTGGCTTATGTACCCTTCACTATGAATTGTGTTTAAAGCAATATATAAAATCAAGGCATACCATTTCAAGATCTGACAGTAAATTTGGTTTCTATAGTGCCGTGACCTGAAATATGGAGGGACTTTGTACAGGGGGTACATTAAACTATGGACCGATATGGTCCAGATTATAGAAAGTTGATTATCATGCCATTAAACTACTTCGTGCCAAGTTTTGTCAAGATAGGGCAGAAAGTCAGGACCAAAAATTGGACCTTTCGCCGATTTGGTCCATATTTAGTACCAAATAGCCTTTGTCCAAAATACATTTTCGTAAGAAGAGAGCGTCGATCCGATGGTATCGAATTTAATGGAAAACGCCAAAAACAGTGTTTATGCGGAGCTAGTTTTAGTTCTTGTGTGGGGATTTTTTTTTCCTGTAAACGGATGTAAACCATTATCAATACCAAACTACATCTACATCTATAAGACATATCATTGACCACTTTGGGTCATCCAGCTTCATTATTGTAACCGCAATCGTGATATCAACAGATCAATATTTAATTATGTCCCATATCAATATTTTAGGGTGTTACAAACGAATTGACAAATTTAGTATATCCCCATCCTATAGTGGAGGGTATAAAAAAAATCTAATATAAATCATTGCTATAGAAACGGCCTAAAACACTTGCCTGCGAAAAAAAAGTAAAAAATTACAGTTCTTGTTCCCGTATTAAAACTAAGACTATGTCGGATTGACGTATACTCTACAGTTATCTAGTTTACGCATTAAAATGGCAACAAAAAAGTATTTTTTAAATATTATTTTTTACAGCCAAGTGCTTTGGACCATTCCTATATCCATGTATTAAATTTGAATTTCTGTAAAGAAACTTCTTAGCAATGTAATTTTTCATGTAACATTTACTACTTTTAGAATACATCTAAATAAAAAAAACTTACCTGTCCATACCGAAGATTTACATATATTTATTACACACTTGTTTGGTTATGCCGATCAGAAGTAATTTTCATATACATACGATATTAAAAACACTATCAAAATATTTATTTCATTCAACAAGTATTGAAATTATATGCTTCAAAGAAATTTGCAGAAGAATACACTATTTTTTGTAAGACAAATTTCACATTTGATTTTATTCCTCATTTACCATAGACAAGTGTTTTCGTTGTATCATAACAAAACAGAATGATGGTTGTATATATATATATATATATATATATATATATATATATATATATATATATATATATATATATATATATATATATATATATATATATATATATATATATATATATATATATATATATATATATATATATATATATATATATATATATGTATAGGGGTGCGTGTGTGTTTACGACAAACATCCATTCATGTATGAAAATTCTATTTCAACGATCACACTAGAATGTAATCGACTGAGCTTACCTAATACTTGGCGTCTGGCGTGTAAACACGTCCGTCATTAAAAATAAAATGTATATTGGAAATACATACATTTGTGTAAATTTGCTATACATTTAAACATTTATGATACACATATATCAGTATTGCTGACAAAAAGTCGCACAAATTTTGAAAAAGTCGCACACAATTAGAAAAAGTTGCATATTTGCATGAGTTTGAAAAAGTCGCACATAAAGTCGCAGGGCGTTAAAAAGGTCGCAAATTGCGACTTTAGTCGCACAACGGTAACCCTGCCTCCGGCATCATCGTGGGCAGGACGTCAATTTGCTTCGCGTACATGTGGACCAGTTTATCCAGGCATTCAACGAACTCTAGCGGTTCACGTTCGCCGTTGAAGCTGACACTCCATTTCCGGACTTGATCTGCGATCGCTCCCACATCCACGGTGGAGGATACGGCTCTCCTAGGCCCGCTATCTCTGGCAGTTGGGGGATCCAAACGAACGTCCTGGGCTGCAGCGGGTACCAGTTTTCCTACTGCGGAGCTGGTCGAATTGTCGTGAAGGAATCCGATGGTAAGTGGGCTCCCTTGCACTCAGCCTTGGTAATCGTAATCGCGGGTATTTTCTTCGGGGTTGGGGGCTTAGTCTCTAGTCCTGACTGCTCGTGTTAATCCTGTAGCTGGATCAACCGCTGTAAGCAACGGAGCTCATGGTCCTCTGCCAGGAACTGCGCGAATCGTTTTCGCAGTTCCTGTACTGTACCACCAATCTGGAGACGCTACATATTCGCCAGGAGGCTCACGGATAGCAAATGAAAACGCGTCAGGCGAATATGCGGCGTCTGGAGACCTGCGTGAGTACTACAGGAGGCTCAAGAATTGCAAATGAAACGCGTCAGGCGAATATGCAGCGTCTGGAGACCTGCGTAAGTACTCCAGGAGGCTCACGGATAAACAAGAGGAACGCGTCTGGCGAATATGCGGCGTTTGGAGACCTGCGTAAGTACTCCAGCAGGCTCACGGATAGCAAATAAAACACGTCAGGCGAATATGCGGCGTCTGGAGACCTGCGTAAGTACTCCAGGAGGCTCCCGGAGACCTGCGTAAGAACTCCAGGATACTCGCGGATAGCTAAAACGCGTCAGGTGAATATGCGGCGTCTGGAGACCTGCGTAAGTACTCCAGGAGGCTCCCGGAGACCTGCGTAAGAACTCCAGGATACTCGCGGATAGCTAAAACGCGTCAGGTGAATATGCGGCGTCTGGAGACTTGCGTAAGTACTTCAGGAGGCTCACGGATAAACAAGAGGAACGCGTATGGCGAATATGCGGCGTCTGGAGACCTGCGTAAGTACTCCAAGAGCTCGACCTAACGTAAGGACACTGCGGATGGAAACGATTTGGAGACCTGCGTAAGTATTCCAGGGACACGACCTAGCGTAAAGGCACTGCCCTTTATATTTTTCACTTTCACCACTCAGTTACTCACCAAGTCCTGACGTTCGCTGCTTTCTGTGTTCTTGATCGACTGATCCCCTTTTCTATTGTCTTCACCCTTAAATACGTTCTGCCGTGATCCTCTGCCTCCTACGCAATATGTTTTTTTGTCTGTTCGAACCAAGTTCCAGAGCCCCATCTAATATACAGCATGTGTGTGTATATTCGTTATGTTCTAATGTTATTTGTCTCCTTGTTGTTTACAACGATCATTTCCACGTGTTGTCGCATTAGGATAACTGTACGTGGCAATTAGTTGGTAAACAACAAGGAGGCCCGTATGTGCCAGGCGGGAAAAACACCGAGGTACACTTTGTCATGGGGTTAAATTCATATTTATTTGTGATTTATCTTTGTTTTATGCAATTAATGTTGCTGTTGTCCCTAGGTGTGTCCGAAAACGAGCGTTGCGACTTTCGGCGTCACAATATATTTTAATTTCCTTTCCGACGATATAATTTCAGAAAAACCTTGCTATTCCGTCGTAATAACATTTTTTATTAATAGCTTTTATATTTTATTTTAATTAAATCGTTTTTCGTTATTAGAGCGAAATAATTTATTGTCATTGTTGGTTGCATCAAACAGTTTTATACTAACAGTGATACAAAATCGAACTTTCCGAATGCGAATGGGATGAGACAAATTGCAAATAAAAGTTGACATTATCCATAACCAAACCTTCATGGTTTTTTCTATGAAAATCTACAAGAAATAATCCCATTTGTATGACAGCACCATCTAGCGTGAGTGTTAGCTAAAACTAAATATCAAAAATAAATTCCGCGACCCCAAAAATAGTAAGATACCACAATAATAATAAAAATAAATAAACATTATTTTGTAAAATTTTTTGTTGTTGTTAGTCACCGTTCGGAAATCACCAACTTCAAATGCGTGTAAAAAACCTAGCACCGAACTAAAAAAAAATCCTTGAAGATTTTGTTATGAATAATGTCAACTTTCATTTGCAATTGGTTTCATCCCATTCGCATTTTGGTTGTTGCACTGTACTATTAGTTGACACAAAAGGCGGTGCTGCCAACAACTAATTGAGCTCCATTCTGTCGATGTTGTATGTACCAAAATATTGGCATATCAATCATCTTATGGTACGTCCAACCAAATTTCCATCATGATTATTAAATATTTGAGATCGGAACTGAAAGTCTTCTCGTCTAACAGAAATGTTGTTGTTCGGGCTCTTTTCCAACTGACTTTTTCGCTTTTGAGGTCTATGCAACAACTTAGTTATTACAAAAAAATAAAAAAAAACCGCCAGAAATAAAGCTACACTAGAGAATCATTTATTTTGATTTAAATTTAAGGCGACATGGTAAGACACGACATCTTACTTACACGACATCTTAAAATTGAAAAAATCAATTTTGTGTAAGGGAAAATAAATCAGAGGTCATTTGTACCCACTTTGATAATACTGACATAATCCCTTCTATGAATTACAGTACATCTACTGCCAGTTAAAGCCTTTACTGAAGATTAACATTTTTTTCAGGTTTTAAATTAAAGAGTGCGTTAAATTTTAAACCAGAAAAATGCCGGGTGCTGTGTAAAATTGTGGAAAATACTAATTTCTATTAGCTCGCATTCCAGAATTTGATAGATTCCAAATTAGGAGGCAAGGAATACCAGTCTAAATCAAATGCTTCTCAATCTTTTATTCCTTTTATTAAAGGAAAAGTTAGTTGGAAATCGGTCCGAACGATAAACATTTAATGGAAATGTGCTTCGACATACCATAGATGATAACTATGATAATGTCATGGTCCATGCAACTAACTAGTTGGATGATAACTACGATAATGTCATGGTCCATGCAACTAACTATTTGGATGATAACTACGATAATGGTCCATGCAACTAACTATTTGGTTATAACAATCAAAGGAACTTAATGCTGGTATACATTTTTCCTTGACACCATCCATCATTGATATGAACAAATAATTTCGTTTTAAAATCTGCATGAAATTTAAAATATAAAAACAAACAAAAATTAGAAAAAAGACAAAGGTGGACGTGGCAGACTATATTTTATCCTGCCCTCCTTTGAAGTGTCATATTAGAATTTGTGAGAAAATTTCATTGTTTCTGGTAAGATCGGCTGAACAAATATATGTCTGTCATTGGCAGAAAGAACGTATTTCGGCCTTATTTCATCAAGATTAATCTAATATGTATGTATGTCTATCCATAAAAAGCTTTTTATCAAACTACTGGTCGCTATTATTGTCTGCTCTTCATGAAATTTGGCTAAAGACAGTTCTATGGACCAAGGACGGCACTGTTAAAATTAAAGAAAATCGTTTCAGATTTAGATATAGCTCCCGTACATATATTTTCATCCAATTTATGTCTTGAGCTCCACACGATTTCCAATTGAAATTGAAAAAATACAAATTGAAATTGAGAAAATTTTAGTTGAGAAACGTAAATTGAAAATAATACGGGTAAAGTACACGTTGTTCTCATTCAGTGGCCTATATAGGACAGGGTCTCGGGTTTGAGCAACTTCAACTACAAAATTTTCTACGCAAACACAGCGTCTAGCCAAAGAACCTTCATTCTCTTCCAAAGTAATTCATGTTATCTCTTCTTCCCAAAGTTGTCAAACCCAGGTACAATGTTCCTAATGCAGGGTGATGGACCCACGTGCCTCGTTTCGGTCTATTTACCATCTGGTGCTCCGACACTTCCACCCACGTAGGAAGTACAACGATTGGTAAGGGAAGGACGACAAACAGGTAAGAAATTAATAACAGGATGTGATGAAAACTCTCACCATCTACAGGGTTTTCCATAAAGGACGTAACAATTCTATATATTATTAAAACACATAATATTTAAGATATAGAGTTCAAATTTATTCCAGATGAAGTGCAAATGTTACATTGTAGGAATGAAATTCGTTGTTGGATTTTTGGCATATACCAATGACGTTATGTAATTCAATGACGCTAAATCGCATGAACGAGGTGGCCATTCGACCGGACCATTCTTCGGAATAACACGTTCACCGAATTTGCCGGTGAATGGCGCCGTCTTGTTGAAACCACATAGCGGCGATGTCAAGCTCATCCCATTCTGGCCAAAAATAATTTTCCAACATAGCACGATAGCGCTCTCCATTGACGGTAACGTGACGATTGATTTCATCGACAAAACAATACTGCCCAATCACACCTGCGATATGAAAACTACACCACACCAATAACGCATATTTTGTTTATTAACAGAACCAATCAGCCAGAAATGAGCTTCACTGGAAATATGAGTAAGCGCTCATAAAGTTGCGACCACTGACTCAGAACTTCGGTAGTAATTTTTAATGATTTAGATACGATACTCCCAAGTGAACTACCATGATGAAAATGTCGACTTCGACTAACGTTTTGACACTAAAGGATCATTAAAAATGTTTTGAGGGTGCGTTGACATATAGACAAGCAGTAATCGAGGTTTTAATCAGCAGTACAAAGCTTCTCCTCGTTTAAGGCAACAGGACAAAATAGAATTATCCTAGCCCTTCCACAATAAGGGCTGGGCATGATCCAACATTACGCGGGCAAGAGCCAACATTACGCGTGTCATTCACGCTATACCGGTCGATATGCTCGAATGAGTCATCCAAAATTGCACCCTCAGAATGGACACCATGAGGCGTAGTTGCGGCTAAAATTTTAAGGAAATTATATTCAAAAAATAAATGGATTTAAATGTCCGATCGTATAAACAGTAAAGGTTCCATCCACACTTGATTTGAATTTTAGTATTTTTTTTATTTTGAAAAAATTACCTATAGATGGATCACCCTATACAAAGGCTAAAGCGCTTCGACCAATAAGCCTAACGTAATTTCTACTAAAAACCATGGAACGTATAGTAGAAAACATGGAAAAACCCCAAATACCAGACAACTTTTTTTTAAAAAAAAAAATAACATGCTTACGTCTAGGCAGGTCTGTTTAGACTTCACTGCATGAGGAGGTAAACCTAATAGAAAAATAAAGAAATTTTAAGGATAACATGTACGTACACCCTAGCTGCCTTTATAGATGTAGAGGGTGATTTCAACAATACACATACCGACGTACTAACTCAATTGGCGAAGACCGGCATAAAGATTGTATCAGTTGTATTCTAGAAACAGATCAATCGATGAAGGATTCAAACCTGTCTGCTGTGCAGACGAAGTCGTAATTCTTATGAGAGGCAGATACCCAAACACACTCTGACCTCTGATGCATTAAGCCGGGTACCCAACTGGGCTATATCTAGGGGCCTAAACGTTAACCCAGAGAAACCCGATATATGTCTCTTCACGAGGAAGACGAAGATTGTAAGGTTCGAAGTACCTCGCATTTAAGAAAGACTCGTCATGCTGAATGATAAAGTTAAATACCTTGGGGAAATTATTGATTAGAAACTATTATGGAAAGACCACATAGATAAAAAAAAGCGAAATAAGCTCATAGATGCTGGTCAATGTGCAGAAGCTCTATTGGATCTAAACGGGACCATAGGATAACACACCGCCTCTTTACAAACGTAGTAGAGCCAATTATTACATATTTTGGTAGAAATAAAAGACTAACAAGCGCAATGTTAAAAAAACTAGATAAGGTAGGGCAGTCCTGCTGCCTAGGTATCAGCGGATCAGCAATCTGCACAACTTCTTCTTGGACAATGGAAGTAATCTAAACATAAGCCCGATTGGTATTTATATCAGACACGTGGCGGTAATCACAGCAAAATATTTAAGGCAGTATGCGAATGGATTACGGGAGACCGGGCATCCCGCCACCAAATCATCTTGAAAGCTATTCAGTCTGAAGAAATCTTCTTTAAGCAAGATGATGGGCGTTCTAAGCGGTCACCCCCCACTTAAGGCACATCTTTACTTGAGCACTTTCTCTGTCAGGTTCCGCGATATCGAGGCTACAATATCTTTCGGTCAGTGTGACAAACCTAGAGCACATAAAGGGGATGTGTTGGAGGAGGATTAAACGTTTCGTGGACAACACAGAACGTCTATAACCATAAAATATAAATAAACCATTGAACAAGAGCGCACAGCAAGCCGTGTACTGGCTTAGGTGTATACCTCAAACAAATGGAAATAAAGAAAATACAAATTCAAATTAGGAAAATATAAATTGAGATTAATAAAATACAAATTAATATTGAGAAAAGACTAATTGAAATTGAGAAAATACAAATTAATTTTGAGAAATTAATACTGACGAACATAGATCTTGTATATGGTCGTTACTATGACCTTCAGTTTGCCAATAGAACATTAGGGTGAAATCAGTTACACAATTTGCGTTAGGTTCTTCCCTTTAACTGAATCGCCTTAAGCTCGGAGATAGCAGTGGTGATTTAGTACAAGCGACGATAACTACAGGATGGGCGATTTTGCATTTTAAATTTGAATCGGCAGTATAAAAAAGTACTGATCATATTTCTAATTTGATTGGAAAGGCCGAACTTTGTCGTTTAATAATGGAACACAGTATCATTCATATGACTACCACAACTGGCTCGGAAGTACATCATTTGATCAACCCAATTTTTTAGTACATTTTCGGTTGTTTATGGTCGAATCCTTTTAATGGCAACTTCGATTTCATGTCTCAACGCTTCAATTGTCTCTGGATGCTTAGCGTAACATTTATCCTTAATGACTCCCCACGAAAATAATCCAATTGACTCAAATCACAGCTCCGAGGCGGCAAATTGACATCACAATTTCGGCTGATTAGTCGATTTTCAAAAACAGTGCGTAAAAAGTCGTTAGTTGCGTTGTCTGTGTGACATGTGGCCCCGCCTTGTTGAAACCAAATGTCGTCCATATCATTCTCTTGAATTTTGGGAAACAAAAATTTGGTGAGTATGGCGCGGTGATGCTCACCGTTGACGGTAACGGCGGCTTCTTCCTTATTTTCGAAGAATAATGGCTCAATGATGCCGCCAGTTCAAAATCCAGTGACTCGTTATGCGGCAGTTTTGCTTATTGACATAACCACCGAGATGAAAATGAGCTTCATCTTAATACACGATTTTTCGGTCAAATTTTTTATCTCCTGCCCCTTGCAGCCCCTTGGTCAAAGCGGTGAAAACGCATCGCATGGTGTTCTATTATTAAATGGCAAAGTTCAAACTTTCCAATAAAATCAGAAATTTGCAAAACTTATCAGATCTTTTTTTTACAGCCGATTCAAATTTTAAATAGCCTACCCTATAAAAGTGGTTTGCAGAACCGTAATAGTTAAGTGAATTGTTAACAGAACAAGTAAAAAACTTTTAGTCGGTTGATCCGACTTACTTAGTAGGGACATAAATACTGTTACACACCACACGTTTTATGCTGTAAAATAAAAAGTACTCTATGTTTTTGGACCAAATATTTTTTAAAATATTTTTTGATGTATATTGTATCCAAAAAGAATCTACTTATTCGAAATGTCCACCTTTTGCCTTTACACACGCCTAAAGTCGCACTGGGCAATCGTCAATAGCTGCACGAACCTCGTCCATTGGAAAATTGGCCACAGCTCGAACCAAAGCAGTCTTAAGAGATCCAATGTTGGGGTATCTTTTGTGACAAACCTTGTCCTCTAAAACCGTCCACAATTTGTAATACAATGGGTTCAAATCTGGACTACCTGAGGGACATTCTTTAGAGGAAATGAACGCTGGCAAATTGTTTTGAAGCCAGGCCTGGGACATTTTAGCCTTATGGGCCGGCGCAGAATCCTGCTGGAAAGTCCATGGCTGGTATTGGAACAGGGAATTGTTAAGAGGCTTCACAACAGCTTCCAAAATGGTTTCTTGGTAAACTTTGGCCCATGTTTTTACTCCTTGTTCGCAGAAATGCAGGTCAGTGACCCCCGTAAGAGACACCCCACCAAACCATGACTGAAGCTGATGATGACCCTTTTCCACCCTTGGAATCAGTTCAGATGACCACGCATACACTCTATCATTTTGCTTGTTAAATTTTTCCTGAACGGTAAATTTTTTTTCATCGGTGAACAAAATTTTTCTGTGCAAGTTATCAGCGTGCTTCACCAAAAGACGTTTGCATTTTTCAATCCTATTTTTTTTAAAGCTGCAGTCAATAAATGTGCGGTACGTCTATTGAAAGTCCCATGTCTTTTTTAGTGATTCGGCTCATGGACTTTTGCGTGATATTCATCTCACGGGCCATGATTTTGTTTTCGGAGCGGATTTCTGTGAGTTCTTGATTTAACGGCTTTGATGACATGCGGTGATCGAACAGAGAGTGGGCGGCCCGACCGGTGGAGGTCTTTTACATAACAGGGTCAATTGTGTTGAAGGTACCAGAAGGGGCGTGGCTAAAGTCAAATTTTGTTCGCCAAGTTTGTCGTAAAACTTCATTATTAAGCATTGATTTTTAATGAGAACGTGCAATAGATTTAAAGATATTACAAAAACACCAGTAGTGGGCGTGTTGATATTTTTGTGTGGGAGGAACTAGAGGGAGTGGGGTGATATGGTCCATTTACAATCCCATAGGTAGCTTTGGGAAATTATTTTGACATGCTAAATTTAAAGCCGTTTGGTAACTCGTGTAACCCAGCCGCACAGGCTGACTATAAAAGTCATAAAACGGAGTTGGTCAAACAAAGATAAGGTCTAAAATACTTTTTTCGGTGCGTTACACTTTTTGTCCGTACCAAATGATATATACCCTCACACTACTGGGTAATATTATAAAGATCCAATTTTGTTTATATTTGAAGGAATGCTTGAAAATTTAAAAAAAAAATATTTCATTATAATTATCTACAAAGTGTCATAAAAAAGAATTAAAAATGTTGATATTTAAAAAAAATACATTTTTCCGTGAAAATAACACATTAGTACTAAAGTGAAAAGACACAAAGGATGTACCTGCTTACTAGAAAACATCACGATTCGCTTAAAACTTTTTTGAACAAAGGATAAGAATTCATTAAACCAGCTGCAGTGTTAGACTACAACGAAGATAAAACATTTATCGACTTATCAGATACGATGGCAGCGTATGTTGCCGCACAGTAACATTTACAAACTTTATTGTTCCATCTAATAACGTCTGCCATAATTGTAAAGGCTTTACATCTATTTAATACATTAAATGGACAAAGGATGAATGCAACGAGATTCAAGGAATTAACTGTTTCAGGCCTTTTAAATTCAGATGCGTATGTGATGCGATTATCGACATCCCCAAAAACATTCATTCAAAGAATTAAAGGGCCAGAAGTGAGTGACCAGAAAGAGATGTTTAACATATTTTAAAAAAATGTCAAAGAAACAAAACGCGGCGTTTTTTGTGAGCACTGTGAACAACCAATGTGTTCAGAGTGTTTGCAAAACCACAGATAAATCATTATTAAGATTTATTGTTTTTCCTGTATAATTTTGGAATAGTTCTTTTCAGTTGTATTTGTTTCAGTGAGAAAAACTGTTTTTTTGTAACGCTCTACAAGCAAAATAATATAAGTATATGTCTTACTTTTAAAATCCTAAAATGAAGCCTACATTAACTCACTATTTTTTTAAGCATTAGCAAAGCGCACTACAAATTCGAAGTGAAATAAGTATACATCCTGGGACCGAACTAATTTAGATGCATGTAAAACGTATCCACTGGTGGTCACAATGTCGGGAAATGCCACACGACGTGTGACCACGGTTGGTCACGATGTACCATAAAGTAAATCCACCAATGACACGCTTGGTCACATTGTCACGTGGCGCTCAAAGTGTTTTATTTGCCAACTTCAGATGATTTGGAGAAAAGTTTTAAAAATGTCTTATTCCAATAAGGAAAATAACCAGTGCAGAAGCTAAATTGGTGGTTATTTTTTTTTTTTTTTTTTTTAATTTAACACAATATACAAAGCTTTCGGGGTTGGTGGGTATACAACTTGTCCTCTTCTTTGTGACATCATGAACTGAACGGTGTTGTGTTTGTGAAGAAGTGCACGAACGTTGTTGACAGTCGCATCTTCAGAATTTTTTAAGGTCCTATGCAACTAAAATTTCCGTTTTCATAATTCTTGAAAAATGTATGTTCTAAGTAATGAACTTTATATGGCTGTGCAGATCGTGCTTTGTTCATTCGACGTAAATTGTCGCTTGGAAAATATATTGGAAAATTAAATGTTCTTTTCAGGGTTGAATGGACACTACGATTATCTACTTCCACCATAGTGTGTCCCTTTTCTTATGATTTTCTCAATTTCCAGTCCATTCGATAATGACAGGTCGACATTTTCTTTTGCTTAGCGAATCCATAATTATTAATAAAACCTTTTCATATGACCCACAATTATAAGTTACAAAGTCAATGATACAGCTAGTTATATTATTGGCAGTAACACCTCCTTCGCCTTCGTGCCATACATACAAATGAACATCTTAAGTATTCATGATTCAAAAGGTGAATTTATGACTCCTAGTTTCATCTTATAACATTGTTCGGGACCTTCTTATAGAAGGTTCGGACATAAGATGACGCTCTGTGTGTCTATTGTTACCACTAACACATCAGCAGACACTACTGTTTGCTAATTCTTTTGCAGCACGTGCTTCACCCTTTTTTGCTACGTGAAGTTGATAGACTTCTTCGTTTAAATTTCCTTCTTTACGTATATCTAACACAAATATCACTAACACAAATTGATCCTTGGGTGGCTTAAAAAAATTTCTTCTTCTCGTTTAAAACGGCACAGAAGCATTTTATTTTAATGCTAATTCGTTATTAGTGTCACACCATACAGAATATACCCCATGGATTTCTAACTTTAATATAAATGCATCATCTACGGTAATTCAATGGCTTGGTGCTCGGCACTTTTGGAATGTTATCCAACCACTTACGAACAGATTTATTTTTCAATTCTGTTTTTTGTACTTACTTAGGTGATACTTCATTATCGTTACTTATGAACCATCTTTGAAATATCCTATTGTCTAGGTCAAAAGTTTCTAAAAAAAATCTGTTAACATACCCGAACTTGCTCGCCACGATCATTTGGCAATTTGCTGACAAAATGGTACATATTTTTTAGATTTGTTGATTAAGTTATTCGTCTAAAAGCTCTAAAAGCAAGTTTAAAATAACTTGAACTAACCCCTTCATGTAAACATTCTTTGCGTCCCGTCCCACGAAGGCAATTTTCAGAAGTTTTTAAAAACGCATTCATGAATATCTTCGCCGACAGCTTCCATCATTTTCAGAAACTTTTTTCAAAAAAACACCAATTGCCTCAGCTTAAATCTCAATTTCTTCTTTGTAAGCAATTATAAGACGTAAACTGTAATATAACTATTGTAAAAAGAGATATGCAAGCAGATGATATAATTATAAAATTAGATTATTACCTTTGTTTGCGATGTAAGTACGAATTAACCAGATACAACTTCTATACTGAATGTTACTTTCATTTCTGTCATATATATGGGCAATATATAAGAGGCTAACTAGAATTATTGATTTGGAAATTGAGAAGGCCTTGTACAATAGTTTTGATTATTTTTATAAAGAACTGCAGATTGGCCTTTTTCTAAAAGCTGAACCAGTAAAGATTTCGAAAAACGATTTGGTGGGGACATGTGTGAACAATAGGACAACTAAAAGCAAGAATAAAATAAAATTAAAAAAATTACACATATGTATGCTAAGCTCATAGTCATAGTTTCTTTATAAATATAACTGGTTTGAATAGAGAGATATGTACAAGAAATACAGCAACCTGGACAAGAAAAGATTGGCTGAAGCTGCTGCTCGGGTAACGACTGGAAGGCGTCAACTATATATAAAACGTCACTAATTAAAAAACGGCACATCGGTGGATTATGGAAGGTCGAGCCGAGTAGGCCAAAATGGGCGATAGGAAACCTAAAATATTAAACGATGACTAATTCAAATTTTCTGTTGCAATGGGTCGGGAAATAACCATCTATTACGCTTCGGAAGATACAATCCAAGAATTCCATAAATGGATTACAACATCTACCACATCAAACAACTTAAATGGTATAATGTATCGTATACTGTCAAGAGTCTTCTCTATGATCCTGTTAGCATGAACAGTAATGTTTAGTCTGTCGTCTAGGTTTTTTATGTCTTCCGCGTTCAAAGTTGTCGGTGTTGCAGTTCTCTCGTCCGTCTCTAAAAAAATAACAAAAAACAAGAATTTACACCCTTACATACCAAACAAACAGAAAAAACAACTAAACCACAGCGATAGCATACAAAAACCAACTAAAACTGCAAATAATAGAAAACAACGAAAACAAATAACATCAACAACAATAGAATCAGACAATTTCTCAACAAACAATCTCACAACAACTATAATATTCATTTATCGTAGTGCATTCGTTTCCCTCCTCCGCCTCACTTTTCCCTTCCATTTCGTGTAGTGCAGTTGGATCTCTTCTTTCTTGTCGCTGTCCATCCAATGCTTAAGGCATTCACTAAGCATTGCATGAGATCAACGGCGGCAAAGGGGGTAAGATCGGCGACTGCCTTTTCACACTGACTCTTGTTTTTTTTCCTCTGGTTGGCTAAATGGTGAAGAAATTCCAAATCCATTTCGCCAACATACGAGGTGTTCGCGGTGTTTTTTGATATTCCTTTTCATAGGCCTGATGTTGTAGCTCTAAGTGAGAATCAGGTCCGTGAGGATTCTGATCCACAGGATTTTCACTAATAAGATCCTGAATTTAACTACCTTTGGGTTAAGTTCAGGATTGGAATACACGCACTACATTTTGGATTTATTTATAGAAGTCTAAATTCAGAAAGGGAGGCTTCCCTTAACAGCTTTGACGACTTTCCGATTCAATATCGAACGTTTTGGAGTTATCCAGACAGTGAAATTGTCGTTGCTGGAGATTTCAATGTTTATAACTCCGCCTGGCTTTCGCATTCGAGTCATACAACTCCGGAGGGCTAATACGCCGAGCTCTTCGACGCACCAAATGACTTGACGCAACTAGTCAATGAACCGACGAATATTCCGTTTGTCGAAGGGCATTAATACAATATTCTCGACCTCTTCTTAACTTCGAACCCTGAAAAGTACGAAGTTAATATTCTTGCACCTCTTGGTAACTCCGATCACTGCATGGTTTCAGCATCCTTTCCGTATTCCGCTCTTCGTGCCGCTTCGATACCAGCCCATTAAGCGGACAATTTTTATATACAAAAATGCACGTTGGGCTGAGCTCAACTTTTTTTTTCCAGCATTTCAATTGCAAGCTATGTTTTTTTGATAGTAAAATTAATGCTGCGGCTGAAATGATGCATAATATAATTTTATTTGGAATAAAGTTTTGTTCCAAATACTATGATCCCCACAATCATATTACGAATCACACTCAACCATACTATGATCCCCACAACCACAGTATGATCCTCACAACCATTGTATGACTCAAACGCAACCATTTTATGATTCTCACAACCATTTTACGTTTAAAACACAACCATGTATGATAGCCAAAATATTTATAATATTTTTTACGTTTGGGTTGTGTTGTCAACAAATGAGATTTGTATTAAGAAAATTATTTAAAAATACATTAAATTCAAAATAATAGGAGTAATTTATTAAACAGTAGAAAAATCCGTTAAAAAAATTAAGTGTTTTGTTTCTAACAAATATTTCAGTTGTAAAAATCCCAAACAGTTTGTTTTGAAACAAAATCCAAACAAACACCAATGAATTTGTTCTAAAGCCATATTTAAATTAAGAAAAATTACAATCATACAGTATGAATCCCGTAGTAATAATATTGTTAACAAAAAACAATACATTTGACGACCAACTATTTTTATATTGTGGCTACAACTATATTTTTATATTTAAATTTGGCAATAATACTGTTGTTACATTTCAACAATATTGATATTGCCGCAATCATACTTTTGTCAAAACTAAATTCCATAAACAATACTATGGTTGTGACGAACATACTTTAATTGCGGACAAGTCAGTATTGTTTCCGTGACCATATACGATTAGTAACCAAAAATATAAATACAGCTCGTGATTGTGCGAGACCAGTCCAACCCTCAACGTTCAACGCCTTTTTATCCAGGTTTAGTACTAAAATGGCTACAAAACATTAATTTTACTATTTTTTTAAATTTTTGTCGAGGCTTAACCGAAAACACCACTATTATCAATATTTCAACGACTTTTGTAATGATTTGGCCGGAGACAGTCGATTTCTGGTAATATTTTGTCGAGCGGCAAGTCCGTTTCGGTTTCTAAATTTCAATTTTTATTTTCTCAATATCAATTTTGTCAATTTTAGTATGTATTTTCTTAATTTCAATTTGTATTTCTCAAATTCAATCTGCGTTTCTCAATTTAATTTGTATTTTCTCAATTCACTTAGCATTGCTCAATTTCAATTTGTGTTTTCTCTATTTTAATTTTTTTCAGTTTGTATTTTGTCAATTTCAATTTGTATTGTCTCAATTTCAGTTTGTATTTTCTTAATTTCAATTTTCATTACTTAATATCAATTTGGGTTTTCATAATTTCCATTTTTAATCTCAATCAAAATCGGTTCAGATTGAGATATAGCTCCCACATGTATGTTGATCCGATTTATCTGTTTTTAGCTCTAGAATAGACATATTACATTCAAACTGATGAAATTAAGCAAGAGTAAGTTAGGTCAAGTATTGCCGTTATTTTAATTTAAGAAAAATCGATTCAGAGTTAGATGTAGCTCCCACACATCTGTTTATCCGAGTTTATAATTCATCCCATCTTAATGAAATTTATCACAGGTACGTACGTTTTTTTGGACAAAGGGCAGACGCTATTGAAATTTAAGAAAAAATCGGCTAATGTTAGCATCTCAGCCGATATAGATATAAAAACAAAATCGGGTGATTTTTTTAGATGCAACCTTGATGAAATTTTGCACATGTAAGTTCCGAGTGCCAGGACGGACGCTGTTGAAATTGCAGGAAATCGGTTCAGATTAAGGTATAGCTCCCACACATATGATCTACAGATTTTACCAAAAACAATGAAATTTTCTCACAAATTCAAATATGACATTTGACATCTAAAATCTGTATAAATTAAGGGCCCGCCCAAGGGGGTCAGAAAACTTATTTTTAGTTGCCTTTTTTGAACATCTAGAAGTACAGGGTATATTATAGTCGCCCACGACCGTCTTTAAGTTTTTTTTTTTACTAGGTTTTAACTTGTTTTGTCAGAAAACTTCACTTTAAAAGACTTTGTTTAATGGAAGCCTGAATAGAAGTAAAATTAAGTTTATAACCTACGTTTCAATCACTTAAAGTCATCTAATACTAGAAACAACCTTTTGAGTTCTCCTAACTATAAAATAACTCGGTTAATGATTGCCACTTTATATAGAATTTGGATTATAAAACTCTTTCCTGATAAGTTTAAAAATGGATTTTGAGATTTGATAGTGCAAATATTGCTTATAAAGGGTGTCCGCCGGGAAGGTATACTAATTTGTTTTCACTCCATTTTGGTAAACATTAGTTTTGACAGTTTATATGAGTGACGAGGCACATTTCCATTTGAATGGATATGTGAATAAAAAGAATAGTCGGTTCTGGGCAATGGAAAACTCTCAAATTATTTATCAGTCACCTTTGCATCCATTAAAAGTGACCGTCTGGTGTGCAATTTGGTCAGGAGGAGTTTTTGGACCTTACGAGTACTTCTATTAAAACGAAAACGGCGTAACGGTAACTGTCGAAGGGAGCGATATCGTGATATGATTGAAAACTTTTTTACGCCAGAACTGCATGCTTTGGGCTTGATTAACATTTGGTATCAACAAGACGGTGCCACATCGGCCAGGATTACAATGGAAGTACTGCGAGATCTCTTTCCACAACAAGTTATTTCAGGAAATAGTGATGTTGATTGACCTCCACGGTCATCTGATTTGACTGCTCCGGACTTCTTTTTGTGAAGATATCTGAAAAGCAAGGTTTATGCAAACAAACCAGGGGGCTAATCACCGCATTCGTTAACGACCAAATTTACTTCGAAACGCAATTAATTTGGATCACGGCAATCGTTATCGAATTGCAACTACCCGAAGTTGAATTTGAAAGCACAACCGTCATCGAAAAAAACCAAACACTACCATTTTTAATGACGCCAAACAAAACAACAGAGTAAAACAAAAGAAATGTAGGTATTTTTCTATATTTTGTGAAATAACGTAAAAATATTCGTCTTTTTTATTTTTAGGGACAAAGATAATGAAAAAACGATTGCTTTTATCTCGAATATTTCTTCTAATTACGTTTACATTGCAATCCTCCTCCGAATCGGACGATGATGAGTAAAAAAATAGCATTGGATCCATTTATAACTAATTACTTTCTATATTTTTATCAGATTTATTAATATATTCACTTGCACCAAACCAACAATCGCTTGTTGTTTTGTTTTTCTGCTTTTCTCTGCTTGTCATCATACTCGTATGCTTGCCGCAAAGAGAATCAACAAAAAAAGATGTTTCATCGGCCTTTTAGGAAACTCAATTTGTGTTATCACAGTAGTGGTTTCGACAAAAATTACGTAAAAACACCATGAATTGTTATAAAATAATAAATTAACTACAATAAAATAATTAATCGTTACATTTTTGCATTGCAATAATGCGTAAAATGTTTCTTATTATCTATTTAATTTTTTAACAGTCCCACGTCGTGCTCGAATCAGCCAACGACACATCTTTTGAGTTGAAAGTCTTTGTTTTGCAGCATTGCAAAAAAAAGTAGTATGCGATAAAACATTACGATCGAATGCCATGATCCAAACATTTAAACGTATCGAAATATTTTTCTATTCGAATTTGCATTCGTCGTCGAATGCCGTGATTAGCCCCCAGAAACGCTTGAGCAACACAAGCAAATAATTCGCGATGAATGTAATGAAAAATATGCTTAAAAGGGCTCTCATTTGTATGGCTACCAGAGGCGGACATTTATCTGATATTGTATTCAATACATAATTGCCGACATATAATAAAACATTAATCAATATAAGATCAATTCTCGTTTATAATTAAAAAAATATAAACAAACAAAGTAGTATACCTTCCCGACGGACACACTGTATATATAAAAAACATTTAATTTTGGTTACAGAGAACAAATTACTTTGATTGTTATTTGTTTCGTTTTTATTCAAAACATTACTTTTCCATTTGAACTGTCGACAATTCCTCCGTGTATCAACGAAATATTGCAATTGAGATTGGAACATAAGAAACATGAGTACTTACCCATAACTCGAGGTAGACTGGCTTTTGGAATAATGGGTTCTTTCGAGCAATCACATAATCCAACTCGGTTCCACGTTTGGCGTCCTGCAATTAAATAACAAATTCGAATTACATATTGTATGCAATTTTTAAACTAGTTAAAATTTCGTCAAGTCCGACCAGGACGAACCTTATTTACTATCCTTCGCCCTTACGCTACTGAAGCGCAAAATACATTTTGGGTCGTTTCACCTCGAGCGTCAATCGCTAATCTCAAGCAAAACTTTAAAATTACTCTATATTTGGAATTATAAAAAAAATGGTTTAATTTAAGCACACATATGCCCGTATTGACTATTGATCGCCGTTCTCACAATCCGGGACGTTTTTTGGGCCACTCAATTCAACGTCTAGCATATATGCCCATTTTTGAGATATTAAGTGTGTCCCAACAAACAATACCCTTTTCATCTTTTATCCGTTCACAAAGATTTATAACTTGTTAAGCAAATACTCAGAAAGGTGTACTTTTTACCATGGTACCTTTATCCCCTTAACCTGTAACTGGTTAAGGGGATAAATCGGTTCGTACGATTTTTATGAAATTTAGAAATATAAGTCCAAAAGACCATAGAAGTTGATAGAAAGAAAAAATGCCTCAATTTCTATTTAAATACCCGACAGGCATTGGTGTAAAGTATTTACCTTTACTTTATCATATCTGATATCATCATATAGCCACCTGATAACGTTGATAATCTTAGTGACAATGAAGACGAAAATTTTCAATTATTGCGCGGTGAGCTGGAGCTGCCTAATGAGATTGCCGGACAGTGCGAAATCGAATGTGAGACATACCATCAGGCGGTGATAATGATACGGTAAGTTATGAAACCGAGAAAGACCACGAAGATGGTGTTAAACCGTAAGCCGCCATCATGTACCTATAGTGGTCTTAAATCAACATTGAAGTCAAGAAACGACACCGAAGCGACCCAAAATCAATGGAGGATTGATCTCGGTCACCTAATTATCAATTCGCTAAAACTCCATTCGATGATACGGTCAATTCACACAAAGCGTTGTATGAACGAATTGGTGACAGGAGTCCACTGCAGCTTAGGGAGATGTTTATCGGTGAGAAGGTGTTTAACCTATTGGTCACTTCAACCAACCAATACGCTGCGGCTATCAATCGTTTATGACATCAACTAGCGTAATGAAGAAATTGTTGGACTTGTGATATATCACAAGTTACCACACTTTGCCGCAAATCGACAATCATTGGGATGTGGTGCACTAACAAATGGATGTATTTGAAGGATGGGATTTAAACGAATGAAACAAGTCTTTTACGTGTACGACAACTTAGCATTGGATACGAAAAACAAATTTTGCAAAATTCGCGCCATTAATTATTTATTGAACAAACTATTTCATCAACTCGGTGTATTCTCTCACCACCTATCGATTGATGAACAAATTGTTGCACACTACGACCAGCATTTGTGAAAAATGTTTTTCAAGGGAAAAGGCAGAAGGCTAAATGTATTAGCTTATTCCATATGTTGGTGCCTCAGAACAGGGGGACCCAGGTTTCGGGCTGAGAGAAAGAAGAGTAGTCCTATCGCTGTTGTCACATGTGGAGGACCGGGCCAACGCACAGTTACAAAGAAGAATAAGAAAAAAAAACAAATGAATACGCACCACAAAATGTTAGAAACGTTTTATATTGAAAATAAATTAATTAAAATTTTTAGATTTGGATCACATATCTATGAATAGAATATATACATATAGTATATAATTTCGAATGCATTTTCATGTCATTTTCCTTTTACCGTTCGCACATTGATTTAATGGTAGCTATGGTGGTTGACGTACGCCCCCTCATGATATTTTGGGGCCAAAATGGAGACATGTGTACAATCGATAGCTCCGATAGTGCCTCCTACTTAGGTGGGGGTGCTGAAGCAAACACTGCTTTAGCCGCTTGGCGCTCCACTTGAGTCATTGGGAATATCACCTTTGCAAAAAACATGGAGTCGTTTATTGCGTCCGTTACACGATGTATATAACGACAAATTGACGTTTGACTCATTGATAACCCAAATTGCTCTCCCACGGGCCGTTGGTAACATCATGTTGCAAAGAATCTCAAGACAGCTAGAACCTAGCAAAACAGCGCTCCTAAGTTAATTCAAATATGACCGTTTGCACTATTTTACCTGTTTTTCAGTCAAAATTGCTGTAATTCTCGAAGCTCATAATTTTCCATCAAGCTGAAAAACAAGATTTTCAACTATGTCTGAAGATAATCTGTAGAGTTTCTGAAATTCGGTTCCAGTCAATTCAAATGGGTTATCTAAATATCGGAGCAAGCGCCTATACTGGTTGAAAACGATTTAATGATTCATTCCGCGACAAATTATATGCCAAATACTCAAAAGACATTTTAAGAACGTTTAAAACAGTTTATCGAATTCTTAACAACACAAAATTTTTTTGTAGTTTACTTAACAACAAAAGCTGATTTTACAGTAACGATTATCGTTACAATTTTTACCGAATTGCAAAATCGACAATTTTGTTGTAAGCCAATTTTTACCATTCCGATTTTCGTTAAAAAAGTTACAAAATCGCACTACAGGTCGTTATTTGCTTCGTGGACGGTGTTGCACCAAATTGGAAGAAAATTGATAATTGATAAATAATTTGTTTCTTTAAAGTATCATATTTTCTTAATACAATTACAAAGTATTCGGTTTAAATAAGCGTGTATAGACATATCGCTGCCGGATTTTGTTCATTACATAGTGGACAACTTAAGCTATCAAGTAAAATTGGACATTTTACTTTGTACCATTTTCCCATGTTTGACAGCACTTTGATTTTTATCTGGAAAAAGGGAAACTGTTTTCCCCTAATCGTGCTTTCAACGGACAGACTACCTATATTTTCTAGTGTTGCAAACGGAATGACAAATTTAATATACCCTTTGGTAGAGGGTATAACAAGTTAATAACTACACGGAGGAAAAAACGGATTCTGTAACATATGCAGTAAGCATTGATATGTTTGTTTGTAGCATGATCTAAACATATAAATGCTTGCATGCAAACATATTTTTAATTTATTTTTTTCCAGTAAATCCGTTTCCACTCCTTGTTTTTCAGCGGCGGCTTTCCACCTTGTAAATGCTCTCTTAATCTCTTAGCTATGTAAAAACTTCTCTATAAAATGCATTAGCCGTTCGGATCCCGATCAACTTCGACCGTTACGAAAATTTTGTTTTTCAAAATAAATGATCGTATATAAGAAATTTAACTTACCTCTGGTATCATGATGATGCCTGGCTTGTGAGGAAATATGAGGTCGTGTGGTGTTGTAAAATTGGTGGCTGTTATTGAACACAGTTGGGTGGCCATGCCCCCCTTCGTATCCTTGACTGAAACTTGAAAGTCATAATAGCGACCGGGCTCCAAGCGACGTTGTAGCATAACATTTGCCTGACATACTGAATTGTACTTTGTGCATGGAAGCGACTCAATCTTAACTGTTGACGATGACGCATCGCCCACAAACTCAAACGTCAGCGGATAGTCGAACTCCTCGTCTGTAGCACGCAGTCTATATATGACGGAACCCACTTGGGCATCCGCTGGTACCAGGACGAGACGCATACGCGTTGACGGATCGAATTTTGGATCTACACACATAACAGGCGACGGACTGAGAATGCCAATTAACAGGCTGATTGTCAATATTCGATATGCTGTGATCCAACTCAGCAAGGCGGTGGAATAGTGACGCATTAACGGCACAGAGTATAACGATGCAAAGGGAACTTCAGAACATTTGCTCAAAAGTGACAAGTGGGAGTATGGGGAAGTTGAGGCGGTAGAAGAAGGTAATGTTGGAGTTGATACCAGCGACGTTGTTTGGCCGGTGGGGCACAAAGTGGAGTGATTTTGGGGCTGATGGTGGTTATAATGGTGTCGTTGAGTTATCCGTCTGCAATCGTTTCGTTTTCTCCGTCTTCTTCTATTTCTCTCTGTGTGGGTATACGAGTAATTGTTGGAAGCCATTTCTGCAATGACAAAAAAATCGTTATTCATTTTTAAACTGCAAGATTTAATGTTATAAGTAAAAATATTATTTTTGTTGTCGTTCAATATCTTAAAATTATTTCTCCGGCCTATTAAAAAAAACAAGTTGAAAATGTAGTTATGTTCGCCCAGTCCGAACTTTATAGATTCTCCTCCGCCCCTTCGTAACAATAGAGAAAAAACAAATGGTACGTTTTTTATCCCTTTATCTCTTTCGTCATTTAACCAAATGGGTGTAGTCCCCGTCTTATAAACGAGTATTTTGTGTTCTAGGTCGAGGGCAGGCCGACGACTGATAATCCTTTAGAGTTGGATAGACTTAAGCTAAATCAGAGCTACTTTGGAGTTAATATGACATGACCATGCAAGACTGGTCTGATGAGTAACAGTGCATTGATTGTAGTAAGTGGAAGGCGTGAGAAGAGATTTATTCAACCAGTTTTCCAAAATTAAGACGTGTGAATGCAGTTGTACGGACACAGCTGGTTGATATAACGACATCTTACGAATGCAATGTCATTTGCAAAAGTGGAAGTGTGAGTGTCAGTACTTGTAGGCAAATCTCCTAGGTACACTGTGGGTTCCAGAATACCCTCTTAGGGGACATCTGCGTTTTTTTAGGGCAAGAAAATACTTCATTTTATCCCAAACATAAAACCCAAAAGTATGAAACAAATAATAAACAAAATTAATAGTGTCGTACTTTGACGATATCTATTCTACTCGTATACTTCTTATTTGAACTCGATGAAGAACATCGTCAAAACGGAAATTAAAATATATTTCTCTGAAACCTATGCGGGGTCAAAAACTAGCTCGATGTCCTATCTTTAATTAACTATGAAATAAACATGTTATAATAATTTTCATTCATTTGAACGGGGATTTTATAGCATTGCTGAAAATTACACTACACGAACTATCATTCGGTTGTGATGTTGGAATACTTGAAGTACACGCAACCACAATTATTCGGCTGACCAAAAAATGTGTTGGATGCGACAACAAATCTGTATTCTGTATTCACTATATACATTTCAAGTCGACAACATTCATTTCGCTCCTATTACATTTGATAGGATTTGCTATTCCGTTTGCAACACCTCCAAATGTTGATCGGAGGCCCTACAATGTATTGGGTGGTCCAACCATAATACACAATGTTAATTGCAAATGTTATTTGCCCAACATAATTTGACATTTCTTTGTTTTAGTTTTTGACAAACTCAACCACTGAGAGGTCCACATTTAGGCAGAGCGTAAAAATTGTTAAAGCCATTTCCGAAAATAGGACTTCAAATCAAAATGCATTTCGTGAACTTCGTGATTCGACCACATGTTAATAAGTAACATTGGCCCATTTCGGCAAGTGAGAAACCACGAGTGATTGTTGATAAGCCGATACATCTACCTCGAAAATGAGGTCGTCCACTCAGTTACCGTGTTCGCTATCGCGAGATGATAACGGATTTCATGTGGCCAGAAATTGAGGATATGTGGTTCCAACAGGATGGTGCCACTTGCGAAACAGCCAGCGAAACAAGGCTTTTAGCGCGAAAAAAAATCCAATAGCCGTGCTATCTCACGTCGTGGCAATGATCATTGGTCGCCATGATCGTGTGATTTGACACCGTTGGACTTTTTTCTTTAAGGATATTTAAAAGAAAAATTGTACGTCAATAAGCGTACAAAGACAAAGTATCATTAACCCCAACTAATTATGATGAATATTGGAACCGCATTTGTACATGTATTGGTTGTTGAAATAGATTATTGACTATAAGAACACTTTTAATTCGGTTGTCTTTACCACAAGTATTTGTTAACTGGACCAACTGATGGGTAGATTTTATGTGTTTGGTTATCTGACCGGAATAATAATGTTTTTTGTAATTTCTATATTTAACAATGTGAAAATATTTATTCTCTCATTTGAATTATGAGCAGGTTTTTTTACATTCGAATCTAGTAAAGTTTGTATGCACAAGTGGAACGATGTTATGTACCGAACTAAGAAAGTGGGTCAAAACAAATTAAACTATAACCACCCAAGTCTTTCATTTCTAAAAGTAATAATTCTCTGTGTGTAGTAATGTTGTATTCGTAATGGTCTCTCCAACCGAGCTAGAGTAACACATTGTTCTCTAGATAAGTTGATATTGTATTTCGGTCGTTGATACCTCGGGTTGAGATATCTGAGGAATGTGTTTGAGCGTCCCAATTTGACGAAATCTTCTGTTGTTGAATATTTCAAAATTGGTTTATAATAACGTTTGGGATGCAACCTGTCTGCTGAGTTCTGTAGAGTTTTTTAGGGCATAATTAATAGCTGAGAGCACAGCGACATAAATGTTAACGTAATCCGGAGGTCGGCTTTGGTGTTTAATGTCAAATGATCAGTTGGATTCATGTTTAATAACATCATAATATGCCGATTATCTTCATGAAACGATCCATTGGTGTACAGCATGATATCTGGTGAATGTTCTCGATTTTTTTGCTTATAAAGGGCATTTAAATGTCCTGTCCTACTGCAGTGCTACACACAGAGAAAAGATTCGTTGCCACAACCGAATTTGTTTGCCAAACGAATGATTGGCGTTACGAGGGTGGTTCGGAAACTTCTTAGCCAAGCACAAAAAGCGCGGTATAAACAGAAAAAAGTTAAGTGTTTAGGAAACTTCCATCTCTATGAATCTGCTATGAACACATGTTAAATTTTGTTTCGATCTGGCAACTCCTTCATATAGAAACAGGTGTTCACAAAAGACGCATCCGCGATTTATTTACAATGAAAAAATTAGAAATGCGTGGTGTCATTAAATATTTACATAAAAAAGGTTTATCAGAACAAGAAATTCATAATGGTATGGTGAATGTGTTAGGTGAATGTGCTCCTTCATATGCAACAGTAAAAAATTGGGTTGCTGAATTTAAACGTGGTCGTTCAAGCTTTGAAGATGAACCACGTAGTGGACGTCCAAAAACAGCAACAACAACAGAAATTGTAGCCAAAGTGCATGATATGGTATTAAATGATCGACGAGTAAAAGTGCGTGAAATAGGTAATATCATGGGCATCTCAAATGATCGAGTCCATTTAATTTTGCATGAAGAACTACAGATGAAAAAGCTTTCTGCAAGATGGGTGCCGGACTTGTTAACAGTCGACCAAAAACGCATAAGAATGAACATTTCTCAAGCTTGTTTGGATCGTTTTCAGCGAAATAAAATGGATTTTAAGCGTCGTTTCATAACCAGAGACAAAAGAACAATCCAAACAATGAACTGAAGCTGGAGGAAGTGCCCCAAAGAAGGCAAAAACAATTCAATCGGCTGGTAAGGTTATGGCAACGGTTTTTGGGACTTCAAAGGTATTTTATTGATTAACTATCTGAAAAGGGTGAAACAATAAATTCAGAGTACTATTGCAACCTTTTAGATCAATTAAATGTACAAATGTACGAGAAAAACGTCCTGGCTTACAACACAAAAAAGTGTTTTAACAATGGCTAAAATCAACGAATTAAAGTACGAGTTGCTTGACCACCCACCTTATTCTCCTGATTTAGCTCCCAGTGCCTTTTACCTGTTCCCAAATCTAAAAAAATTCCTTGCTGGCAAGCGTTTTACCTCAAATGAAGATGCAATTACAGTTGTAAACCACTATTTGAAGACCTTGAGGAAAACAATTTTAATCAAGGGATAGAATTGCTAGATAAGCGTGGGACTAAGTGTATTGAAGTTTCAGGAGATTATATTGAAAAATAAAAATATTTTTGAAAAACTAACTATTCTCTTTCATTGATAGGCTATGAACTTTCCGAACCGCCCTGGTACATGAATGTCGAGTATTAATTCAGTACAACCGAAATTTCTTCAGCGCTCTGTAATTTTCAGTGATTGGAACTGTAGTATCGGTGCAACATACTATGTATCCGAACATTCAGAAGAAAATCGTTTGATCTAAAAATCCACATACCACACTCGTTTAACGAAAAAAAATTAATAGATTTTTCTTTTTGTTAATTTAAACTTTAGTCAGATGCGAAAAATTGTTTGCTTACACGATTGAGCTCAATACCATGGAATGTTGGAACCGATCAATAAGTTGTCAGTACAGTACAATTATCATATTAATCATCTGTATTTCGAACCGAATATCCATAACGATTACAAACATTTTGTAATTGCAACAGAAATTCATCTTTTGAAACCTAATCATTGTAGTTCCAACCGATTTAAAACTAAATATTTCTTTGCGTGTACCTATCATTGATAGTCGTTAAATTCTAAGACGATCTAGCCATGTTCGTCGATCCGTGTGCCCTTCCGTTCGAGTGTCTGCTGAAAGCAGGATAGATTGATGCATGCTCTGTTGAACTGCCGAAAAAAGTTTCCGATAAGGGACTAATGTTACCTCAGTACAAAGTAAATTTTTGGAGTATTTCTCTACAAATGATATCTTTTTGTAAACAAACAATGTTAAAATTGGGGACTTTAAGTTGGTACGCATGAATATCTCAAGAGAATAGTTGCTGGATAATTCGTCTCATGCGGCCAAAAAACGGTCAATATGGTCAAAACAAGCCACATAGACATATGGGTAATTAAATTTAAGCAAATTTATACAAATCCATATATGAATTTTTAAAAAGTTTTGGTTGAGATGAGGGTTGCACCCATGACCGCAAGCACATGCCTTTTTTGGGTTTAATTGCGAAGTCACGGTGGAGGGTTCGGCCTGGCCAAGCTTAACGACGTTTTTTTAATTGTTTGATCGTTTCTGGTTTTTATTGGGGCAAGCAATACTCAGATTCACTCATAAACCACTAGTTTTTGTTAAAAGAAGTACATGTTTTTATCATAGCCAATTGGTTGGTACCAATGGCTAAATTTCCAAAACAAAATTAGTTGCTACAACATCCGCTTCAATAATCTAAACATAATTATATTCCTTTAACGAAATAGTCAGTTGTATGTTCCATAATAGCAACTCTACAAATTGTAAACATTTGACGATTGAAAAAAAAATCGGTTATGACTTCATTATTATTAAATTTATTTTTTATGAAAATTATTATTTAATTAAAAAATCCTTGCGACCTTGGCTACAAATTTTACAGGAACTCAAATATATTTACTGGATCAAAAGTTATTGGCATTTGGGCCAGTGGAAATTGATTCCGGACACTAAGCGTCGTTGACAATTGTGATGTTGCTGATTATCACAAAATATTTAAAAACGATATGTAAATGCATTAACCCCTTTGGCACACTGAAACTCTTTTAACATAATTCGAAAGTTAAATGTCTGTTCGCCAGTCTGCAATATATCTGCCCGTTTGTCCGTGCAAGTTATGGCGTTTGTTTACTCTGTCTCTGCTTTTCTCCTATTTTTGCTGTTTTGGCAGTTTGTGCCAACTGTTTTTGTGGTTTCCTGAATTTGAAAGGCTTGGCCGCATGACTTTCGTGAATCATGTAAGCGAGTGCTCATATTTTCGTTCAGACCAAGACCGACAATCGACCACGTCTATGACTGTGAATAACTTGATGCATGTTTCCTCGTTCCTCGTTCCCCGTTCCCCATTCGTCGCCGACAATGGAGCCATGCAACCAGTCTGCTAGTTCCACATTTACTCCAGCTGGCGAATAAGTTTCTGTTTCTGGTTCACACAACTATAAACGTATAAACACTTAATAGACCAAATATTTAGCTCCTTAACCATTGTCGTTGACTAAATAACCCCACTGTACAGTCAATTGCATTGCTCCAAGACAGTCAACTGGAAACAAAACCAGTTTTGAACGTTTGTCCAAATCTTAATGGAAACTGTGCTTACGACGTCGACGACAATATTAAAACAGTCACAACTCGGAATTGCTGGAGTTGTTAGTATTAAATAAAAAATACACTCGAGCACTATGTTTGTTAAGTATTTCTTTCGTTGCTTCTTATTTAAATCTACAAATTTGACATATTAAATGAGCTTCTTTCTGACTGCAAAACAGCTGTCAGCAATGATACGAGTATGAATTTCTTATTAAAATTCGAGTATTATTTCTTGTTCTTTCCCGTATATTAAATCGTCAGTCCTTTATTTCTAAACTGCAACACTCTGTGGACTATCGGTTCAGATTGCAATATAGCTCCCATACACATACCTTCATCCGATTTTATTTTTTCAGCCCTACCATTTGAATAGACATAGTAGGCGTGTTCTTTTATTACTAGCTAATCAAGCGAGGAAAGGGTCGCTAATGCGATAACACTTGCAATATACATAAATTTAATAAAAAATGACGAATTATAGTTATTTCACAAATAATTTGCAGATTTATGTATGTTCTTTACGTATGTACGAGGGCGACCGCAAAAGTAACTGGCCTAACATAAAAAGAACTGAACTATATAGTGGATGCGGAGCAATTTCAAATCGTAATTCGGCCAGTTTTTGTTGAGATAAAAATGCAGTGTGTGAAGGAGCATTATCTTGATGAAAAAGAACTTTTTTTTTCAAAATGCGGTCGTTTTATCTTGATTTCTTCACTCAACCGATCCAATAATGCACAATAATATTAACTATTTATAGTTTTTCCTTTCTCAAGATAATAAATAAATATTATACCCCTTGCATTTTGGGATTGTTTGGGGGCATGCTGCAATAAGATGTTAAGGCCACAGCAAACATTAATATATTTGTAGAAATGTTCCCAAGTATTCATATGCTTATGTGCAAACATATATTTGTTTGCATGCAAACAATAATATATTTGTAGAAATGTTCCCAAGAATTCATATGCTTATGTGCAAAAATATATTTGTTTGCATGCAAACATTAATAAATACGTATTTAATAACGGACATTAAAACAATGTTTAATAAACATGCAACAATAAACTCTGCCGGTAACTGCCTGTATTGTATAAAGTATCAATTTTTAAATAATCTTTACAAATTAATTTATATTCCATTTTATGAACCGAAACACTTCCACTACACGGAAAAAAACATGTTTCCATGCAAAGAAATATATACATATATTTGGAACATGATACATTCATGGTAATGTTTGTATGTCTGCATAATATAAGTACACAAACATATTAGATGTTTGGCACAACATTCTCAATCAAAATAGAACATTGGTGAGTATAAGTGAAAGTGTTTTTGTGCATAAATTTGAGTTTGAATTAACTTGTCAAGTTTATTAAAACAATCAAATCAGTAAGCCAATTTACAAGTTGGACTGATGTTGTAAGTAGTAACAAATCACAACATTAATAATAGTACATGTGTGAACACCCTGTCATATGTTCATGTACTAACATAAGAAAAACGTCAATTTCAAATTAGCAGACCAGAACAAAAAAATTAAATCAATGTTTCTTAAACGCTTCTCAAAATTTTGACAAAACGTTGAACCCACTTATTTATCCGACTCATATTTGAATTTACGGCAAGCGTTACAAGCGACTAAATAAATTGGACGTTGTCGGTCCGTGATTTTGAATAGCACCCACACAAAAGCCTTTTTCGAATTAAGGCTCTGTCGTTCTAGAAGCCAAAAGTTAAATCCGATTGTACCCGCGGACATACTGACCTGCCTAAACACCGCCCTGCGAAGTTCTAAAGGGTGTCTCTTTATGTAAGCAGACAACCACCTTAATGACGATACACTACTTCACAGATAAGTTCTACCAATCTCGTCGTTTCAGGAGCGACTATCATGATCTACAGAGGGAGGACTACAAGCGGGAATCTCTCAATCAAAGGGCCTAACAGGCACTTCTTACCGACGTTCACTCTGGCGGAATTCCAGAAACAGTCAACAACTTCAGAGCTGTTACCGATAAATTTACCATCCTCTAGAGGATGGCTCGAATTGACGGCAGTTTGTCCTACACGTGTCTCGCAAGTACTTTTCATTCGACCATCCAAGCCCGCTGGGTCTTAGGTCCCTGTGAACAAACCCGGTCCTGCTGAATTTTAGATTTAAAACATCGCTATCTGCAACAAGCCACCAGATTCCAGGATGTGTTAGCTACGTTACTTAAATCATTTAATTTCCTTTTCCGTAAACGACAATAAAATAGCTGATCCCTTAGCACACCTCAAAAACATACGAATATCTACAAAAGTTGTATTGTCTTACAAATATTTTGTGTGGAAAATGTCCAAACATTTTTACAGCAGTGCACATACAACACTTACGAATGATTATACTATTGTCGTACAATGCACTGTAAGTTCGCACGATTGTTACAAATTATTTGGCCATTTTGCTGACAATATTGTAAGATCACAGAACCGTCTGTACATACATAGGTTCATGCTAGATACATACGAGGCAACCACCGTGTTTTTTTTTTGCTCATCTAACACGATGCTTCACTGCTACACACGATGCAACGATTGCTTCAACTTGGTGGTATTACTGCAACGATACCCAACAAACCAGTCCCTAAGCGTAATATAACTAAATTGGAGAATACACTTACTACTAACAAATTTTTACAACTTTTCTTAAACATACATCATTTGAACCCATAGATTTCGTAACAAAGAAAAATAAACACAAAGTCGTCAACTATACGCTGCTTGCTTCACACAAGAAACAAAAAAACCCAAAGTCGCTGCGACGTATATGATGTGCCGTTATTTGTACACGTGCATTTTGTTTTCTTTGTTAAAGTTCTCAGTTTTTTTGTTCATGTTGAATTGTAAAGTTGGAGTAACAAAAAAGTGAAAATTAAAGAGAAGTAAAAAAGTGAATAAATTAAAGAAAAGTAAAAAAGTGAAGAAATAAAGTTTGTAAAAGTAAAATAAAATATATAGAACTATAAAAAAATGTCTTACAAAGCTGACATTTCCAAGCCTGTTTAAAGCTTATATTTCTAAGCTTGTTCAAAGCTTACATTTGTAAGCTTGTTCAAAGCTTACATTTCTAAGCTTATTGTATATTATAGACTAGCAAGCTTATAACAGGGTTCAATTTTGTTTATTATATAATTGTTACCAAGCGTATTACTATAGTTTTCACTAACGTTTTCTAAGCTTAAGGCTTATGATAGTAAGTTTGTTACAAGTTATTTCTAAATGGTTTTGGTTTGTTGGGTAGCCTCGTATGTACTTATATAGGCAAATGGTAATGTTAGGCGTGTGTAAAAAATTAATAAAGTTAATATCCTCCGTTCTCATCGACACGTGCGGCCAAAAAAGGGGCGTTGTTTTAATAGGGACCATATATACTTATAGGTTGGGCCATTTAAAATTTGAATCAGCTGTTTAAAAAAAGTACTTTTAATGCTTTTAAATATCTGGATTTATTGGTAAGGTTAAATGAATTTTGTCATTTAATAACGTAACACCATCCGATGCGTTTTCTCTTCGCCCAAAGGGTTGAAAATTGTTTGGCAGCATATGAAATACCGAAGAATCGTGTTTTCAGATGAAGCTTATTTTTATCTCGGTGGCTATGTCAGTAAGCAAAATTGCCGCTTATGGGGTTCAGAGAACCCACCCTACATTTGGTTTCAAAATGCGGAGCCACATGTTACACAGCCAACGCAACCATTGATAGTTTAAGCACTGTTTCGAAAATCGAATAACCAGCCGAAGTTGTGATGTCATTTAGACGCCTCGCAGCTGTGATTTAACCCTTTTGGATTATTTTCTTTGAGGAGCCATTAAAGATAAATGTTTCGCATAGCATCCAGAGACAATTGAAGCGTTGAAACATGAAATCGAAGTTGCCATTAGAGAGATTCGACCCGAAACAATAAAAAATTATGTGAAAAAGTGGGTTGAGCGGATGAGGTACGAATGATATTGTGTTCTATTATTAAATGACATAGTTCAACCTTTTCACTAAAACCAGAAATTGGAAGATATCATCAGTTCTTCCTTTTTTTTACAGCCGATTCAAATTTCATATGATAAATCGCCCACCGTGTATATGATAGTTGTTATTTACCTCGTTTAAATAGCTAATCCATGATGGAGGGCATATAAGATTCGGCCTGGACAAAGTTAATGTCGTACTTACTTGTTATATTTAGGACCAGTGCATAAAGTCAATCAAACAATGCTGGATAATTCATCAAATGCTTACAACCCGTATACGGTTTCCGGTTACAACAAGAAATAAGTGATCCCTCCTAGACTGCCTGAAGAGTTCCGACTGAACGAAACATGCTAGAATTGGGCGCATACTAAGATGAAATAAGTGTATTGCAGGAACAAAATTTAAGGGAAATTCATTCTTTAGGAAAAACGATATGCGGATTCCAATTAACACTCCTTTACAACCGTGTGTGTGAAAGGTGCAGGAAGGGGCGTGGCTAAGCCTCCAAATTTTCGTTTGGTTTTCATTTTTTTCTATTTGCTAATTAATAATTTTCAGTAGAATCGTTTGAATAGTAATAAAGTTATGCGAATACGAGACCAAAAGGGGGCGGTATTGTGCCGTTGCACTGGAGGTACCAGATTGCCGCGAACTCGACGGCACACCTCCATCCGATGGTCCAAATTTTCGATGACGCTGAGGCATAATGGAGGTTCTATGCCGAATTATCTCAGCCTTTAGCTCTTGAAGCCCAACGGTGTCAAATCTCATGATGATCATGGCGGCCAATTTACATCGCCACGACGTGAGATATCACGGCCATTGAATTTGTCGCTCAAAAGAGCGATTGTTTCGTTAGCTATGTGGCAAATGGCACCGTCCTGTTGAAACCACATATCGTCCACATTCATATCTTTCGTTATCATCTCACGATAGCGAACACCATTCACAGTAACTGCCTGAGTGGCCTCATTTTGGAAAAAAGTACGACCCGATGATGCCGCCAGCCCATAAACCGCACAAAACAGTCACTCTTTGTGGATCATTCGCGTAAATGCGGCAATTCGGCTTATTGACGAATCCACTGAGGTGAAAATGTGCCTCATCACTGAAGATGGTTTTTTTTTCGAAAATTGATCATCCACTGTTGCCCGACCCTGAATAACTTTAACGCGTTGCGTTGAGTTGAGTTAGTCTAAAATAGAGAAATGAAATGAAGAAAAAAACTAGACGTTTAGGTGTGGTTCACATTCAACATCGGCGCTTAAAATTTAACCACCCTTTAGAAGTAGCATAGCTGGGAATCCAATTATTTGTCACCAAGGTAAGACTTTAATTGTGGTCTTAGATATTTCAGGAACAAAAATGTGGTAGTAATGGTACATTTGTAAAGGAGATGCGGTACTTTTTTATATATATATATATATATATATATATATATATATATATATATATATATATATATATATATATATATATATATATATATATATATATATATATATATATATATATATATATATATATATATATATATATATATATATATATATATATATATATATATATATATATATATATATATACTTTTGAGATACCCTACATCACTCTGCTTCAGGAGATTTCGCGCCTGTGTCTGGAGCGTGTCCAAGGTCGGACTTAATATGTTACTTTTCGCGGGAAGGACTTATTTCGACCGGCCCTGTTTAAGCTTGATAGGATTTATAAAGTTATTTTTTGAGCGGAACGACCTCATACGGCTTTTAGAGCCGCTGATTTTTAAATCAGCAGAGTTAATGCTTGACACGACCGGATCTAATTTGTGACTTCTTGTGCTGCAGGAACACTAATCGGGAGGGTCCTTTGAGTGACAGCTGATCGAAAACATGGCCCAATTTCATCAGAGATGAGTGTTATATCCGTATAACGATACATATGTTAGGTATCTTGTCTAAAATGTGGATCCTACAGCTGCAGGTTCTGAAATCGAGAAGGACCATTTATGTGGTGGCTAAACGCTAATTTAGACTTGAATACACGCAATAAAAATATGGTTACTACATGGTTACTACAGCAACAATAATATGTTCTCTGCAATAAAAGCATGTTTGTCGCAACCATAGTAATATTTTTTACTTTAATTTTGACATTAGTATGATTGCGGTTATTTTTATATTGTTTAAATGAAACTATAGTATTATTGCCAAATATTCAAATGAACTATGGTTGTAGCAGCCATAAAAATATGGTTGATGCGACAAAAGTATTGCCTAAGGAACTATGGTTATAGCAACCATAAAAATGTGCTTGATGCTACAAAAGTATTGCTTTAAGGGTTTTATGTAAAGAGTAATATGATTACGGCTATCATACCGTATAGTTGTGACTATTAACTAAACATAACTGTTTTTATAAACCAACGATATATACCAAACAAAAAAACGATACACTGCATGGTATTGTACATTTTAAGAAACAACCACAACATGCGGCTATCGATGCAAACCTAGCAAAATCTGAAGATAGTATGGGGCATTTTTATAGTGTTTTTATTTTTTTTATTTATGCTTTATTTGAATTATTGAATCTGCTCCCTAGGAGCCTTACAATAATTACACGAATCTTTAGTATATTTCAATAATGAGTGGTAGTATGGATTTTTTGTTATGTGGTTCTCTACTTATTGGCAGGAATTTGCATTAATAGTATATAGCTGGTATGGATCACATGTCTGGGAGTTTTAAACCTGGTTCGGCTTTAACCTCGTGATGAAGGGACAGAGGACCTTTACAGTCATTTACAGAGTGTTCGCGATATTATGTAGAGTGAAAAAATCTAGTTATGTATGTATAAGTATAACGGATAACTCTAGCAGAGTGGATGACTTTAAAATGATTGAGTCGATTTTGTTCGTAGGCGCGGTATTTGTATGCCAAGTTTGGGTTAAACCTCGTGAAATAGAGGTGCTGGCCTCTATAGCCAGACATTTTCCTAATTTAGATACTGTGGCTTCGATATGACTTCTCTAGGTGAGTCGGCGATCCTGGTGGATTCCAAGGTATGTTACATTATCAGATTGAGAAAAGGGATATTAATTAGTTTCAATGTCGAACATGTGCTAAACTTAGTGTAAAAGTTAACTGTGTGCATTTAGACTCATTGAGTTTTATTCTCCACTCAGAGAGTCAAGATTCTGCTGGTCTGAGATGAACACCTAGATTCATAGATGCAATATCCTGAATTTTTTATGTGAGGCCATTATAGCGGTATCGTCGGCAAAATTGGAGGTTAGTACGGTTCGGCTGGAAGGAATATCTGCGGTAAACAGAAGGTAAAGGATAGGCCCAGGACACTTCCGTGGAGCACACCAGCTAATATTTCGCGGTCATCGGTGACGTGTTGCCCACATTTGACTCTGAATCTGCTGTGTTTTAAGTACGACTCATGAGTTCGATGCGTATTTACAGGTAAGTATTTGCAAATTTTGTTGGTCAAGCCAAAGTGCGGACTTCGTTAAATGCTTGAGCAACATCCCGAAATACGACGCAGCAATATTCTCGCCGTTCAAACGAAATATTTAAATTATAGTGAATTGTTTTAATAACATAAATATGAAGAAAATATTACTAATTTAAATAAAAGGAATTTCCATAATTATTACTTAGTAGGGACATAAATACTGTTACACACAGTTTATGCTGTAAAATAAAAATGTTTTTGGACCAAAAATTTTTTAATATATTTATTGCTGTATATTGTATCCAAAAAGAATCTACTTATTCGAAATGCCCGCCTTTTGCCTTTACACACGCCTTAAGTCGCACTGGCCAATTGTCAATAGCTGCACGAACCTAGTCCATTGGAAAATTGGCCACAGCTCGAACCAAAGCAGTCTTAAGAGATCCAATGTTGGGGTATCTTTTGTGACAAACCTTGTCCTCTAAAACCGTCCACAATTTGTAATCCAATGGGTTCAAATCTGGACTACCTGAGGGCCATTCTTCAGAGGAAATGAAGGCTGGCAAATTGTTTCAAAGCCAGGCCTGGGACATTTTAGCCTTATGGGCCGGAGCAGAATCCTGCTGGAAAGTCCATGGCTGGTTTTGGAACAGGGAATTGTTAAGAGGCTTCACAACAGCTTCCAAAACGGGTTCTTTGTAAACTTTGGCCGATGTTTTGACTCCTTGTTCGCAGAAATGCAGGTCAGTGACCCCATCGTAAAAGACACCCTACAAAAACATTGATGTTCTGAGGGCGGCATAGTGGCAATTTGAATGAATTTTTGTCTGAATTTTCTTCCACTGCGTCGTACTCACGTTCGCCGTCCATACAGGTGCTGCGTAGTTTGCTACAGTTTGCTTTGTAAGAGGTCAACAAGGTTTCTTTGTCGGCTCCCCAAGTACTGCCGGCAAGTGACTTGAGGACCTTGTTCCTACTTTTGAGGTTATCGCAGATAGCTGTAGCATGTGCCGAGGATCGAAAAAGGCTGTCCAATGTGACACCAAGGATTTTGGGGTAGTTGATAGTCGGGATGTTGACGTCATCGACTTTCACATTGAGTGACAACCGCACCTCTGCGGTCCATTCAGTAAACGGCGTGGCTGGTGATTTAAAGGCGGATATTTTCAGCAGTGAAAAAGCGTGCTAAGTCAGTGAGGTAACAGTTGATTTTCTGGCATATGTCATCCACTTTAGGTCCTGACGCCAGAATTGTGAAATCGTCAGCGTACGACACAATTTCAATGCCGTCTGGTGGTGCAGGAAGTTTAGAGAGGTAGAGGTTAAACAGAGCCGGGGATATCACTCCACCCGTCGCATATACGATAAAATTTTAGTTGACATTAAATAGATTTCGTTTCAAATTCAATTTTTTTCTGATAACATTTTATAACGATCGGTCCATTACTTCCCAGCAGAAGTCGTCGTGAAACGGCTGTAAGAATAGGCCTGCCAGTAGGCCTACAACACAAGGCTTTTTTTTAGGCGTGCAAAAAGAGAACTTGTAGTAGTCTAGCAAATGACGGACATGTCGGAGTCTTTCAAAAGTAGGCCTCCCCAAAGGCCTAAAACCGAGCATTTTTAGACTGAAATAAAAAAAATCGACGTATTCCAAAGTTTATTTATGTTTCAAATCATTTATTCAAATTCGTCTGCAAAACACTAATTTTGCCACCAGCTTGTTATATTTTTTTTGATGAACAGCAGACCCTGGTTTCGGTCCTACGACCTTAAAGTTTGTAAACGGACATGCCATGCGCTCGACTATCACATCATGTGTTCTGATTATAACAAACATCACACATGTTCACCAACAAATTAACGTGGTCAACCGCTTTGTTCTTGCCTGCTCATGGTAGGCCTGGGAACAGACCTTACTACAAAAGCGAAGTGTGCATGTCTTTGGGATCTTTTGGAATAAATAAAATGGAGCCTGGTAGCAGGCCCCATTACAGAAGTAATAGCGGCATGTTTATGAGATCTTTAAGAAGAGGAAAAGGATGAAAAAGGAATGGGTATTGCAAGGCCTCCTTATTCAATGAATAAATGCATTAGTTAACATTCGCAAGGCAGAGAAACTAGAGTTTAGCACTTTTAACTTAGTAACGTCATATCATTGAAATTGAGGAACTAGTTTTAATTTATTATTTAAATGACAAAATAATTAGAAAACTAAAATAAACATATTTATGAAAATACAAATAAATAAAATAACAAAAAAAAATATTTTTGAACATTTGCTAATTAATTTAATAAGTTTGTCAACATTTATTACTTCGTACTTTTGTATATTTTTGTTAAAAAAAATATAAAAAAGCAAGAACTTAAACATTTAGAAAAAAATTTAATCCAAGCAAAGTTTCAGGAAAAAAAATAAATGTGAATGAAATAATTAAAAGATACAATTTTTGCTTTTAATTGTTTTCTCACAATTTTCCACAAAAATCGGGAAAAGTTTCGCAGCTGTGTCCAAATTTGTTCTTTCAGAACAAATTTCGTAGCGTTGAAATAAGCTTATAAGCTAATTGTAGAGTTGAAATTTTGTAATAATCATCATCATCAAGAATGTATTTTAATACAATTTGAATCGAGTATAAAATGAATTGCCGATACTCAGTGGCTTTTCACATTGATAAATCTTCAATTCCACGAGGTTTCCTTTGAAACTCGTAGGGAAGGACACAAACTTATAAGCCTTTGCGATAAAGCGTTTTTATTTATTGTTGTCATAATATTTTTTTATTATTTACTAGAGAAAGCAGCATTTTTTGGTAACGCCTAAATACAGTAAATAAATAGGATCTAATGGGAATTGTGTAACCGATTTTATACCAAATATTTCTAACAAGCTGTACCCGTTAACATAATTCCCTTCATGAAATTCTTCTTGTTTCATATCGAAAAAATCTTCATCAGTTCTCAAAATAGATGATGATAAAGAAAAAATGTGAAATTATTGATCTTTCTGCCTGTTTGATAGCATTTCATGCAACCAATCATCGCGGTGTGCCCTATAGTGTTACAAACATTAAAATTTTGGTCCAGGGTTTGTTTTTCTGTATAAGACGTACAGAATGCCAAAGTCTTCTTCGCACACTAAAATTATTTTTCCTAAAGTAAATTCAAATTTTATTTTTGTTTCTGCTCTGATAATACCGTTCAACACGCTTTTGCACACATGAAGAAGACCTATATATTCGGAATCTACGTCGAAAAATAAACTACCCGTGTGTCCCAGTTTTTCTAGATCAATTCGTATTTTTGGTTAAAAACCACTTATATAGACATATTTTGTATTAACATACAAGTCCATATCCATAAATTTTTTGCAAATATACGAATTGATGCAGAAAAAGTGGGATACACGTGTATTTTATTTTTTCCTCCTCTTTCAGAATATACTAATTTTTTTCATGTGTGCAACCAAAAGCTTAAATTTGTCATACAGTGTAATGAACCAAGTGATTTTAATCTAAAAATTGTATGATTAGATATAAATATTAAAACTGTTATGACAATGACATAATGAATTCATTGATATATTTAACTATACAATATGAGTATTTATCACTCACATACCTTATACTCGTACTACCGGCAACATTTAATATATTTATTCTATGTAAAACAATGCAACACAACATAAATGAAAGCCAATTAAACATATTTCTGCGTACTAAATAATTTTAGTTTTTTATCGTTGTAACAATCAATATTTGCGACACTACTGTATACTTACAAAAAAGAGCTTAAAAAGACTTATTTATAATTACGTAATCTAGTTTTCAAAAAAAAAAATATTTTTTTTATCATTATGTATTTTTCCTCCTAAATTTGAAATTATTTCAGCCAGCCGAATAAATTTACTATCGAAAATTTGTAAGTTCGTTTTAGTTAAATAATTAATATGCAATGGGCTAATATTTTAAAGAACTCTTCTTAAAAAAAGGGACTGTACGTGTCTGCCGGATCGTTTAGAGAGTTAGATGATGTCCTATTTACAGGCCTGCTTTCGGAAGCGAAGCAACCGTGTCTTTCGGATCGTTTTGAATGCTAGTAGAATGCCTCTATCTAGATTTATTTTTTTATTTATTTATTTTATTTAGATTTACGAAGCGAGCAAAGGATGTGTATAGGATTTTAACCAGTCGAAGAGAAGGAGTAAAGAAGGCATGCCGGTATTCCTGCTAGTAGAAGGCATAGTTGAATGTCTTGTGCATCTTTTAAGAGGTCTTTTTAAATGCCTCTTTAGTGATGGCCTCCATTTTTCTAGAGAAACTAACGAACTGGGTTTGGTCATAAATACGTTCTTTTAGTTGGCACGTGGCATCCTAATAATATATCTAATAGATCATGGGGTAAGGCATTTTATTTAATATATTTTAAATGGGATGTGGGGGGTATGGAAGTACGTTTTTTGTTTGTGAATAAAGCAGAACTACTATGGAAAAACGGTATTGTTACCATTGGAAACAACCGCTTCTAAAAATTATACTCTACAGAATCTAAACTATCCAAACTGAATATTTGTCCCTTAACGATTAAAGGGTTTACATTAATGGGTTTCAGCACAATTTCATGCACAGAAAGTTTCAAGCAACGTTTTAACTTGCTTTGGCGTTGAATTGCCATGACATCGGACGACTATGTTGTACTTCCATTAACCACATCCGATGCTTTGCAATTGATAATGACAGATAATATCAACGAAAGTAAAATTAAATGTGTACATGAATAGACTTCGCCCAAAAACGAAAGACTTAAGCAAGGAACCTATTCGTTGATAATCATCCAGTACAAACTCTCGTTGTCGACGTCGACCACTTTCAGTAAGGGTTACCGTTGACAAATTTCAAAAAGTCGCACTAAAAACGGATTCGTTTTACTAAAGTAGCACAAAAAGGGTATTTTTTTTAAAAAAAAAATTCGCAAATTTTTCGTAAGTTCATTTTTTTAAAACAATACATTTAAATTTAATAAGAAAAGTAACAAACAACACAAACTCAGTCCCATGAAATAAGGGGTAAAATACACATTCAAACTAAAAAACAATTCGATTTTCGATCCTCATGTACCCTCCACTATACGATAATAAAGAGTAAAATTGCAGCAAAATTGGCTTTAATTGTAGTACCTATATGTCCATATTGACTATTAATCGCCCGTTTCTGACCATGCGGGATGTTTTTTGGGCCACTTGAGCCTACCAGTTATATACATATGTACATATGTATATAGGAAATCTAACTTGATGTCTTGAATACCATCATTTTTTGTTATCTTTGCATTTATGTACTTCATTTGTTGTTCACTGTTTGTTACTTATTGATTACAGTCTTCCCCTCTCGCTCCTTGTTGTCAAGTAGGAAGATCAGTACCGAGCATGCATATTCATGTTTAACGTACAGCTACGCGTGAATTCCAAATCACGTCGAAAGCATAATCGATCACACGATATCATACTTGTTTACTTACTCACATACGTACGAAAGCGTATGGAGTAATAGAGAATGCAAGATTGATCTTGAATGTGCGTGCTCATTCATGCATACGTATTTTGTTCGAATTATTGTTCTAATTCCATTGTTTCTGTTTTTTACTTTATGGTATTCGAAACAGCAGGTTTGAAAAATGTTTCAAAAAAGTCAGACTGAAAGTTGTGTTCTTGCCATTTGCATCGAGCAAAGAAAAACACGGAAAGAAGTAATACAGTTAGAAACTGTACATACAATTAATAAGTAATCTAGTATTTAAAAATCCATTAATAAAAATATTGACAAAAGACAACTAATAAAACTGTTAAAGATTATTTCATTAAAAAATATAAGGTCTTTAAATAAAACTGGCGCAGTCGGTAGGATACCCGGGTATCTTTAAAAGATATTGGGCATTTTTATGTCATATCGGGTATGCCGTGTTTTTTTTGAACTGATTAAAAAGTGAAAGAATTACACAAAAACAATTTTAACAAAACGTTCACTTGAAACAAAGTTGCATAAAAAAAAACACATAAAAAAAATAAAATTAATTAAATGTCATATGCTAAAGCAAACACAGTTACAATAAATTTAAAAAAAAAACATTAAATAAGACACCAATAAAATGTTTATCAAGGAAACCCTTTTTTGAAATGCCGTAAAATAATACCACCTAAAAATAAATAAAAAAGGTGAATACTAAAACATAACACAACTGAAAGTTAAATTAAAAATTTATACACTGATAATATAATATATACAAATAATAGCTGCAGTGCATTTAAATAAAATTTACATAAGAAAAGCAGAAATTTTAAGATCCTGCCTAAATAAAAAAGAAAAAAAATAAAGACAAAGTACAGTCCAATAATCTAAAACAAACAAGCAACACGAAAGAAAGCGAAGGCCAATATCGAGCTATATTCGACCACCGTTTATGAAGCCAAGTATACCGTTCGGAACTGGAGTGCCCACCATTATTAGAGAAAATTCAACACAATATTAGACGACTAAGACGTTAGCAGTTATCTTAGATATTACGTTAATGTAAGAATTTTAAGATTTAGTGTATGTTGTAATTATTTTTGTGAAATATCATACTGGTTTATATTTTTCGCCGTTTGATTTTGAAAAATTTTGTGCACTACTTGAATTTTCTTTTTTTTGAGAAAAGAAAAAAGATCGGAATACCACATAGAGGACACATCCATTAACTATACATATTACAAGCGAATTTTTTTGTTAAAATGGCGAACGGAAATGTGGCGTCTCTAACATTAGATCCACTTAAACTTCTTGAGAGATTACCAGAGTTTTCAGGTGATAGAAAAGACTTGTACACGTTTGTGTCCCTGGTTGATAGAATTGATCCTCTTCTAATCCAATATGACGCAACTCCCCAACTAATATTTCTCGACATAATTAAAAGCAAGTTGAGGGGCAAAGCTAGAGAAGTTATTGAAATTAATTTCCACGTCGAATCGTGGTCGGAAATAAAGTCAATCTTGACGAATAACTTTGGCGAGAGATATAGCGTAGAAGAGTTATACGACAAACTTAGGTCCGTAGTTTTTAGAACGAATACCATCGACTTCTACAATGAAATTAAGGACAGACTTAGAAGCTTAAATAATAAAACCGCTGCCGTTTCTGGAATAAATGAAAATAGCGAACAGGTTGCCAAAAGTAACATGAATACTGCTCTGAATATTTTTAAGGTCAAATTACCCGAACCGATGAGGACGATATTGGCATGCAGAGATCCTGGCACCCTTGAGGAGGCCATGGACATTCTTTTTACCTCCGGATATGCGGGTTATAGTAATGAGAACGGTAGTAATACTAATAACGGTAGTAATACTAATCGAGGTCGAACAGATGTGAAACATAGAAGTTATAATTGCTTTTCAAATAATGGAAATAACCATAACATCCGCAATGGGGATAATAGGAACAATGCAGGTACTAACAGGTACCAGCATAGCAACCGTTATTTTCACAATAATGGAAATTACAATAGCTACAGTGGCAACAACGGACTACATTTTAGGAACAATTATCAAACCTCATATAGCCGAAACCCTTCCAATACTCACAATACCTCGGAGCCGATGGACATTAATATTATTCGGGATTCCAGTGCATCGCAAGTTCCAATTTCGCAAGACCCGAGATGTCCCAACAATTCAAATATTCTTCCAACTTCCCATTATCTGAACCATCATAGCGAACGCTTCCCGAATCAGAATGCTACTATCATTCAGAGTCCTAATATTGAAACCAGGACAATATCGAAGAATACTAGCTATAACAGTGACCGCAACCAAGAATTTAGGAATCGTTTTACCTCGGAACAAGATGCAGCTGCCCAAAATTTTCTTTTTCTAGCCTCGCAGGGCAGTTACCACATATAATTGTCGGAAATAACCTTAAGTTTATAGTGGATACCGGAGCTACTCACTCAATCGTAAATCCGGGACTATGTGACTCAAAATGGAAAATAGATTCTGAAACTATAACTTCAAGGACTCTGCAGAACGAAATATTCACGAATACCATTTATCGAATCCCTTTGTTTTCCGAGTTAGGTAACAATGAAGACAGAATATGTTTAATTGAGTGTAGATTTCACAACGATTACGACGGAATTATAGGCAATGATGTTCTACGCGCTTATAATGCTATTATAGATTACGATAAGAACGAATTAAAAATTAACAACAGAACGGTCCCTTTAATTTTTCCAAAACTACGAAAAGTAAGCTGTATTAATAACATTGAAAGTGGATTGATACATATATTGGAACACCGAAACTCTCTGGGCAGATTATTATCGGTGAAGGCATATATGATTCATTTAATTTTAAGGTTGAAGTAAATACCCTAGCTGAATGTTCAGATATAATTCACCTTGAACCTAAAAGTATGTGGCCAGTTACGCCCGAGAACTACCATTTGGTCGATGACAAGATATCACAAGGGGAAATTTCGGAGTTACCTATCATGCAACAAATTCGAACAAGTTTTTTAAATCTCGAAGAGGAGCTCAATTTGCAAAATCTACTGCATAATTATCAGAATTTATTTCATGAAACCAATTTTAATCTAACATTCACTAATGCAATTAAGCATAGAATTATTACAACAGATAATGTACCTGTGTTCTCGAAGACCTATAGATATCCATATGTTCATAAGGACGAAGTTAGAAGACAAATTCAGGAGATGTTAGATAATGGGATTATTAGACCCTCCAATTCTCCTTATACCGCTCCTATATGGATTGTTCCAAAAAAAGATGACCACAGTGGGTTGAAGAAATGGCGACTCGTTGTCGATTATAGGAAGTTAAACGATAAAACCGTTGACGATCGCTTTCCTATTCCTAATATAGAAGAAATTCTGGATAAATTAGGTAGATGCATGTATTTTTCAACCTTAGATCTCGCGAAAGGATTCCACCAGGTTGAGATTGATGGAAGAGATGTTCATAAGACTGCGTTTTCAGTAGAGGGTGTCCATTATGTTCCTAAGAATGCCTTTTGGACTCAAAACGGCACCGGCCACATTCCAAAGGCTCATGACTTCCATTTTAGGTGATCTAGTTAACAAAATTTGTTTAGTGTATCTAGACGATATTATCGTGTACTCCACTTCTCTTCAGGAGCATGTTAAATCCTTACAAATGGTGCTTAACCGACTTAGAGCTGCAAATTTAAAAATTCAAGTGGACAAGTGTGAATTTTTTAAGAGAGAGACGGAATTTCTTGGTCATTTCGTGACGCAAAAGGGTATAGAACCGAATCCGAAGAAGGTGGAATGTGTCTACAACTATCCATTGCCGACAACAGCTAGGAAAATAAAACAATTTTTAGGACTTAGCGGATATTATCGGAAATTTATAAGGGACTACTCGAAGATTGCACAACCTATGACGAAGTATTTAAAGAAAGACGCAAAACTTAACATATGCGACCCTGATTACATAGAAAGTTTTAGAACCTTGAAAATGCTTCTTATAGCTCATCCGATACTACTATACCCTGATTTTAGCAAGCAGTTCGTTTTAAATACAGAAGCAAGTAACTTTGCTTTAGGGCCTGTTCTCTCCCAGGACAACCATCAAATTTGTTATGCAAGTAGGACGCTCAACGAGCATGAAATCAACTACAGTACTGTCGAGAAGGAGTTGCTGGCTGTAGTTTGGGCTGTAAAATATTTTCGACCATATTTATTTGGAAGGAAATTTATTATACAAACTGATCACCAGCCCCTTCAATGGTTATTCACTATTAAGGAACCGAACTCTAAACTAGTAAGATGGAGATTACGATTAGAAGAGTATGACTACCAGATTGTTTACAAAAAGGGAATAAAAAAATGGAAATGCGGACGCATTATCTCGAATAGAATATGCGAATTTGATCGATCACCAAAACCCGGCAATTATTCCGCTAAGCAAATTTGCATTCAATACATACCGTTACCAGATAATTATTGAAGGGTCAAGTTTTGATTCACTTACGGTGGTAAACAAAGTAATTTTCAAAAATAATAGAAAAATTATTTCAGCGCGCAACTTTGATGAGACTGATATGATAGTGGTATTGAGAAATTATTTCCACCCGACAAGGGTGAACGCTATCATAATAAATGATGATGGGATTTACGAGATCTTTAAAGAGACTGTGCTGAAGTACTTTCAGGGGAATTCGCCTTTGAAAATTGTAAGGTGTACTACTACTGCATAATTATCAGAATTTATTTCATGAAACCAATTTTAATCTAACATTCACTAATGCAATTAAGCATAGAATTATTACAACAGATAATGTACCTGTGTTCTCGAAGACCTATAGATATCCATATGTTCATAAGGACGAAGTTAGAAGACAAATTCAGGAGATGTTAGATAATGGGATTATTAGACCCTCCAATTCTCCTTATACCGCTCCTATATGGATTGTTCCAAAAAAAGATGACCACAGTGGGTTGAAGAAATGGCGACTCGTTGTCGATTATAGGAAGTTAAACGATAAAACCGTTGACGATCGCTTTCCTATTCCTAATATAGAAGAAATTCTGGATAAATTAGGTAGATGCATGTATTTTTCAACCTTAGATCTCGCGAAAGGATTCCACCAGGTTGAGATTGATGGAAGAGATGTTCATAAGACTGCGTTTTCAGTAGAGGGTGTCCATTATGTTCCTAAGAATGCCTTTTGGACTCAAAACGGCACCGGCCACATTCCAAAGGCTCATGACTTCCATTTTAGGTGATCTAGTTAACAAAATTTGTTTAGTGTATCTAGACGATATTATCGTGTACTCCACTTCTCTTCAGGAGCATGTTAAATCCTTACAAATGGTGCTTAACCGACTTAGAGCTGCAAATTTAAAAATTCAAGTGGACAAGTGTGAATTTTTTAAGAGAGAGACGGAATTTCTTGGTCATTTCGTGACGCAAAAGGGTATAGAACCGAATCCGAAGAAGGTGGAATGTGTCTACAACTATCCATTGCCGACAACAGCTAGGAAAATAAAACAATTTTTAGGACTTAGCGGATATTATCGGAAATTTATAAGGGACTACTCGAAGATTGCACAACCTATGACGAAGTATTTAAAGAAAGACGCAAAACTTAACATATGCGACCCTGATTACATAGAAAGTTTTAGAACCTTGAAAATGCTTCTTATAGCTCATCCGATACTACTATACCCTGATTTTAGCAAGCAGTTCGTTTTAAATACAGAAGCAAGTAACTTTGCTTTAGGGCCTGTTCTCTCCCAGGACAACCATCAAATTTGTTATGCAAGTAGGACGCTCAACGAGCATGAAATCAACTACAGTACTGTCGAGAAGGAGTTGCTGGCTGTAGTTTGGGCTGTAAAATATTTTCGACCATATTTATTTGGAAGGAAATTTATTATACAAACTGATCACCAGCCCCTTCAATGGTTATTCACTATTAAGGAACCGAACTCTAAACTAGTAAGATGGAGATTACGATTAGAAGAGTATGACTACCAGATTGTTTACAAAAAGGGAATAAAAAATGGAAATGCGGACGCATTATCTCGAATAGAATATGCGAATTTGATCGATCACCAAAACCCGGCAATTATTCCGCTAAGCAAATTTGCATTCAATACATACCGTTACCAGATAATTATTGAAGGGTCAAGTTTTGATTCACTTACGGTGGTAAACAAAGTAATTTTCAAAAATAATAGAAAAATTATTTCAGCGCGCAACTTTGATGAGACTGATATGATAGTGGTATTGAGAAATTATTTCCACCCGACAAGGGTGAACGCTATCATAATAAATGATGATGGGATTTACGAGATCTTTAAAGAGACTGTGCTGAAGTACTTTCAGGGGAATTCGCCTTTGAAAATTGTAAGGTGTACTACCCTACTTATTGACGTCACGGATGAGAATGAACATTATCAGCGTATTCAAAAAGAACATCATAGGAATAATCATAGAGGCATAAATGAAAATTTCGAACAATTGAGATGCCAAATATATCACCCAAAACTTAAATTGAGGATGCAACAGTTTATTAACAACTGTCATGTTTGCAACATCGAAAAGTACGAACGCAATCCCGTAAAACACTTATTTAGATTGACAGAAACTCCCAATAGACCTGGTCAAATAGTACATGTAGATGTATTCTATAGTCTCCAGAAAACATTATTTTTAACTATTATTGACAAGTTCTCAAAGTTTGCACAGGCTATTAAAATTCAGAATCGATCGTGGGTAGAATTTAAAAAGGCACTTACACAGTACCTTAGCATCGTTGGTCATGTTGGGAAAATCGTAACTGACAATGAGCTGGGTTTTAAAGCATTGCCTTTGACTGACTTCTTGCGCGAGAGAAATATTGAAATTCATTTTATATCGAACAATAACCATACATCAAATGCAGACGTAGAACGTCTCCATAATACGATGAACGAACATATTCGTCTACTTAGACATGATCCGGAAAGGGACATAGACACTGTTGAGGAAAAGATTTATAATATATATATATAAGTTATATAAGTACGATTCATTCGGCTACTGGTTGCAGACCAATTGATTTTCGGAACGGTACAATAGACGCTGAAGAATACCCTAGGATTAAGGAGAGGATGGTAGGGTTAAAAGAGAAGTCTATAAAAAAGTTAAATTGTGATCGAGAGGATTGTGCAATTCAGACTGGACAGATTTATTTAAAACAAGAAAGGGGTGGAAAGAATCACGCAAAATTTAGAAAACTTTGTGTAGATAAATTGGACGACGATCATGTCATCACTCCGAGTCGGCACAAATATTACAAGTCCCATGTAAAAAAAAAATCTTGCAGATGGATGAATAAATAAAACGTTTATAATTTTTTTTTTTGAAAATAAGAATAAATATAACTACATGCCGAATATCTCTTAATAAAGTATTGTTATAGAGAAAAGAAAAACGAATTTCAAATTAATTAAGATTTCTCAAAAATTTTCAAAATAATATACTATGTATGTATGTATGTATATACTAACATATCTATGTATTTCATACACAGTTACGTCTAATAAATAATTTAATAATAAGTAAAAAAAATGCACATAACCAGGATTCTTAATTCCAAAGTATTAAAAAAATTGTAATTAGAATTTAAATATATTTTTATACATATATAAATGCACGAAATCTACAAATATTGTTAAGCATATTGTATATTAGCTTAGATAAGCATGAATGTATGTAATCCAGGAATTTTGGTAAGAACACATTAATTTCGTCGGAGCCTCAATCAAACGGAGGGGAAGTTATATACATATGTACATATATAGGAAATCTAACTTGATGTCTTGAATACCATCATTTTTTGTTACGTATTTTGTTCGAATTATTGTTCTAATTCCATTGTTTCTGTTTTTTACTTTATGGTATTCGAAACAGCAGGTTTGAAAAATGTTTCAAAAAAGTCAGACTGAAAGTTGTGTTCTTGCCATTTGCATCGAGCAAAGAAAAACACGGACAGAAGTAATACAGTTAGAAACTGTACATATTAATAAATAATCTAGTGTTTAAAAATCCATTAATAAAAATATTGACAAAAGACAACTAATAAAACTGTTAAAGATTATTTCATTAAAAAATATAAGGTCCTTAAATAAAACTCCTAACCTTTCAGTAGATTTGCTCCTTTTTGAGGTATTTAGTGCGTCCCAACTAACAGTACCCATTGTCCATTCACAAAAAATTCTGATTTGTTAAGCAAAAAAGAATACTTTTTATCTAGGTAAAAACTTTTTCCCCTTTTCTTTTTCCGATTTCGTCCATTTACAATCCCAAACAGCTTGTGACCATAAGCCTGCATCATGAAAAATTTTGAATATTAGGTTGATCCGTTTAAACCATATTGTGCTTTCAACAGGCACGTGGACGAACAGGCTTACATGGCTAGATCGTGCTAGAATTTTACAACAATTAAGATTATATATACTTTATAGGGTCTCCGATCAATATTAAGTGGTGCAGCAAACGGAATGACAAATGTAATATTCTCTTTCCTGAAAGGTATAAAAAATCCAAAGATCAAAAGTAGGACATGGCAGACTATATTATACCCTGCTCTACTGGATTTGCAGATGAGCCAACTGAAACTAGGCTTTTGGGCTCCTTGAAGTTATGAAACGGGTTCTTAATATACCCAGATTTTAAAAATAATTTCATATGGATTCGTTGGGTTTGTGGTAAAATTTTATTTTTTAGGTATCCATATTTCCTTGCTTGATTGGGCTGGGGTTGCTTACTTGATACATTTTACAAATGTTCCAATTTGTTGGTATTTTTGCCCTAAAGCACACTGTAGTGCAGGCTATTCTCTGTCAAATTTACTCAAGGTTGGATGTAATATGTGCGTTTCAGAGCTGTGCGGCGGGACTGATTGGAGGTTGTCTTCACAGTCTGTGTGCAATACACTTATAGATGCTCTGACACACTACTACAAGTACCCATAATGCCTAGTGTAAGCGCCTAATTACGAGGGCTGCTATATTTATTTCTGACCAATAATGAAAATGCCAACATTTATCCTCAAAAATGGTTTTATTGTTTTTCAAAGTATTCTCCAGCATGATTTATACACTTTTGCATGTGCTCAAACCAATTGTCAAAGCACTTTTCAACTCCGAATGAGCCACCTCCAAAACATGGTCTTTGAACGCTTCAACAGCATCATCTGGCGACGAAAATCGATGACCACTCATTTTTTTCTTGATGTGCGGGAATAAATAAAGAAGTCATTGGGTGCCAAGTCAGGGCTGTACGGCGGATGACCCATCAATTCGACGTTTTTGCCGGTCAAAAAGGCGCTGGTTTGAGCCGATGTGTGAGAGCTCGCATTGTCATGGTGCACAATGATTATCTTCTCTTGTTCGTTTTCGAATTTCTCCGAAGACTTTAGGCAAATAAATTGTGCTGTACCTTTAGAATTGATCGTCCTACGTCGCCACATGACCAGTTTTGCCGAAAAAACAGGCGACCATTTGCTTCGAAGTGCTTCGACCACGAACAACTTTCGTTGGGTTTGGCTCGTCTTCGAAGACCCACACGGTCGATTGCTGTATTGTTTCGGGCTCATTCGCATAGATCCATGATTCGTCATCTGTAACGATCATATAAACGTCTTTTGAAGGACCGCGATCGTATTTTTTCAAAATTTCTTTGCACCAATCGACACGAGCAGATTTTTAAGCGATTGTCAAATTGTGCGGGATCCAACGAGAACAAACCTTTTTTAACGGCCAGGTGTTCATGCAATATTGAATGTATGCTGGTGGAAGAAATCACAAGGATGCCTCTATCTCACGGTTGTCACATGACGATCTTGCATTATCAGTTCACGCACGGCATCAACACGCAGAAAAAAAGAATGGTTGGGGTGACAATATTCGAAGAGGATCATACTATTGTTGGGTATATGGTTGTGACACAACAATATTATGATCCTCACAACAATAGTATGATTCACACATAACCATACTATGATCCCCACAACCATAGTATGATTCACACTCAACCATACTATGATCTCCACAACCATAATATTATCCTCACAACAATAGATAGTATGATTCACACTCAACCATACTATTATTTTCACAACCATACTATGATCCCCACAACCATAGTATGATTCACACTTAACCATACTATGATCCCTTAAATTATTTATTAGGATTGGTTATTGTTGTTATTCAAAAATAGAGATTTTTATTAAGTATGTTATTTTAAATTGCATTACTATTAGTTCATAGCCAGATTTGATGCCATGATTTATTAAACATTTCATTCAACATACAAAAAAATATATTCCAACGGTCAAAAATACTTTTAGTTGCCAGCAGGGGTGAATGCGACTTCAAAATCCGTAGACATCAAGTAGCGAATGTGATAATACCATGATCAATGGCTATATACTTAAGTGCAGGCAGATTTTAAATAAACGAGAACCAGTCGGTATTAGACACAATAAAAATCCCTCGAACTACCTTCCGGTTGTTGTTGTTTTTTTAATGCACAGCAACCATTCACTGTATCGTGTGTATGTGTTTTTTTGTATATCAAAAAAACATACGCACATACACACATACATGCATGCTCTATAAAACCTTTTTTGTTATGTTCATAGTCGCAACCATACTGTATGATTGTCGTAATCAAATTATTGTTAGCGTAAATTTTAAACAACAATACTTTTGTTGCACCAACCATGTTTATATGGTTGCTACAACCATATTTTCATTTCTAAATTTGGCAATAATACTATTGTTATATTTCAACAATAGCAATATTGTCGCAATCATACTATTGTCAAAATGAAATTCAAAAAACAATGCTATGGTTGCGACGAACATGCTTTTATTGTAAAGAACATATTATTGTTGCGGTGACCATAGTGTAACCATATATTTTCTCTGCGTGAATGTTCTCTGGCACAACGTCCGTTTTTGGACGACCTTTGTCTTTGAGCGAGCGTCGGCCACGATTGAATTCATTAAACCAGTTATCACAGTGCTATAGAGTGGTGCTTCATCGCTATACAAAGATTTAAGTTCATCGATGCACTCTTGTCGTGATAATCCACGTCGGAAGTTGTGAACAATTATCGCACGAAAATGTTCAATTAATTCCATTTTTTGCCAAATTGATTGTTTTAAGTCACTGTAAACAACGCAATAGATGGTCGTACGACAAAACGTCTGAGTACGTTTATGCTAAAAAATGTCAAACTTTCCAATGGAAATGTCAGATGCCGCCAGAAAATTATATAACGCAACCCTCGTATAACCAAAAGAATTATACTCGTAGTACTTTTTCCCCGGAGCAACCCTTAATCCCAGAGATAAGAATACGAGTACGCGAATCTTTTAAAAGGAATGTACACATTTCGAGATGTGGAATGTAGCAAAAACTTCAAAAAGGGGTAAGAAGGTGATATATGAAAAAGGGGCAGTAAAAGTCGCATGGCTTCCAAAAAGGGTCAAATTGCCACTTTAGTCGCACAACAGTAACGCTGGTTGCAGTCACAATCATTAACAATCGGAGCGGTGGTCCACCATAACTTAAGCATGGTAAAACGACTGCTGCGTAAGGTGACCGCTACATAATTTTGTGTGTTCTGTGATCAACATTATTATTTGAGTGTGTAACGAAGAGAACGATATCGTCTTATTCAGTGCTTTAATAGGATTCCAATGACAATTCTCAGGTACTGGTGAACAACCGACGCTTCAGGCTTCGGCTTGTCCGTGCGTACATTTAGTCGCTGCAATGAAATGTTGTCACACAAGACTAAAAAATGTTTCTTAATAGTCAATACATAAACTCATATACATTTGAAACTACTTAATGAAGCTGGTTCAACTGTTGCTGGTAGGTGGTTGATGTTTTGTTTCTTGTGAATTGAGCTTCGGTTTGGGTGCACAGCCACCATTTTCGTCGATGTCTTTCGAATCCGTGCTGTAGAAGTCATTTATTGCAAATCACGTTGAAGTGGGTCAGGCAAGGCCGTTTAGACTTGGTTTTTTGATCTGGCAAACGCCATGCTGCTTGCTATCGTCATTGTCGTCGCCGCTGATTGATCAAGACAGCGTACGTTAGACAGATGTGTTATGTTAACCACAATTTGCCATTCGCAAAATGTGTTGTTTAATGTTGTTTTAGACTTTGTTGTTGCTGTTTGTTTGAAAGCTCTACAATGAGGTCGATTTTAATCGCGTAACGTGAGTAATTTTTTGAAGTCTTGATGAGTTATCTGCCCAAAGGAAACCTCAGCCCAGTCTTTGGGAATGGAAATCAGCTGCAGAGCACTGAAGCAAGAACTGTACCAATATACTCCGATCAATTTTGAGCCATTGTCACTTATTACACTCAGAGAACAGATCTGTTGCCACAACCGAATTTGTTGCCAACCGAATGTTGGTGGTTGCACGTACTATCCATGTATTCCGTCGTTACAACCGAATGCTGATTGGGTACATAGCAATTTTCAGCAGACGGAACTGACACTTTCGGTTAGAGAAAAAAAGTTTCGTAATCCTAACAGAATAAGATAATTCTTGGAACTGAATTTGTACATGTATTGGTTGTTGTTATAAATTGTTAGTTATAGTAAAAGTACGTTTTTTTTCTAAAATAACATAAAATGGAGGAAAATGGGAGAAACATGCCAAAGTATGCAAAAATATGTGCATTCAAACCAATGGCATTTTGTTGCGAACTTGCCATTTTTATATCAATGGTATTTCCACACACACACACACGCACAAATCAGTTGAAATCGGTCCGAACAACAAAAATTTGTTGGTAAGATATCTAACAACTTATTTCAAGATTTGCTTAACTCGGAAAAATTGGGCGCCATCAAAAAAAAATTGGTTGTTGTTTTGAGTAATAAGGAGGTCTATCTATCTATGGTTAATCTTATCAAGTCTTAGTAATGTCGCTTACTATTATTTTTTCTTTATGTATATTTTTGGGGTGTTTCGAAATGGGTTTTCGTTGAAACAAAGATTTTGTTGTGACTAGAATCGATAAACTATTATAGGATTTTTATGTTTATGTTGGAATAACTTATGTTTATGTTGACAAACTAAACAGGGTTTGGTCACTGCAAAGAACTAATCTGTTGTCACTACCAATAATTGGTACCAAAGTAACACATATATTACAATTGGTTGGTTGGTATAACCGTTAGTTGTCACAACCAATAATTAAAATAAATTCGGTTGGTATTATAGTATAGTTGTAAATACCGTGATATGGTTGTAGCAAGCATCACATGATATCTCTAACCATGTTGCCATCAATACAATGGAATGTTGGTTATTACAACAGAAAGTCGGTTTACACAACCAATTTTTTGTTGTTCGGACCGATTTCTCAACTGATTTGTGTGTGTGTGTATGTGTGTGTGTATGCGTGGAAATACCATTGATATAAAAATGATAAGTTCGCAACAAAATGCCATTGATTTGTATACACATATTTTTGCATACTTTGACATGTTTCATGTCATGTTTCTCTCAGATTTTCGGACATTTTATTTTCTTTCTCCCATGTTGCTCCATTTTAAGTTATTTTAGAAAAAAAAAAACGTAATTTTTGAAATAGGAAACTGTCATTTCTCGCAATCTATTATAGATAACGGGCTATTTTTTAGGCAGGTACGACAGAAGTCTTTAAGAAGTGGTTTACTGTATTAGTGTACTGCTTACAAGTGGTGTATTACTATATGTTTCCACAGGTACTTTATTTGAGATAATTGGAACTTTTGAGGGTCAAAAGAGGTTAAGCTGATTTTTCTGCCTGAAGACAGGTGAAAGTGCCCTCTTTAAGGCCATATATACTTTTGTACCTATCCTGACCCGTCTGTAGAACACTTTATTAATTTGAATGAAATTACTCGGGAAAAATTAGTTTTCTATGTTTGTATAGTTGTATATATTGTATCATACAGTTATTAATATGTGTAAAATTTTTAGCGTTTTTTTACCTATTTCGTTTTATTTAACCTATGTTCAAAGGTAGCATGAACACAGTATGACAGGATTCATGTAAAGAAAACGATAAAAGCCAGTGGTATTCGCATGCAAAAATACATTCATCAAAAACAATCCAATTTTAAAATATTAAAAATGGAGAATTTTAGCTTTAAAGAATTATCCGAAGTGTACTTGAAAAACAAAAAGAATGAAGATGTTTTACGTCACGTAAAAGGAAAAGTAAATTACAGCAAAATAAATGATTTTGTCAAAAAATTAACAAAGCGCTTTAAAAAAATGGATAGAGTAAACGTAGATTTTATAGCACCTTTGCAAACTGGTTAGGAAATCTATCAGAGGATGCCCAGGAAAAAAGAAACAAGGATTATATAAGTACATTTTAAAGAAAACACAATACCAGAAAAATAACACGAAATTGTACAAACGAAGATCTATTTCATATTTTGTTGGCAACGTCGAAATCGCTTATCTCTAGCATTCGAAATCAATGGAACATCGGGACTCAGATGAGCAATAGGGCTGTTATTACAAAAGTAATACGGAACTAAATTTGGAATATTTGCAGGGAATTTTTCAAATGAACGAAAACAAATTATAATTTACTGCTTTTGTTATATAAGTAAAAAATATTTTTTCCCTTAATGTTATTGACACTAAAAACATAGTGTAAAAAAGGTTTATTTATCCACGAACGACCTTTTTTTTTTATAAATAAAGAAGATGAAAAAAAACACAAATTTCCATGCTAAATATAAAAAAATTCAAAAGTTGAAACTGAAGAAAATGCTTAAGAAGTTATCTGTATAATAACAAATGATTTTGTAAAATATCGGTTTAAAAGTTACAGAGTTTTGGCCAGTAAAAAACGATTCTGAATCACTGTGCGCCGTTTGACCTGCGTGTAAATGTGACGCAGTAAACAGTTGCGCTCTATTTTTATTTCTACATTATATTTTATTTCTGCATTCAGAACAAACATTCGGCCTTCGTCCAAAGCCTATTGCCGAAGCCGAATTTTGGTTGAAGCCGATTAATCGTTCGGGCACTAGTATTTAGTCAAAATAACTCACAGTGATCATATCTACCCTCAGTAAAAATCATCTACCGTTATATAAACTCCTTCATCAATAAATAGCATAACACTCTGAATATAGTTTTCTACCTCCGCTAAGAATTTTGGGTTAATATTCTTTTGATAAACAAGTTGAATATCTGTGCCATCCCATATGAATACATTTGATGCCACAATTTTTGATTTATGTCCAAAAATAAAGCTACGAGTTGATAGTGGTTTGCCCTCAAAAGCAAAATTAATCTTAAAATTAGAGACCTATGCTTAACCTGGGTTCCTTAAAATATACGTCAAATACTGCGAACAATGCTAATAGTTCGTTCTCTGCAGCTATTAACTTTTCGAAACCAATGAAAAAATTATGTTTGTATGCTCAGTGAACACCGGGCCGAATCTTATATACCCTACTCGATTTTTTTCACCATCATTACAATTTAATTCAAATTTCATTTTATGTACTGAAACACTTCCACCCACAAGCAGAAAAAAAGGATGGTTGGAGTGACAATATTCGAAGAGGATCATACTATTGTTGGGTATATGGTTGTGACACAACAATATTATGATCATCACAACAATAGTATGATTCACACATAACCATACTATAATCCCCACAACCATAGTATGGTTCACACATAACCATACTATGATCCCCACAACCATAGTATGATTCACACTCAACCATACTATGATCCCCAAAATTATTTATTAGGATTGGTTGTTGTTGTTATTCAAAAATAGAGATTTTATTAAGTATGTTATTTTAAATTGCATTACTATTAGTTCATAGCCAGATTCGAGGCCATGTTTTTATTAAACATTTCCTTCAAGAAACAAAAATATATATATATATATATATATATATATATATATATATATATATATATATATATATATATATATATATATATATATATATATATACATATATATATATATATATATATATATATATATATATATATATATATATATATATATATATATATATATATATATATATATATATATATATATATATATATATATATATATATATATATATATATATATATATATATATATATATATATATATATCAACGGTTAAAAATACTTTTAGTTGTCAGCAGGGGTGAATGATAATTCACCATCCGTAGACACCAAGTAACGAATGTGATTAAACCATGATCAATGGCTATATACATACTTAAGTGCAGGCAGATTATAAATAAACGAGAACCAGTCGGTATTAGAGCATTTCACCGAACAAAGTAAACACAATAAAAATCCCTCGAACTACCTTCCTATTGTGTTGTTTTTTTTAGTGGACAGCAACCATTCACTGTATGGCGTGTATTTTTTTTTTTTGTACATCAAAAAACATACGCACACATATTAATGTATGCTATATAAAACCTGTTTTGTTATGTCCATAGTCGCAACGATACTGTATGACTGCCCTAACAAATTTATTGTTAACGTAAATTTTAAATAACAATACTTTTGTTGCACCAACCATGTTTATATGGTTGCTACAACCATATTTTTATTTCTAAATTTGGCAATAATACTATTGTTACATTTCAACAATAGCAATATTGTCGCAATCATACTATTGTCAAAATTAAATTCAAAAAACAATACTATGGTTGCGGCGAACATGCTTTTATTGTAGAGAACATATTATTCTTGCGATGACCATAGTGTAACCATATTTTTCTCTGCGTGCAGTATACTAAAATAGAATCACGCAAGGATTTGTTGTAACGGTTTTTAAAATCGCCTTGTAACTTTTTTTTTAAATCGCAATGAATGAGTCTTAAATCATCTGTAAAAAAAATTTCTTTTAAACAAGTGTCTTTTTCTTATAAAAGAAGAGAAAGATAGGAAATAAAGAAAGAAAGAAAGAAAGAAAGAAAGAAAGAAAGAAAGAAAAGAAAAGAAAAGAAGAAAGAAAGAAAAAAAGAAAGAAAGAAAGAAAGAAAGAAAGAAAGAAAGAAAGAAAGAAAAAAAATTGATACCCATATTGCCCTACTTAATACGTAGAGTTACCAACCCATTGCATTTCTGTCAAAACGCGAACTAGCACGAATTTCAAAAAAAGCTTAAACCCGTATTTACTTAAATTGCCTAGACATTAAAATATGTTAATTTTCCATTTTTATTACAAACAACTCCGAAAAAAAATTCTAAAACCACTTTTTTTTGTAGAATATCCTTTAAAATAGGACATGGGTGATCGTATAGTTTATATATAGTTGGACGCGCCCTAAAAAAACCTTTCTTATGATATCCATATTGTATATGTTGTTAATGAAACAGACTCTCAAATTAACAAAACATGCAAAAATAGACCCTTTTTCAAAATGGTCCATCTCACGAGAGGTCAAAGCTGGAGCCAAAATATTTTAGATGTCATCTTAAAAAATACCAATGTTCATTTTGGGGGGGGAGGGGTACACCTTGCACGAATTTTGCTTCCACATAACTTGAGTCGCTCTACTTTATATATGTTATCGAAACGTACCGTTGAACATCCGAGGGGTAAGCGATGATTGGTAATCCAATGAGATACTATTTGGCACAATGTGTTTGTTATGCTTTCAAGACAATTGTCAATTGCTTTTGTTGTGTTGTTTTTACTTGATCATTTTTCATGCGAATTTTTTTGTTTGCTAATATTTGCATACTTTGCTGATGTTTTTTTTATATTATTTTTAGATTTCTTTTTCAGTTGTTGTCGTAAGTAGTCCATACTACTTCTGCGGTACGAAATTTCTGGAGCTGGATATCGAGTAACAAACTCATGCGCTGGCTAAGCTTTATTTTAATTCGGGCCGAAATGAGCGCTCAATCAACTGTACGATAACGCCGTTAGGAATTCACACACGTGAATGTATGTATTTGCATACTGACTCATGTGGATTGCACTTTTATTTTATTGTTGTGTTTTTATTATTTGTATAGCATATATGTAGGTATTCACATTCCCATGGTTCATAATTCGAAAATTAAACGATTTCAAAAACACAAATACCCTCGCTTAAATCTTTCTTTGAAAAAAACGCGTCTACAAGGGTATTTTATTTTTTTGCGTATTTAATTAAAACAAGACACCTTTTAGTTTTCACATTGCCGCGTACATACTCCCATTGTACGTTCACTAGTTCAGCATTTGAAAAATATTTGTATTTATTTATATTTTTTAATTGAAAGAAAAATGTTTTTTTAATGACTTCTGATAAATTAATAATTTTCCCTTTGATTTACATATTCGGTTTCACAATTCCTGTGGAGGGTTTTGAGTTTTACTTTTCTGAAGTAAGCGGGCCAAAGAGGTGTGGGTGGATGAACAAGTTTGGCTTTGTCGTCGGGAACTATGCTGTGCTATTATATGTACATATATTTTATTATTAGCATTGATTGGTAGGCAACGGTGTGTATGCATGCACACATTTACATGATTATGGTTGGTTTGCAAAGATACTCGCGTTGTTGTGCTAGCCTAAGTTTAAGAATACTTTTCTTGTGTAAAACTTCACTTAATCTCAGTGTAACTTTAACATGAGTTCAGTCACACAAACATGTGTGGCTGTGTGTGCGCAAACGGGTTAGCTGCCCGCAAAGATATCCGATCCCAACACCGGTCCCGTAGAAAGTTCGTAGTGATACTGACAACCAATCGACCAGAAAGAAGTTAGTAGTTGGTGTGTATACGAGTATCCGAAAAAAAGCAAAGGCAAATGTAAGTAAGCAACTCTTTTCGGTTTCTCAAATCATGCCGAACAAGCAATCTTCAAGAGTTGCAGAGAGTAAGAGCGTGAGTCGTGCGGAAACAGAAAGAGAGAGACGGTGACTGAGAGGCAGTGTGAAACGTGCAAGAACCGGTTTTTACGGTTTAAACCACGGCTCCGAGGAGTGGTTGAGATAAGAGTACGATGTGTGTACGCTTGCATCATACCAAAGTTTGTTTTTCATGTAACTAGTTTAGATTCGAGTCTCGAAAGGCTGCCATACACAAACAAACACACACGTGACTACAAAGTGTTCTTCTAGCATCTACACCAAAAGCAAGACAAAGTCAATGTCCTCCTGCCGAATTTAAAGAATTTTTAAGGCATCTTTTAAATGGCCGAACATTTAGCGCTTTTATTATTGTTGGCACCCGTCCCGAGTTGTTGTATACTTCGGTAAGGGAGACAATGTCCCATCATTTGTTTGTTCGCATGGTAAACAATAAACGTTTTGTGAGTTCGCCGTTTGCCAGATTTCTTTTGGACGCCATATGTGCAATTGGACCACCTGTGAAAGGTACCATGAATGTAAATTACCACCAGACACATAACAAGAAAAGAACGATTTTGCTTACGTCCAACAGGAATGACAGACGCAAAATTTGTGCGCCAAAGTTCATCAAACGGGCGAAGTAAACACCAATGACCACCAAAGTATCCTTTTCAATAGATTAACCCGAAAGAACACAATTTCGGCGGGGGGCTGCCAACACAGCAAATACTTGTACGCTCTCGTTTATGTTTCTGTAGTAGCAGCAGCATTTCCCGAAAAGTCTGCACCGTATTTGTTTTCGGTATGTGCTGTGATCAAATAAAATTCCGGACCTTCGTTCTACTTCTTTTTAAAAACGTTATCCTCCAGTGATGTCATTTTCAGGAAAAGCTCCCTCTTTGTAGGCATTTTTGGACCAGCTCGTGTAGGAAAATATATGTTTCAGGTTGAGAAGTAACGATTTTTTAGATTTTCGTAGAAATCACTAATATCCATACCAACAACATGAAGTATAACATAATTTTTAAAGGTGATAGATTTTGTGTCATTTGTTTCTTAATCTGGTGACAAAATATATACTGAAATGCCATTCAACGTTCATTTGAATAAAAGCTAAGAATGATTTTGCAATGAATGAGACGTCGAGCCGCTCTAATTTAAGATGATCTATACAGAAGAGAACGTGCCAGATCATTTCAGTAAAACAACAACACATCATACCTTACGGAAAAAATGATTGCATATCTCAGTTAATCCTACCGTACACTCGCAAGGGCAAAGAATACGAACAAAACGATTGGTCTGAGTGGTCTAGATGCTGTCAGTGATTGGTTTTATATGTTTAATGTTTTATCACTCATGTCGTTGTTAGACATGCAACGTCATTATTAAAAAATGAGCGTGCAAAGCAATCATCAAAAACATGAATGGATGATAAGCAACAGATTTAGTTGGCGTTGTTCAATGGCAAAAGCAATGGATGCACAAATACACAATAAAAACGAATTTATTCAAACTGTTCTCTGGCCTATAATAAATATGCATTTGTATTTGAAAACGTTTGTACGGCAGATACACATCGTCACCAGAAATGCAAAATAGTCTGGCAAGCATTTTCATAACTTTACAGTAGAAGCAAAAACATTAGAAAATCTTAAATACTTTACCTATTTAAAATTTTTCTTTAAGCATGGTACATATATTTCTGAAAAAAAATTATTTTGATACTATTTATGTGTGTTACGATGTTCTGGCACATAACATTGTGAAACAAAAAGACAGCATCACTACAAATTATAAAGAACATTGTGAGCTATACGATTTCTCTCATTTCAATGGTTATACGACTAGATTAGAAAATCTAACAAATGTGGCATTGGTAGTATTGGGAGATGTGGTTGTTAGTGGGGTGGCTGTATTTGAAATACATGGATCCAAATCCTTTTTTCAAACAAGTTGACTTGGCACTACAAAGAACTAATAGCAGTTAAATTTTAAGTTTAAGTTCATATTTGAATTCGTGTTAATATTGAAAAAGCTCTCTTCCCCCCTCTAAGAACCTTGGGATTAGGTTTTTCAATTACTCAAATCCTAAAAATAAGTGTAGTTTTGTATGATTGGATTTGTTGTTTTCTTCGTAGCCTTTTTCCCATTTTATGGATCTGTTTCTTAGCTCCTAGGGAAATTTGAGTATGTTTTTGAGTATTTAAATGTTCACTTTAAGTACATACAGAGAACAAATTCATTGCCACAACCAAATGATTAAGGTTACATTCACCTTGAGTATTCCATCAGTACAACCGAATGTTAGTTGGTGCTCAGTAATCTTAAAGTCAGTTATAATCAATTTATTTTATTTAGAACAATACAATTAAACAACACTTTTTTGGTTATGATGAAGTTTATGCTAGCATCACTTATAACTGGTAACAACAACTAAATAGTTCCAAATTATGTCAACTAAATACCATTTTCGCGTTCCATTGGCATGACAGATCAATAGGTTGTGACTTCAGTATGATGAGCATGTTTATCATCTTGTGGTATTTCGAACCAAATGTCCATAGCGACTAGAACCATTTGGTGATTTCAACCGAGGTATGTGATATTAAGGGCATATAACGTCCAGTTTTCGTCCATGCCCACGTCTTAACAGTCCTACTATCTTTCTATCTTTTTTTATCATTTTTGCCGCATACCTGCCAAATTCTGGAAAATTCAGTGAACTAAGGTACAAACGAGGCAACCGTCGAATGTGGATTTGACTATCGAAAAACGTGTTTCCCGCTAGAAACGCCATCCGGAGGTTCTGGTCAATATCCACTACACCCTTCTGATTTTGATTTTAGCAAATAATCATTTTCGATTAAACCGGGCTTTTTACGTCGGTTAAGCGTTTTTTAATTGCAACAATTTTTCCAAAAGAATTGCCATACTTCATGTAATACAACTATCAGGCATGTCACAGAAAATGAAATCGAAAATTTTTGAAACCAAAACGTATTTAGCTTCTCCAGAAAACATAAAACGAAAAAAAAAAATTCGATTAAAACCCATTACAAAATCTGAAGTGAAATTGATATTTTAAGTAAAATAAACCCTAAATTGAAATGAAATTCTGTTCAAAATTAATTATGAATATTGATTTTATTAAAAAATATACTAAATACGTTGAGTATGATAATTTTAACATCTATAGAGTAACAGGCATGTAAAAGAATTCTTATCGGCTAAATTGTATGATCTTGTCACATAAATAAGTGGCAGCCTTAATCAAAAACGAACCCTAAAACCAAAAAAAAAAAAAAATCTGAAGGAAACTCCGCAAAGAAATGTAAGTATTTGTTTTAATAATAAAATTAATAGCTAATTTGCACATATTTAAAGGGGCAAGCTCAAGAACATCGCTCAGGAAAATTTTTTTATAAATTTTATGGAATGCCACCAAGATATTGCGAGAGGTTATGTGAAAGGAGACAAGGTGCTTGTGGAATCTCTTTGGAAAGAATTAACGGAGAAGCTAAACAGTGCTGGACCACCTAAAAGTCTTTCCGAATGGAAAAAAAAACTGGGCAGATTGGAAGGCAACTGTGAAGAAGATGTTCCACAACAAAAAGGAAGTTGGAAAAACCGGTGGCGGAGAATACAAACAGTATGTATTAACTGATATCGAAGAAAGTATGTGCAGACTTTGTGGTTTTTACAAGAGTGTAGCCGGTATCAGTGGCGGAAAAAGCTTTGGCGAACCGGAGCTAGAGCAATGTATGAATATGCTTTGTGATTCTAATGATGGATAAACAACGAGTCAAAAATCAAGTGGAGAATCAGAGTCTGAGAAAGAGAATGAAGAGATGGATTTTACTCCATCAACATCAAAAAAAAGTCTCTGTTCGCAAACATCTGGTGCAAAGAAAACAAACTCACTCGCACTTGGACGGGACAAAGGATACGATGCATCCCTTAGACTTCGGCGATGTAATTTAATTTGAGATTGTGCCCTTCTCTCTTCTTCTATCACAGCTACAATTGAAACACCAGGCATATTTTTTGATTTTTTGTTTGTTTATTTACTTTTTTTTAATTACAATTACATTCAAAGTGTGGAGACGCAACGAAAGTTTTGACGGCGGTGGGTAAACCAGCTGTTTCTAATTTCAATGCTACCATATTTTTAATAGAAATATTCTATTTCCATTTTTTTCGATTTCATCAAACCCAAGAATTTTTGAAGAAGCAAAAGTAAAATGCTATGATTTGGAAATACGAAATCAAATCGTTTTCGTAAAATTTCTGTGACATGCCTGAATGTCAATGTAAAGCAAATGTTCAAAAAAAAAAGTTTGCATGCCGGTGCTCTTCATAATTATGAGGACATCAGCTTCGGCTGCGTTTCGACTCTTAACTGAATCATTATTTTTGAAATTAGTTCGCTAGTACAAAATAAAAAAATCGCTACCTGTGCGGTGGTTGAAAACAAAAAAGTCGTTTTACTAATTCCTAATTCTTGGAACTTCCCTTTTTAATTACTTCTACCTCTTTTTCTTTTTCAATGTTTCTTCAAACCAACACTGAAAAAATTGATACATAAAAAATGAGAAGTACATTAATATTAAGCTGGAAAAGGCAAGTTTTGTATTATGATCGTTATCTTTTCAAATGAAATTTATTGAAGAAACTGAGAAGCATATTATAGATCAAACAGAAAGCAAAAAAGACTTAGTTTTGTGGAAAATATTTACAAAAAGCATGTCCAACAAATTTTATTTGTTGGACAGGTCTCTAGCAATAATTTGGCTTTTACAGACAGAAAAAATATCAATTAGTCGACGAGTTATAGCCAAAAAAAACATATGAACAATATGCTGAAAATCGGCATTTGACTGCAAAGTTCGAAGGTCGATTAAAAAAAAATTCGAACTAACATAAACAGACGCCGCGATACGGGTCTTCTAATTTAGCCTATATTTTCACCCCTCACTCTCAGAATCGACCTCACTTTCGCTAACCTGAATTTGTTCCACAGTGTAATCGACACAAATACACAACCCGCGACAAGTTCAAGTATTGAGATTGAGACCAAAGTAATAATAGCTGTATTTTTTTCGTTTAAAAGTATACTTAGTAGGGACATAACTACTGTTACACACGTTTTATGCTGTAAAATGTTTTTGGACCAAATATTTTTTAATATATTTATTGATGTATATTGTATCCTAAAAAAGAATCTATTTATTCGAAATGTCCGCCTTTTGCCTTTACACACGCCTTAAGTCGAACTGGCCAATCGTCAAAAGCTGCACGAACCTTTGGAATATTTACCACAGCTCGAACTAAAGCAGTCTTAATAGATCCAATGTTGCGGTACTTTTGTGACAAACCTTTTCCTCTAAAACCGTCCACAATTTGTAATCCAATGGGTTCAAATCTGGACTGCCGGAGGGCCATTCTTCAGAGAAAATGAACGCTGGCAAATTGTTTCGAAGCCAGGCCTGGAACGTTTTAGCCTTATGGGCCGGCGCAGAATCCTGCTGGAAAGTCCATGGCTGGTTTTGCAACAGGGAATTGTTTAGAGGCTTCACAACAGCTTCCAAAACGGTTTCTTGATAAACTTTGGCCGATGTTTTGACTCTTTGTTCGCAGAAATGCAGTTCAGTGACCCCATCGTAAGAGACACTTCACCAAACCATGACTGAAGCTGGGTGATGACCCTTTTTCACCCCTGGGATCAGTTCAGATGCTTCCTTAGATGACCGCGCATACACTCTATCATTTCTCTTGTTAAATTTTTCCTGAACGGTAAAAATTTTTTCATCGGTGAACAAAATTTTTCTGTACAAGTTATCAGCTTGCTTCACCAAAAGACGTTTGCATTTTTCAGTCCTATTTTTTTTTTAAAGCTGCAGTCAATAAATTTTCTGTTTTCGGAGCGGATTTCTGTGAATTCTTGATTTAACGGCTTTGATGACATGCGGTGTTTGAACAGAGCGTGGGCGGCCCGACCGATGGCGGTCTTTTACATCTCCAGTCTCTCAAACAGTTTTATGTATCTGTAGACGAACACGCGGCTAATCCCTAGTGGCCGCACAGTGGTTAATTTCGCGAGATAGCGGGCAAAACTGTATAACTTTTGGCCGGATTGGTATTTTTTTACGCATTCAATAGGAGGGACCTTAAGCTTCAATTTGCGTGTTCAAACGTAAAAATCAAATCAAACGTAAAAAAAAACTGATAGGAACGTAAGTAATGTGGAGTTAAAAATGCATTTTAATTTTTTGTTGAGTTTCCATGTAAAAGTTGAATATTTTGACATTTTAAATAGGTATATTTTTATAATTTCTTATTTTCTTCAATCGTATTTTACAACCAATACTTATTTATTATTCCTAAACTTAATTTTAGTCAGAAAATGCCAACATTTGGCCCCTGGCATTTATTTAGTCTCAATATTCACAGGGGCCAAAGGTTGGTTTTTGTGGAAGAAAGCTAATTCTTGTGAGGATTAAACTGAAAAATAACACTGAAATTCCCAACAATATCAATACCATTTGGATATATTATATACAGAACACAACATCGATAAAATTTTAAGTAAACTTTTACTATTGATTTAAAGTGCACATATATTTTATTTAAATGTATTAATAAAAATTTATACTAAAATTAGAAACAAATTATAATCTTTAAACTAGTGTTAATTAAACAATATTAGTAAAAATTTCTTCCAAATAGCTTTGATTTTCATTTTGCAGTAGTTGTTTAGCTTCTTCATCTAACTCTAATGAGGTTGATTTCCATTTTTGTCGAATGCTGGACATATATGGGTCTGATGTGCACAACAAAATATTAATAAGATCTTCATTAGTACAATATCTGGAAATTTTTCTTGTATTGTGCTCGCGAAAGAATCTCTAGTCTTTGTTCCTTTTTTCTTGCTCTTCTTCTGAGAGATCTCCAATTGGAAGCATATTGTGCTGAATTATTTGTTCCCCATGGAACAAAATTTTGTGAACTGTGGTTGGCATATGTCTCCAAGAATATTTTTGGTTATAAAGGGTTGCTGTCTCATTAGCATACTGACCAAATTTTTTTGCATCTATCTTTTTGCTACATGCTATAACTTGTAATATGATTTGGAATCGTCGTATTAAATCATAATCTACTCCAGTTATAGAAGCTGCAGTTTCTGGATCGGAAAAAATCTCCTTGCTGTGTTTCCATCATTAGAATTTCCTTCTCATTGCTTTGGCTGGTCAATTATAAGGCCTATCTCACTGTATTTTTCTTGAATATCTTTTTTTTTTTTGCTTTCTTTTTTCCAAATTTTCTTTGTTGTTTCTCACTGTTTCGCCTAACGGGCCAAATTCCAAATCGTATCCCAATTTAAGAATATGCTCCATAAAACGAATTCTAGCATGAAGAGGTGACATTCCAAATTCATATGCTTCATTAAAACTATCGTCTTGTGTTGGTGGTTGGCTCAATTGACTTGATGTTTTTTGGCATATGGTGCAGCTTGACGAAGACTTTGTTTCGGTTAAAGCTTGTGCAACTTTTCCATCGATCATTGTAAGTGACATTTTAAAGTTAACTTCGATGCATTGGTCATTAAATTCAAATATCACTGGTTAAAGTTCTTTAATTTCATCTCTTATTTTGCCAACTTCTTCAGTTATGACATCTTTTGTTTCTTTTTTGTAAGCAAACTTTATTGGTCTACAAAATTTTGTTGACGAGGGAATTTCATTCTTCCATACATCTATCTCTGCAGCTCTACTAGTTGACGGCTCTGAACCAATATAAGTTTTTGTTAAACGTAATGGAACGAAAGAAATCATGAATAAATTGGCATCTGATGAATTTTCCGCATTACATTGTTTGTATTGTTTCTGGCCAGAGGACCCATCACATCCCCATTTAGAAATTAAAGTCATGCTGCAATTTTTAAACTTCTTTAAATAGTCAGCATCAAATGTCTTTAATAATCGTTCTGCAGTGTGTTGAAGAAGATCCTGCAATTTTATTTCTGCTGAACTTGAAGTTACACTAATAGCAGTTGGTGAAGGTAAGCAATCTTTTTTGGCAGAAACTAAATCTCGATATGAATTCCATAATTTTTTTCATTGGTTCGCTTCCGCAATTCTGTATATTGGTTTTTAGTCATTTTCAAATCCAAAAATAGTGCATATGCTTCTTCTGGAGTAAATTTATTTTCTTCAGTTGGTGTCGGCATACTTTCTAAAATCCTTTTTGTGCGTCTGGGGCTTGCTTCCACTATTTTTTCAATGATATCAATTTTACTCTTTTTAGTTTTCGATGGTTGAATTTGATGCAGAAATGAATCCTTTATGATGCTACAAGAAACTTCTTCATTGATATGTTTAAGCTTGCGTCTTCGTGATCTTTCACTACAATTATCAATTGGCTTTGCTGGTCGACCACCTTTTCCAGTTTCCGTGGTAGTTACTGATGGCTTTTCAAAAATAAGTTTATTTCTTAGCCATTCTTGGTTGCGTGAGTAAAACAATTTTTTGTTTCTGGAACATTGATTGTACCGTTTTCTTAAAGTATTTAAAAAGTTTTTTATTTTTAACTTATGAATTTTAATTTCTTGTTTGTCGGATATTTTGAAGAATGGATTATTCATTATATGTAAAATAATGTCGTTTTCATCTTTCCGTTCAAAATATATAGAACACTATAACTGAATATATAGAACACTATAACTGAATTTAGCCATTGTTTAAACAATAATGAATAATAATGACTTTGGATGATATGTACGTCAATCGTTTCGTTTGTTTTCGTGCACTGGATAGCACTAAGTTGTGACAGTGCTGTTGTCTCTTTCATTTTTGTGATGTCCATTTTATGTTCTTTCATTCTCGTTTCTAATGTTCTCTTCGTTGTGCCTATGTATATAAGTTCGCAGCTTTCATTGTCATTTCCTTTGCATTGAACTTCGTAAACAACATTACTTTGATGTTCCTTATCAATGGGCGCCTTAATGTTGGTAAAAATTGAATTTAATGTTCTATTTGGTTTGTAAGCAAAGCGAATGTTGTCAGATTCTATTGTCATTTTTGTCAAAATTTTGATACACCCTTCTATGTGGACTAGGTCCAAATATGGGCCAAATTCTCCTAATTTCAACAGAATTATTTTATGGGTCAATAAGAACTCTTGTACAAAATTTCATCAAAATATATGCATAATAGCCACTTTCACATACAAATAACTTCTCAAAAAATATGACGTGCATTTGTACCGAATATCTTACCTTGGGTCAGAAAAACTGCTGTAGCTCAAAATGTGCAGTCCCGATGCATGGACATGTATATATAGGAATGTAGGGGAGGGTTAGGACTACGAAATAGTAAATTTGTGTTTTGACTCAACTTGACTCACAGGAGTTGTGCTCTATGAAGTAGGAAATTTCCGATAAATTAGACCTTTTTTAAAAAAAATATTTAAATTGTTCTGAGTTCCAGTTCCGGTGATAGGAAATAAGTTAAGTAACAACACAAAATTTATTTCGTCCAAAAATCTTGAAAAACAAAAAAGTTATGATCATTTCAACTTTAAAAAATAACTAAAAATATCATAATTACTAAATTCTGAAAAAGCCTATTTTGGACCACCCTGTTCTCAGTGAAATAGTTAAAATAGAGTTCTAATTTTTTGGCTCCCGAGGTTTACTACTGTCTACTTTCATATGAGTCTAATAACTTTAAAATCGGAGAACAAAAACCAAAAGGAGTTTTGGCCGCTATCTCAAAATACTGACCACAGTGGGCCGGAGCGTTTTGAAAATATCGCTTCTTTCATTTCACATTTGAAAAGCGCTATTACAGCGATACGGTTTTCATTATATGACCACTCCATGATGAGAGTTGAAACAATTTTAAAATCCCGTTACAGACTAACGCTATTGAGGTTAGCTTTCAAAACCCATATGACATTAACGGGGTATGTTCAGTTCTACTATCGAAATGGGTGTGTTCAATGTTGTAACAGTATTTATGTCCCTACTAAGTACATATATTTTACGAAAAGAGAAATGTTTCGAAACGACATCGATGTATTTGTCCTATTGAACATTAGCTTATTAAGTTTAAGATTCAAACAATAGGTTTTATTATTATTAAAAGTTTGGCATCGTATAAATTTGGCAAAATATAAAACAAAAACAAATGTGGCTAAGTTCGGCCACCGTCCCTACGCTATTAAAGCGAAAGAAAACATTTTGTACTTTGTATCTTATGGCCTATGCGTCCGTCCCTTATCTCAGCCACAACTTCAAAATTATTCTTTATTTGGATTGGGGGCAAAATTTAAACGCCCGTTTTGGATATGGGTGACGTTTTTTGGGACACATGATCCAAAAACTCCAAAAACTATGACCGCTTAGGGGAATTTTAATAACTTGTCCGTCCAAAAAAAAAATATGATTTGTTAAATGATTACTCAGAAAAGTGTAATTTTTACATAGGTTTCTTTATACTTGGTTAGATCGTCTTAGGTTTTTACGACGGTCAATAATACATATGGGTCATTTTATATCAAGTGACCCAGCTTCGGAATCAATGTATTCCGATCGGGATGAAACAAGGTAAGTCTTATTAAATAGTAGTTTAGACACAAACTTTGAATGAGATCGGTCATGGACTTTCTGATATAGCGGAGGTCGACTTCAATCTTTTTAGAAGAACATAAAAAAATTAAACAAATTTTTCACTTTTTTTTGCAAAATCAAAAAATGCCCTTAAATGAAAGATTTGGTCTATTCGTAAATGCCAGAAGAATTTTTTTACGAAAGAAAATTTTGGGAAAACTCTCCGGAAAAGTCGGGAAATTGGAAAATTTAAAACTGTTTTTAGTTTTAGTATAATTTTGTCTGCAATTGTTCCGGCTACAGCGAAATTGATGCGAGAATTCAATATCATCATTTGGGATGAATGCACGATCTTTAGAGGCAACGAGGTGATTCGAGGCAATTTAACTCGTCATCCCGTAATATACTGCTCCCGACGAACCTGCCTAAAATCGTTGTCTGACGCAGAACGACACATCTTGAATTCACGAGACAACTGCTGGCGCTTGGCAATGCTTAAATCCTGTTGATGTTCTCACTGGATTGATATCGTTCCCGGAAAATTTTTGCGAGTTCACATCGTCGAAAGAGGAACTCATCACCAAAGTGTTGCCCGGCATTGCACAAAATTACAAAAATCTCGATTGGATTAGTGAACGGACAATAGATAGATAAATAGATAAAATAGTCGCATCCCGCTAAAGCTCTTAAAGGAAAACAAAAAAGTTTTTTTTTAACAAAAAAGATAACTTTTGTTTTTGCAAAATATGTTTGCGTCTCAACCACTATCCGATAGGACTAATATTGATGTGAGTTTCATCCCGATCGGAAGGCATCGATTCCAATACTTGGGTAACTTGTCATTAAATGAGCCATATACTTAAAGGGTTTTCGAACAATGTGACTTGGTGTTGCAAACGGAATAACAAATTTAGTATACCATCCACTCGTCGGTGAGGGGTATAGAAAAGGACAAAAACATTTAACTTTCTGAGGTTTGAACTCACGACCTTACAACTTTGAAGCGGCTTTGCTAGCTACAGGGCTACGGACATTAGGTGTTACTTAATTTTAGTATAAAATTTGAATCTAAAATTTTATTTCGAATGTTAAATTTGAATTTCAGTCATACAATAATTAAATTTGGTAACATTCTTATATAAGTTAACTTTAACGACGAACGAGTTTAGGGTTATGGCATTACGTATACATGGGACGAAAATAAAGCAGCACAATTTGCAAAAAAACGGTATTCATCACATGAAAAGGCAGGTCTAATATAAAACAAACAAAAATTATACATTTTTTTAAATCACGAAATAACAGGTTCTTTATTATTGTCGATGAGTTAAATGACGGATCATAATATAAACCTATTAATGTTTCCTTGAGAACACAGGATCCAACAAAGGGATTGTTAAAAATATATCGGGTGATCAATCTAGTATTTTTTGTTTTCTAAATATAAAAATTCATATTAAGTGGGGAATCCTTATTGTTCATACGAAAGGACATTTTATGCCATGTATTTGTTTAAATATAATTTCCTTTAAATAGCTTTCATACATATATGTTTATCGGATTTCAAATCTTGATGAAATTTGCCACAGGTACGTTTTTTGGGCCAAAGGCGGACGCTATTGAAATTAAAGAAAAACGCTTGCGAATTAGACATAGTTTTTCTGAACATCCAGAAGGGCAGTGTATAATATAGTCGACCACGCCCGACTTGAGCTATTTTTATTTAATTTTAAACAGCGTCACACGCCATATTTTTTGATATTGCTCTTTTTAAGAAATTGTATATAAGCAAGCTTAGTAAACATGTTTTTAAACCAACAGCTAACGCTACGATTGCTACAGCCACGAATTTGTTACTTTTCTCTAGCTAAACGATCACCAAAAAATATTAGCCAACGGCAAGTCTAGCTTAAAAATCTAACACTCTTCCAAAGCACTAGCTAAGAAAGCTGTTGCTTTTTAACATGTCTAGCTAATAAAAAAATGTAAGAAAATGCAATAGCAAAATATCTGAAGAAATCAAAAAACAGAATTTCTTAAAGCAACTATCTTATTTGTTGGCTGATTTAAGCTCTCATGCTATTTTGATCCAATCGCCATTTTCTGATATTGAAAAAAAACGAAATTTAAGTTGGAAATCAATTTTGGTACGAATTGATCGATAGAACTTCCCGAATTTCTCTATTGACGTTATGTGTAGTCCCTAGTTATTATGTGTCCAATTTGAAGAGATTTTAAAAACTCAAACATATTATATACTCGTTCGTAGTCGATTTTGTAGAAATCAACAATTGTAGTTTTGTCCCATATCCAACCTTTGTTTTTGACTTTTTGAACTAGGTGGATCAAAATGTCCATGGATGTGTATCACATAAGCACTATAGTTTTCTGCTCATCTGTCATTGAGTTGTCTTAAATAAAAATGGATTGTCTATCGTTTTGCTTCCGGATGTGACTTGGATTGAGTGTATCTATGTTGTGTATTGATAATGCCACGTAATTGAGATCTTTGATAAAATTGTCACCCGAAACATCTGTTTCCGCAAACATGCTAGTTCAAATATACTAGTGTTTTTAAACAAATTTGCATTTAAGGCCTCATTTCAATTTTTTCACTCACTTCTTTGGGGTGGCCCAAAGAAGATGGAAAGGTTCACCAAAAAGGTTGCTGTATACGCAGTGGCTCCATCTTGCAGGAACCACATGATAATATTATTATATATATAATATTACTCAAAACAGGAGACAAGTTCCTTATCATGTTGAAACAGGGTGCTGTTTTGACGTTAAAATGTCGACGATAATTTCGTTGAGTTGAGATAATAAACTTGCCAGAAGAATAATAAAATTTAACAATTTTGACGGCTATATATGATGGCTACACGATGTCTCTTCGGCACGCTCACCAGACTTAGTCCCATGCGATGTTTCCTTTGGGGTTAACTGAAGTCAATATTGAGGCTGAAATTGGCAGAATACCAGTCGTCACTCTTGTTAGAGTTCATGAAAACTTCAAAAAACGTATGCAGCAGTGTGTGGATAGCAAAGGTCGACATTTGCCAGATACACTATTTAAAATCATGTAATTTAAAAATTCCCTTACTGCTCAATATAATTAAAATATAAAACCATTTTTTATAAGCTTTATAATTTTTTTATTTCATTCCCAAATTAGCAAATTACTGTACCCTGTATTTCTCTTGAAAGCCACTTACTTTCATTTGGGAAGTCTGTACAGGTTTTTATGTACGAAAAATGTTTGTGAGTTATTTTTGTTTCTTTAAAGATATTCCTGAAGATAACATAAAAATTTTAAAATCATCCCCTACCTCAAGTTTGTCTAATGAATTACTGATTTACATCAAAAAGGTCGAACAAACAGACAAATTGTATACTACTATGGAGGAAAGACTTGAACTAATATTTAGGAACAACATAAACCGAATTTTTAGAATTCCAAAAATTTATAATAAAACCTTTCTAAATTAAATTTTTGCAATATACATATTTTCCAATATTTTTTGTCTTAAAATAAGGGCAGTTGAACTCAGCGAAAGTTTGTACTTATACTTACTTCATTGTAATAATAAAAATAACTTGTACTCTGGAAATTTTCCTCCATTCAAGCAAAATTTAACTATGTTGGCGTAACAATTGTGAACTACGTTATAGTATGAACTTTACTGAAATTTAGGAACCCCTTTTTCTTGAAATACATTTGAAAAAGAAAGATTAGACCAGTAGCTTATGATTTGCATTTTACATTAGGCACAATGACGAACTAATAAATTAGGACAATCCTGAATAATGGTTCCTTCCATCGTACAGCTCTAGAAACTTGATATAACATCTGATTTCGACCAAAGTTGATGTATGTAATATTATGAGAAATATACTTACACTGAGTTACACACACGCAGAAAAAAAGTATGGTTGTGGTAACAATATTTGAAGAGGATAATACTATTGTTGGGTATATGGTTGTGCTACAACAATATTATGATCCTCACAACAATAGTATGATTCAAATACAACCATAGTATGATTCACACATAACCATACTATGATCCCCACAACCATAGTATGATTCACACTCAACCATACTATGATCTCCACAACCATAATATGATCCTCACAACTATAGTATGTTTCACAGACAACCATAGTATGATCCTCACAACCATAGTATGATTCACACGCAAACATGATGATGACACACAATTATACTATGATCTCCAATATAATTTATTAGAATTTGTTTAAGTTGTCGACAAAAGATTTGAATTAAAATGTTATTTAAAAAAAAAAAACATTAAATTCAAAATAATAGGAGTGATTTATTTCACAGTAGAAAAAATAAGTTTAAATAAGCCTAAGCGTTTTTATTGAAAAATTTCAGTTAAACAAAGCCAAAGCAGCTTGTTTAAAAAATTTTAATTTCGATAAAAACGTACTATTATTGCATTAGATCCGTACCAATAACATTTGTTCTAAAAAGCATATTTAAATGAAAAAAAATACAACCATGTAGTATGACTGCCGTAATCATATTATTGTTAACATAAAACGCAAAACACAATACGTTTGTCGCACTAACCATATTTATATTGTTACTTCAACTATATTTTAATTTTTAAATTTGGCAATAATACTATTGTTACTTTTCAACAATATTAATATTGCAGCAATTATAGTATTGTCAAAAATAAATTCAGTTAACAATGCTATGGTTGCGACGAACATACTTTTATTGCGAAGAACATATTATTATTATTGCCGTTACCATGTAGTAACCATGTTTTTTCTCTGCGTGCACATTCTCTCCTATGAACCAAATATACTTTTTCGGAAAGGGGATAAAAAATAGCAATACACGTATACCTTCGATTTTCAGACGAATTTCTGAATTTCTTTGTTTATGTTTAAAAAAAAACCTGCATGAATCTTTTCTCAGCTCAAATTCGGAAAAATTTTCGCAATCGCCTCGCCCTTCAGCTTTTTAACAAAATTTGATACGAGAGTAATGTGCAAGCGTAATGTGTAGTAGTGTCAAAATGATTTGAGATGGCTGCAATAATGGTAGGTGGATGCTCTATACTTTCCACACCTTCTGCGCGGCTTCTACTTAAGTTCAGTTCAATGCCGATCTCTTTGGCGACCTTCCCATGTACACACCCATGAGTAGTCCGACCAGTTTCAGATAGCAGCATATTTTCAAATTGTGCTCATGGTATTTTATCAGTTATAATATAAATCCCATGTCGTCGTATGTTTCTTTGAGGTTTGTAGCATATGCGATCGGAACGGTTTGTAGCATATGCACGACTTTAAGGCTGTTGACCGATGCATCGATAAAAAGTCGCCACTCCTCTGAAATATGAGGGCAACCGATTTTGCAAACATCGAATCAAGCCAAGTTTTTCCCCAATCTTTGTGTAATTTAAACATTTTTTCAAATAAATTAGTGCTACTTCGATCACGAGCGGCTGTTATTTTAAAATCAGCTGCCACAACATTCCACAGCTTCTCCTCGACAATTTTCCATCTTATACAAGGTCGTTAAAATCGGCTTGCGTTACAAAATGCGGCACTGCAGTCCCAAGTTCACTGGGTGTTGGTACAAATTTCGATACTTCTAGACTCTCAACCCTCGCATTCGACGCAAAAAATGTTGATAGCTATTGGATCTCCTTCGCTTATTTCGGGAACGTCATCAAAAATCTACACTTCTGGTGATTACAGAACCGCTGGATTAACCGATTCTACAATGGAGTAGCGAACTTTGTTGCGGCGAAAGTATTGGCACGCTTTAGTGTGAGTAAAAGTTACGCAAAAATATCACAATTCATTGCAGTGCTCGGTACGTGGTAGCCAAATTATTGTTACAGCATACTTTATTCTTGACCAATAATTCATCAGTAAACTTGCATAAATTTCTATAGCAATATTCGCACACGACTTCCGGAGTGTACCACAAGTAAGGAAAATAAGCAGTCGTAAATATTTTCTAACACGAATTAACCACTGTTTTCGTAATATTTTGCAAATTTTTACTTGGTGCGAATAAGCCATGTTATCGTCATGTTACAGTCAATGGAGGGCCAGAATTGGATGAGCTTGACAACGCCGATATGTGGTATCAACAAGACAGTGAAACTAGCCATACCGCACGCGTTACAATCGATTTACTGAAAGGCAAATTCGGTGAACGTGTTATCTCGAAAAATGATCCGGTCGAATTGACACCTCGCTGATGTGTAGGACAATCAGACAAATGAAACTTTAACACTTGAAATAAATATTTAGCAAAGAACTCCGTACCGGTCTATACTTACAGTTTCATACGAATAATACGAGTAATAAGAGTTGGATTTATAATGAAAACTTTCAGGGCTCTACGTACGACCGAGACAAAATGAAAACCAGAGTTTTTAAAGAAAAACATATCTATAAGTAAAAAAGATTTTAACATGAACATTCAAACTGATAACTAGTGGTACTCGTATTTATGAATGAGGTTATATTTACAAAATTAGTATTTATTTTAGCAAATCAAAATATTAAACTTGACATTAAGTAATCTTAAATAAATTTCTTAGATTTTTTATAGACATTCTGTAGGCCTTCCGAAAGGATGGAACATGGAAGGCCTCGCTCTGCATTTTAACCCTATGTTATTTTGAAATGCGAGTAGAATGCAGCAAGCATGCCTGTGATCATTCTGAGGAGGCTTTCTAGAAGCCTTGCTAGGCCCCACCTTTCCCTCTGGTTTAAGAAATTTGGTTCATTTTTAAAATTTTGGTCAAGGATGATCCATATTGAAATTGGTCCAATCAGTCCATATATTCATCATACATAGGGGTTTTCCTATTTCAGAACATATAGTTTACATCCCATTTCGACCAAATTTAGCACAGAGAGTTTCGAGTGACCAACGCCTATCTCTGGTGAAATGTGTCCATATCGGTCCATGTTTTCTTTATAGCTCCCACACAAAGGTCCCTTCCGATTCGAGGTCCTGCAGCTCTAGAAGCCACAAATTACACCTGATCACTCATGCATGTGAAGTTATGTGCGATCATTAATTAACTGTGGTGAAACTAGGCCACAAAGGTTCATATGGTCCTACTTATATATCCCCCACATAAAGGTCCTTCCCGACAACCTGCAGCTGTAAAAGACACATTTTACATACGATTCCATCCAAATTTCGCATGGAGCATTACAAGTGACCAACACAAAAATCTGGTGAAATTGGACCATTTCGGTTTATGTTTAATAATAGATCTCAAACAAAGGTCCTTCCCGATTTAACGTCCTGCAGCTCTAGAAGCCACAAATTAAGCCCGTTCACGACAAAATTTTGTACTCGTTTCTTTGTTCTATATAGTTTATAAACCATAAAATTGTTCTTATTCATTAGTAAGAAGTTAAGGAACATGAAGATTGACGATTTCGAACTGAGTTGATACCTACTGCTAAAATATTATAAATATTACAATTTAGACACAAAAAACCTTAGTTGCTCTGATTACGTTTTTAATAATTAATTAACAATTGTCTTGAGGTTTATTACATTCGAGACTGAAATTTTTCGTAAAAATAATAGTTTTAATTGTGTCGATTACCTTTTAATTAAGTTTGAGCATTGTCTATGCAATTTTAATTGCAAGTCACTCGATATCTAATACTCGTATTCCCAATAAGGGAAAAATTGTTGTGTTTTTTTGCTCATGGCGAAGGATTTGTGTCTCAACAAATTACTCGTAAAGTGCTTGATCTAAAACCTTTGAAATTACATTCGAAATATGGAATAGTTAAAAGTCGTTTTATTTCGCTTAGGCGATAATTTCAGGTAGTATTTAGAAAATTAAAACTTTTATTTTATTTTGTGAAAATATACAGACAACCCGCCAAAATCATTTAGTTTGAAATATTGTAGTTGTAGAAGAAAAGTTATTGAAGATAATGTCTCAAGTCGGTTTCACAAAATTCAGCGGACTTAGGGCCATCTTCTGTATGCTCCATAACAGTGGCGGTTAACTAACCTGCACTTTTGTTTTTCGAAACGACATGCGCCGGTCAAATTGGCTTCCCGTTTAATGTATAATGAAAGCAACACTTCGACATAAATGACTACCAACTGGCAACATTGTAATATACTCTTCTGTTAATGTTTAACTAGTAGATATCAGCTTTCGAAATTCGAGTTCGGAGCCAATATTCTGTGTTGCATACATTATTGAAAACCGACGAAATCGGTCCAAGTTCTGATATGGCTTCCATCAAAGAATATAAATTGTATAGAATGCGCATCTGAGCTAAAAAATTAAGCATTTTTTGCTTTCCCTTCAGATGCGGGGGAAAGTAGAAAGCGCAAGCACACACATAGTGAGAGCAACGATGCCACTTACGTCAGCGTTAGTCTCATCAAACTCTCTCTCTCTCTCTCTTGCGTTAAAAACTGAGCGCCGGATCAAAAAATATAAAAAGAATTTTGTTTCCAAAAATGCATTGAAGTCGTCCATTGATTGTCTTTAGAGTATTAGCAACAAAACCAAAATTTTCTGTAAGAATTAGCTAAGTTTTTGTCCAAAAGAGTATACAGACGATGTTAGATATCTGGCTCAGAATATATTTAAATGTCTCAGTCATCTTATGCCTTTTTAAGAAATAAATTGAATCTCAATTTACCTTACGTTTATACTTTAATCCGGTGTGCCCGCATAAAATTTGTACAGCCTGGTTTCAAAAACAGTAGTTTTGAATACCTTAAACAAAGATGTTCTCAACTTGAAGACAAGGACTTAAATCACAAGGTTTTATTGATGGATGAAATGTCAATAAGAAAGGAGTTGATATGGAACACCATCTTGACTTAATAGATGGATTCGAGCACACTGATGTCGAATGAACGGTCGCAAACTAGCTCTTGTTAGAATCAGACGTGTTTATGTGCATTCTTGACTGCAAACAACTGCGCTTTACGTGTGTTTTTTCTTTTTTAATAAAAAACAACAATAACTAAACATTTAGAGAACAAGTGTTTAAAACAAAACAAGATTAAACGTGCACGTGGTAACGATGATGTGTTCACACATCGCGTTTACAATATGAAGAAAAAAAAATAAACCAAATAATATCGCATCAAATTTAATGACTTCCAAAAATTATTATTCCCCTCTTCAGACTGTGGATGGCGATAATCTGGATGATGAGGTTATAGTAAACAAACCTGCAAAAGCCCATATTCCGCCGATTAAAATTTTGAAGGTTAAAATCGAAGAGGTTCACGCTTTGTGCAAATCTGCGAAAGTAGAAAAATACTCCGTCAGAAAAATATCAATTGGTATAAAATTGTTCTGTCAATCCAAGTCAGACTTTGATGTCATTTGTACGCTGTTATCGGACAAGTACGAGTTCTTCACATATGCAACAAAGGATGAAAAACCATACAAAACCCTACTGTTCGGTCTGGACAAACAAGACCCACAAGTCATTAAGAAACATCTTACAAATATGGGGCTGAAGTGTTTAGATGTTAAGCTTGTAATTAAGAAAGGTATTTATAACTCTGAGTTCGTGATATTCGTCGTTTATTTCCAACGCCAAACAATAACGTGAAAACCTTCTGCGAACGATGCGCTGGACAACACAAAACATCGAGTGTAAAGAATCGAATATTAAATGTGCCAACTGTAACGGACCTCACCAATCAACTTCAGATCAGTATGAAAACAAACAAACCTCATCAGCCAAGACGCCATGCTACGAGTAACATCAATTCAAATTACAACACCAGCTTCCCAAATGCGTTGAACCAAACCCACACTGCTCCATCAAGACCTTGGCATAATTTGATGGCTGGAAGCCATAGTAACCAGTACAATAGTAATGATCCCAACGATCTATTTTCAATGGAGGAAATTAAAAACCTTACTTTCGAGCTTATCAATAACTTAAGAAGCTGCAAGAATAAAGCAGACCAATTTGCTGTCATTTCTAACCTAGCCTGTAAATTCTTATCATAATGTATAATTGTGATGAGTTATTTCAGTTTTTAATATCCAATGATGTTCACATATGCTTAGTTTCAGAAACTTGGCTCAAGCCAAATATATCTATAAGACATAAAGAGTTTCGAATTTATAAAAATGACAGGGAACATACTAGAGGAGGGGGTGTGGCAATAATAATTAAAAAAAACATTCCCCACGACCTACTTCCAATTGATGATACTAAAGTAATTGAAAACATTGGCATAAAACTATATACAAATGTCGGTTGCGCTAATATATTTTCTTGCTACTTTCCTGGTGGGTTAGTACGAACAAATGTTGATAGAAAACTACACTTTGCGGTAGACTTATACAGAATGACTAGAACCAGTAATTATATTCTAGGCGGAGATTTTAATTGTAGACATCAGGAATGGGGTTGTATAAGATCAAATTGTTATGGTAACATACTTCACGAAAAACTAAGCTCCTATAATATAAATATCATTTATCCTAGTGAACATACTTACGTACCATACGACAGAAACAGGCAAGGGTCTACTCTAGACTTTTATTTAACGAGTATTTCTCAATATATTTCTCCTGCCACCACTATCAATGATTTGAGCTCGGATCATTTACCAGACCAAATCACTTTAAACCACGTGATCAATAGAGTACAATTTCTAGGATATGATTTCAATAAAGCAAATTGGACATTATTTTCAAGACACATCAAACGCAATATAGTATTACCAGATATTAATGAAATTAGAAGTAATGAGGACATATACTGCTTACTGTCATCATTAAAGAATTGCATCAATCAGGCTATTATGCATAGTGTACCCAGTAAATCAGCGCCTGGTACGGGCAAGCCATTTCCTACGTTTATTACTAATCTAATTAAATTAAGAAACAGATACCGTAGAAACTGGAAAAGATACAGACAAACTGAGGACCTTTATTTCATGAGGGGTTTAAACGTAGTAATACAAGATGAACTTCAAATTGTAAGGAATAAATCGTGGAATCATTTACTGTTAAGCAAAGGCTCTCCACCTTTTTGGAATCTAACAGGAAGAAGTCCAGTAATATTCCAATTTTAAAGCACAACGATTCCCGTTTCTGTACCAATTCAGAAAAGTGTGATATCCTTGCTAGCACATTTGTTTTGAATCATTCTATATCCTCTAACACGAGCGATGATATTACAATACGGGAAGTAAACAATAGACTAGAGCAGTTCCGCCATTCCAACATAAGTCCGTCCGATCACTTTTTAGTGAATTCTTCTTTTTTTTTTTTTTTTCAATGTTTATTTGGTTAACAGAATTCATATTTTTAAACTATAAATAAACAAACAGTAGTTGGTATGACATATTATACACAGTCCCGTAATCGGGCTCTCAAGTATAGTTAATATACAACGTGTATACATTATTTTAAATTTCATATTCTTAAGTATGCGGTATATAAGTACATATGTATAGATTTGTGTAAAGAAAAATGTTGAAAACTTCACTTTTATATTGGAGGCAAAGATAAAATGCTGTTGTCAGGGTATAAAAACGGTGAAAAAGAAGTTATTGGCTGAGCCACCAATACTTGGTAATATCCATGTTCGGGAAGATATATTTATCTCCTAAATAAAATCCTGTGTCAAACCTTCTGTTGTCCTGTGTCTATTGCTTACAGAGAATTGTTTTGATATTGGCTCGTCTATATATGTGGTAAAATATAGGAATGCCGGAATTGTCTTGGATAAATCCTTTACTACCAAGGTATACAAATGCTTCAGGCGGTACAAAACCGGTTTGTAATGTGTTACATATATATTCGTCACTGGCATAGTATGGTGCTAGGATCAGATTGTTACTTTTGCAATCAAAACTTCTCAAAATGTGATTTCTTATCAGATGGATGATAAAATTATCGATTCTACTTATTTTTGATGTATGATACAGTTTTTTGTTCGGTACATACTTTGTAAATTGGCTTTCTGGCGATCGGTAAAGTGAAGTACACGATCTCAAACATTTCCTTTCAAATACTCCCATTTTCTCCATGTATGAAGGAGAAATATTGAACCATATTTGACAACCATATGTTAAGATAGGTCGTATAAGAATCTGATACAATAAAACTTTTATATGGGAACTTATATATTTTGAGAAGAAAAGTCTTTTGTGTAGAAAAAAAGATTTTCTTGCCTTTATAATTTGTAAGTCAATGTGTTTATTAAAGTATAAAAATTTATCTAGGTTAATCCCTAGATACTTTACTATGTCTTTGTTTTTAATATTTATATTATTTGACGATTTCAGACAAAATTGTTTCCAATTCTTTTTAATGTTGTTGTTACATTTTCCAACGGGCGGCCGAAACAATATAGTCTCGCATTTGCTATAATTTATTTTCATTTTCCAATCTTCTGTGTATTTCGTAACAATATTAAGGTAAACCTGCAGTTTGTTGTTTATTTTTTCTATTTTGTCATCAGCATGAAATATTATTATATCGTCGGCAAACCCAATTATATTGTCTATTTGTTCCAACAGCTCATATATATATATATATATATATATATATATATATATATATATATATATATATATATATATATATATATATATATATATATATATATATATATATATATATATATATATATATATGTTAAAGAGAATAGGAGAATTCACAGTTCCTTGTTGCAATCCGTTAACAATCAGGAACTTATTCGAGCATTCTTGATTTTTATTGCATATAGCGAACAATTTGTTATTAAGCATATTATGAATGAGAATGGTTAGATGGAGTGGAAATTTGTATTTAAGAAGTTTATATATTAAACCTGGAATCCAGATACTGTCGAAGGCTTTCTCAAAGTCTATTAGACAAGCGCCAGTACAAAGAGACTTATTTAAATTCCAGTTTATGCTAGAAACAAGGTTATGAATTGCGTGTATTGTTGAGTGTCTAAATTTAAAGCCGAACTGCTTGTCGTTTATTAATTTCACTCGTTCGCAGTGATTTGATATGTTCTTGTTAATACAAACTTCGAATACTTTACTAATATTTGGTAGTAGACTTATAGCACGTAAATTCTCTGGCATACTTGAGTCTTTGCCCTTTTTTGGTAAAACTACTACTTTCGCGTTCTTCCATGAACGAGGGAAGTAGGAATTATTTAGCATATTATTAAACAACGTACAGTAAATCAGAACCATTGCCTTTGGGATATTTTTTAGAATAATATTAGGGATTTTATCAAAACCTGAAGATAATTTGTTTCTCAAATTCTTAAAAATGTAAATTAAATAGTCCATTGTTATGAAAAAATCATCTGATGAACTGTCGTTCAATTCATTTGCCTTTTTTAATACATTGAAAGTTGTGAAGGTTGATTGGTTACCTTCAAAAGAAGATTTCGTTACTAAGAAATTTAAAAAAATATTGTCTACGTCAACTTGTAACACATTTGTGGGGTCTACTTCCTTGTATGAGTGAATTGATTCTAAGAATGACCCATAGGTATTTAATATTTGACATTGGTCCTTTAGTATAAACATATTGTTTTCATCTTTTTCCACATCAATAGGATTTATTCCAGCTTTTCTGAGAAGGTTTTCTTTGTCCTGTGATATCTTTAAAATGTCGATATTTGAATCAGATCCATTTCTGAACTGCTTCTTAATTTCGCTGAACATATGAGAAGAGTTTCTGGTATCAAGGTTCTTAAGTTTTGTTTGAAGATGTTTGTTTACAGATATAGTAAAGTTGTCGTCAATAAGTTTTTTTTATTAATTTAAGTTTAGCCTTTTGCAATTTTAGCTCTATAGGATTGAGGAAATATTCTAGCCTATTGTGTCTTTTGATGATAGTAACAATTTTACTCTTCTCTTTCTGTAAATTTTTATTGTTTGATTAGAAAATTTATCCGTTGAATCGGAATTTCTAAATTTCGGGACTAACTTTTCCATTGAGCGAATTAATAATTCGTTCAATTTAAGTAAATAAAAATCTATTTCAGAGTTTGATAAATTTCTGTCATTTGGGACAAACCCGCAGTCGCTGAGTTCATTCGCAATAAAGTTTTGAAATTTCTTCCAGTTTGTTTTCTTATAATTAAATTGTGCAACCGGATGATCTTCCACAAAGGTAAGTGGATTAGAGTTTAAATCACTCAGAACTATAATCTGTATTGCGTTGTGGTCACTATCGTAATCAAGTGTCTTAAGACAATTGATGGAATTTGTTTCCTTATGTATACGCAAACGCGAGTCTATTAAGCAAATGTCTAGATATGAACCACAGCGAGGGTAAGTTGGAGTAGTTGAGCCGTACATGTTACATTTAAAATTAATTTCATTGTTTGCTAGCCAATCTCTTAAAATGTTTCCCTTAGAATTTGTGGATATATTGCCCCATTCTGAATGTTTGCTGTTTAGATCGCCAGCGACAACATAGTAGTGATCAGGATTATGGAGATTTAAAGATTCAAAAAGTTGATGTAGTTCGGTTTTAAAAAAGTTGTTATTATTTCCTGAGGGGTAATAAGCCGATATGATAAATAATGACTTATTGGATAAAAATTGAATTTTTAGAATACATGTTTCCAAATACTTAAAGGAATTAATAGTTCTATTGGTGTACTTTATGTATTTCATTCCATTTTTGATCAAGATTCCAGTTCCACCGCCCATTGAAGCATTTGTTCTATCTTTGCGTATAAAAGTGTAGTTTTCAATATTGATTTTGTGCCTAGAATTAAGTTTTGTTTCATTTAGCAAAACTAAGTCAGGATTATGTTTCTTAATAAAGTTACATAAATCGTATCTTCTGCTTAAACGTATTAATGAATTTACATTAATTTCTATTATATTTAGCTTCTTAACCATTTCAGTCATACGGCTATCATAGAAAATATGGTGTCTATTCTTGATGTTTGAATCTGAAGTTGTTTCTGTAGATTTAAAATTTGATTGGATAAGTTATGCATAGAGGTAGTAAATTCTTTTAGTGCTAGGTGAATGGGATTATTATCTATACTATGGGGATTAGTATTTTGTAGTACATTTGAGTAACTCATATTGGGATTTACAACTAAAGGGGGTGAATTGTTGGTTCTCATTTGTGACAAGTTTTGTTGCTTAGCTCGAAGCTTCTTCTGCAGTTCTACGTATTTCTCACAACCTTTGTAAGATGCTGGATGACCATATTTGTTGCATAATACGCAATATAGTTTTTCCCTTTCAGTTTCTGGGACTTTTTCCTGGATACATTTTCCTACATCATGGGATTCCTTACATTTTACGCATCTTGGTGGTAAAAAGCAATTGGCAGCACTGTGGAAGAAGCTTTGACATCTTCTACACTGGGGTATTTCTGGTTTTCTTAGTGCTTCCCAGCGGACACACCGGTAGAGAAGACCACGGATAGATTTTAGTTCATTTATTGAGCTTTCATTGCTTATTTGGACTATGTAAATTGGAAGATCGTAACCGTCATTTACCGATTTTTTTGTAGTAAACCGACTCACTTTCATGAATTTTAAATTTTCATTTTCAAGTTTTTGTAGTTCGTCGAAAATAGTGTTTGGTTCGTTATCAGCACTGAGGCCCTTTAATAAATAAGTTTTTGTTTTTGTATTTTTGGGAGTGAATGTGAAAAAGTTAGTTTTTGTTTTTTCGAAATATGCTTTTACTCTGTTATAATCAGTAATTGATGATAGAAACAGAGACATTTTTTTATTTTTAAATTCCTTTATTTTAAATTCATTTATTTCTAATCCATTTTTTAAGAATTCTATTAATGCATTAGAATCCACATTAATTGTATTTATAGGAGGAAGTTTTTTGTTTTTGTTTTGGTTATTTGTTTGATTATTGTTGTTGTTGTTATTCGCATTTACATTCTTTATGTTGCTTTCTATGTTTGATGTTTTTTTTGTGTAGAGCTTGTTGCTGCAGTTGGTTTCTCATAACCTTGAACGTGTTTCTCAAATTTATCTAAGTACTCTTGATTGCAATGATCATTATCCAGAATTGAGTAGTAGTTCTCTTTAAGTTGTTTTGCCATTGTGTCTCTTTGTAAGATGCTTTTTCTTTTTCTGTTATCTACTTGTGCACAATTTCGTTTTGAAGAAATTTCTTCACTATTGATGGTATCATTGTTGTTGTTTATTTCAATATCTATCACTGAGTTTGGAGCATTAGGCTCTCTCATTTATAAGATCACTTTATGGTAGAGTCTTTTTTCTCTATTATTCTTTTTGATTTCACTTTGAAAAAGATGTAAAAAAAGGCAATTCGCACAAAAGTTACGAACAAAAGTAAAGTTCTCCGCTAGACGTCTGCTTATCATGACAGTCACGATTGAACTCCAGAATTCTTCTCTAATATTGAAAATAGTAAATAACTTGAAAGCAAGAAGTCCCCAGGATTTGATAACATCAACAATAAATGTCTAAAGGCACTGCCAAAAAAAGGAATTCAATATTTGACGATAATGATCAACAGTTGTCTTAAATTAGGTTATTTTCCAAACGAATTCAAAGTGGCGAAAGTCATACCAATTAAAAAGCCTAATAAACCACTCGACACTCCATCGTCTTACCGACCAATCAGCTTGCTGTCATCAATCGGCAAAGTTCTTGAAAAAGTACTTAAAGACAAACTGGTACATTTTATTGAGTTGAATAACCTTTTTCCGCCACAACAGTTCGGTTTCAGAAAAGAACATAGCACTACCCACCCTCTAGTAAGAATTAGAAACATTGTTCGTTCCAACTTTCAACTGCAGAAATCCACTGGTATGATTCTTTTAGATATCAAAGCCGCTTTTGATTGCGTTTGGCACGATGGCCTAATTTATAAAATTTTAAATTTGAACTTCCCGACTGAACTTGTAAGAATAATACAAAACTTTTTATCCTCGCGCACGTTCAAGGTCCACATAGGTTCTAACAGTTCTGGCTCCTATTCAATTACTGCTGGATGTCCGCAAGGTTCCTGTCTGTCGCCAGTGCTATACAATTTATATACCTCCGATATTCCTCAATTTAGCTATTGTAAAATGTCTGTTTTCGCAGACGATACCGCAATCTTGTGTTCAAATGTGTTGGCATCTGATATAACTTCAAAATTAGAGTCAGCAGTACGTGTTTTATTAGTCTATTTCAGGAAATGGAAAATTATGATTAATTGTGAGAAAATACAGGCAATATATTTCTCTCGAAAGAGAAAAGCTTGCTATCTGCCACAGGAAGTATAACTATTGGGAACGTTCGGATCCACTGGGAACAGAAAGTTAAGTATTTAGGTATTATATTAGATCCCAAACTAAGTTTTAAAGACCACATCCCTTATATTACCAATAAGGTAAACATATTGACACGCACACTATCAATTTTTAAATCGAAGATCTTCCTTATCTATTGCGAATAAAAAACTGATATTGAAATCAATATTTCATTCTGTTATATTTTACGCCGCTCCTGTATGGGCCAACAGTGCCAGGTCCCACATAAAAAGACTGCAAGTCGCTCAAAACAAGTTATTAAAACTTATTTATAATCTACCATGGTTCTATTTAAGCCACAGACTTCATTCTCTCGCAAACGTAGAGTTAGTTGTATATTAGTATTAAGCACTTGTAATATTATATAAAATAAATTGAATTGAATTTCGAATGAACCAATAAAATTGACACGCAAGTAATCCTATGCGTATTTGTACTTAGGTCGATGTAAATATCATCAGTAATTATTTTATTTCGAAAAATGGTTACCCAGCTGATACTTTGACCAAAATAGTGAAACATAATATACCTGTTCTTAAAAGGCGTGAAATTTAGAGTGCAAGTTTGCGACCAAGGTTTGCTTAACAGAATATGTTTCTCTAACCTTGGAATATCAGCTGAAAACCGATATTTTGATATGCGTAACGATAAAATATATTGTATGTTCGACTTTCCTTAAATGTGACTTAAAAACTTCTGACGTCATTGTCAGTTTTCAAGTAATAAGGGAAGTTTATGAAATTGAAGCCAACGCAACAAAAAAAATGTTTCCGAAACTTACTCGACTGCATATCTTCCCTAAATCTTTTGAAAAACGGGTGAAATTTTCAACCCAAATTTTCAGCAAAACATCTAAATTTACTAAAAGTAGTAATAAATTGGCCTGCCACTTTTTTGGAAAAAATTGACAAAATTTGTATTGCCGAAATAGTGGAACACTTTTATAATTGCTACAAATCTGCATTACAATCAAACAACGAAGCTCACAAATAAACTTTTTTAAAATGATTGGAAGAACTAGAATTAGCGGATAAAAAGAAGAAAGTTTTATTTTTAGACGGGATGAAACTAACTTTAAATTATTTTCTTTTTTTGGTAGATAAATGTTTTTTTTCATGACAAAATTCTTTAATCAGGACAAGTTAGAAACCACTTTTGCTATATTGCTTCAAAAAGGAGGAAACAATAACAATCTTTCGGTAACTAAATTAAATGGCATTTTGGCAAAGTTGGTAGTCGCTAAAATTTTTCAATCAAGTTCCTCAAGCAATTTTGAGCAGTCTCAGGTCTCTCAGCAAATTTTGATAGCTCCCATTTAGCTTTTGACCTAACAATCACAATCCAAAGCAAAGTAACTGATGACGACTTACGTGGCATTCAAAATTATACCAAAGCTATATTTTGAAAAGAGTCAGCAGAAGTTAAGAAAGCTGGATGAAGTTTTGACGGCTACCAGCGAACTTTTTATATTTTTCAAAAACTATCAGTCATTAACAAGCTTTGGAAACTTAGTTGCTCCATCTGACGCCTTTATGAATGTGTGCAAGAAGCATATACACATTTTTTGTAAAATTTTTAAGGATGAGCCACATAAATTAGGTATTAAAACTTATATGATAGAATCTTGTAAAAGCGCAGCACCAGAATGGTTTGATGGCGAATTAGAAATACTTAATTTTGTCTTACTCGTTCTTCTCCGAAAACACTGTGCCTCGGTTATAAAAAAGGCAGTTCCAAAGAAAAAAATCTGAAAATTCTTTCCACTACTCTTCTCCTTTACGTATATAAAATTACAAAAAATTAAAACACAAAATTGAAAATAAAAAACACAAAATTAAAAAAATGTAAAAACACAAGGTTTATTAATTAATTATTTAGATTATTTTTACTCTTTTCATTTATAAATGAAAAAATGATCATAAAAAGAAAATGAATTAACTTGCACAAATTTTTTAAGGCCCCAATTTTGACTTCCGATTTTACTTCATTTGATCATATTTTAATTTATAATCATTTTAGTAAAACCAAAAAGTTTCAATTGTTTTATTGGCAAAAAATATGTTATACAGTCCCGGCATTTCAGTAGGTCAGGTTTAGGAATCGAGTTATTTAGATTTAAAATAGTAAGAATTAGCGTCGGCTTCAACATAGTCAATAAAGGAAAGCGGTATTATTCCCTCCATCATAGTTTAAAAGGTATATTAACTTTGACCGTTTGCCACAAATCGAACTACATGTCGAATACCCCATAAAGTATATATACATACATACATTCTGAATCGACGTAAAATTCTAGGATAATCTTCCCATGTCCGTATGTCTGTATATGAAAATCAAACGACCGGTCGCACTTTTGAAGCTAGGTGGCTGAAATTTTTACATGTGTTGATGTCGTTTAATGAATCGTATTTATGGCTCTAGTAGTGGACTGATCCATATAAAATTGTAACAGAATGAAATTGACGAAAGTATTTGGTATATATAATGTGGGCATGGAAAGAAACACATCCTGAGGCAAGTGCCGCTCCCCCTTTTGACAACATTTTCATATTGGACCGTAATCTATGATGAAGAATACACGGCCGAACTTAATTAATCCACTTGTTTTTGGTTTTACTTGAGTAAGACCCTGGAAAACCAGTTTTCATCATTTTTTTCGTTAGTTATCTTAACACTATACTTTATTTGCTGCCATTACTTTCTTGCTCTTTCCTGATGGTGCGCCATCTTGTTCGGGGTCAAGTGTATTGAAAGGCAGCGTAGACAACTTTCTTTAGGTGTACTAATGTTTTGAACTGATCCAGGAGAGCACAATTCCGACAACTGTTTTGGTTGAGCAAACAATACGAGTATATGTGGATTAAATCGTAAAAACATAAAACAAAAACTTCACATCTCTGTTGAAAGCGCGCATAAAACACCAAGTCCACTTCGTTCATGCCCATAGCGAGAAAGTTATTTTTCTCTTGTAACAAGGGTCAACCGAATTTCACCTATGAACCAAACCCAGAAGCCGACGAATTTCAATTTCACAGAAAAGAATGGATAAGATTGTTTTCGAATTTAACTTGTATGTTAAGGAAAAAAACTTGTCTAGCTTCTGAAAGAAGGCAACAATTTGGAGCGCAATGTCACAGTTAGCGGTTATCCAAGACCAGTGTTGCCGTTTTTGGCTTTTTCTACTAAATTTGGGAAGTTATTTTCCGTATGGTAGGATGGTGTTCTATGTCTATTTTGGTAGGTTTAGCGGAATATATAACATTTTTTCTACCAGCTGAGCTGGTTACTTGTCGATCATTATGAACTGTTTTATATTTAATCGATATTTAATGTAATTTGTGGCCTCTAAAGTTAAAGGCATAAAAACGGTTAAACATACATATTTGTGGGTGCAGCATCTACTCCTAAAACTTTTTTCAATACCAATAGCGTCCGACCTTGTTCCAAAAATAACTTCTGCCCGCCCTATTTTATAAAGCTTTGACCACAATTTAGGATTGTAATTTGATTACATACTGTAGATGGGCAGCAGACGGACGGGCAGACAGAAATCGTAAAATTTACTCAGCTCGTGATTTTGAGTTGAACGGTACACTTTAAGGAGCGTCTAGATCAATTATATATGGAATACAAATGTTTGCCATGAAACTAACTTCTACTACCCTGTTATTTTGTGTACGACATAACCATTTGTTAAATTTTGGGAGGTTTCGACTTAATTTGGTATGATTTTTTTAGAAACTTTGGTAGGCAAATAATTTTGTCAGTGGCAACACTGTTTAAGACGTCAATTGCTATGCAAACGTTTCATCACACCAGAGGTCGGCACACTCATACGCCTTACTTTGTATGGGTGAACTGCCGATCTTCCTCTCTCAGTGCACTGATGCTCTCACCCAGAAACTACACAGGAGATCTAATTACTATGCTATTAAACAGTTCGTTCAGTATAACAGTAGAAACAGAGCACTGCGGCTGCGACGACGGAAACCGGTGCGGCAAGAAAATGTAAATTAAATGACGACGGTTGCGGCGACGGGTTTTGTTATCATTTATTTGGCCTTGAGTGACTTTGAAAAAAATACAATTAATTTATTTGCAAACTAAACAAGAACTATTTTGAAATGGTCAATTGTAAATTGCATGCACAATCAAATTATTTTTATTTTATTATAATTTTCTTACTTTTGGTCCATTTTATCAACTTTTAAAATTTATGATTTCTTCTTCTTACTGCAAATATGCACAAAATCTATTAGCCCATACGGTTATTGTTTACAAAAAACATGAAAATATGGCAACATATAGAGAGAGGCTGTAGCAAAAATTGAGAGCGCAAGAAAAACCGCAGAGAAAATAGATTTAATTCAGTGCGGTTTTTTAGTGCGGTTTTGCCTCTCAATTTTTCATATATATTTGACAACCGCTACCGCAATGTTGTGTTTCTACTCTTACGCATTGATTTGGGATTAGCCGGCTCAAGACCTCTTGCTTCTATATTTAAATAGAAGGCAAGTTTTAAACAAAATGGCAAAGTGACATTGATTTTCGTAGCTGCACACTACTTTTATCATGATTTCGGGTCAGTGACAACCCTCTTCAGAAAGCCTTGCTGCAATTGTTGAAAGTAAAACCGAACTCTATAAGGCCAGGCTCTCTACAAACGAAAGAGAACTACTGTTGTAAACGTTACTTTTCAAGTTTTCTTCACACAATTGCCCACGAAATACAACTCACTCTTGCCGCCACTCTTGCCACCACTAAAGTTGTGAGTTGTATTTTCGTGGGCAATTGTGTGAAGAAAACTTGAAAAGTAAGGTTTACAACATAAGTTTTCATTCGTTTGGGGAGAGCCTGGCCTTGTCTTCTATTTAAATATAGAAGTAAGAGGTCTTGAGCCGCTTAATCCCTGTTCTATGCGTAAAAGCAACATACCGAAAAAAACAAACGAGCTAAACATAGGTATATAAAATATTAATTGTCAAGCTTTAGGTGGCCAAAACTTGGGAAAAATAAATTATAGGGAGATCTGCCTATTTTGCAATTTCGCTGAACTACAGTAAGACCTGTTTCTATATTCTAGAATTTTTTTTATTTATGGTTCGTTTATTTAGTATCGTTTGAATGCATTTAACGTTTAACCCAAAATAAACTGCCTGATCATTTTTTTCAAAATAGGTTTAGTCGTAAACAAAGATTTTGTTGTGACTAGGACCGATAACATACGAGTATTACAGGGTTTATATGTTGATATTGGATTATTATTTTACAACAGCCAACTAAGCAGGCTTCGGTCACTACAAGGAACTAATATGTAGTAACCACCAATTATTGGTATCTAAGAAACATGTACATCACAATCGGTCGGTTGCCACAACCGGTGAATTCGGTTGGTATAACTGTGTTATTGACTGTGAGTACCGTGATATGGTTGTATTAATCTTCATATGACATCTCGAACCATGTTTCCATCAGTAACAAGCAATGTTGGTTATTGCAACAGAAAGTCGGTTTATCCAACCGAATTTTTGTAGTTCGGATCGATTTCAAACTGATTTTTTCTCTGTGTGTATTTCCATGCCCATACCATCAAGAGAATCTGATTGTACGATATACACACCATCGATAGATAATGACGACACCCTTGGGTCAATGGCCCTACGCGCATTAAAATCTGTTCTATTCACTCGAATCTTATGGTTCATCCGCGGTCAGACTATGTTTGGTGAAATGTGAACATCTACAAAAACTCGTGTAGTACGATTTCTGAGAAATACTGAAATAAATTTAGCAAATGTGTTACCGGCACCAAACGCGATCACTTTGATATGGGTGCATCTTGTCAGACTGTATCAAAGGCCTTGAAGATATCCAGAGCCACAACCTCACTCTCACCAAACTGGTGGATAGACAGACCCCAACGATCCGATAAAAAGCCATCAGGTCTTTCGTTGAGCGATTTCTACGGACGTAATACTGTCGATCACTAAGCTGGTCGTTGGACTATGGATACCTCACTAGATGGTGGCTAACCATGGTTTCCAGTACATTGGACATCGCAGTGCAAATCGCGAAAGCAAGGTTGAAAAAGAGAGCACTTACATAGGACAAGTGCCGAAAAATATTTTATGCATGGAACTAGATACCTTTTTGATCTCGGTGAGTGGTTAATTGTTTTCCGGTAAGAAAGCATTTCAGCAAATATTTAGGCCAATAGGTTAGCTTTATCAATCGGGTCAGTGAATGCCTAGTCGTCTTTAACAAGAGTAGGGATAGATGAAGAACTATACATTACTCTTCTTACAAACGACCAAAAGCTCTTACTTCCTTTGGAAGAAGTTAGAACCTTTGTACGCACGTAGACTTTTCACGCCTAAGTACTCTCGCACCCGACATTCTTACCTGCTTACGCAGCAGTATTAGCGCTTTTATTTAAACGCCAATTTCTGAACGCCTCTTTTTGGATCTGACAGCATCCGACACAATTTTAGTTGGGCCTTTATTACGTTGCAGCCGATCGACAAGTAATAATCGATTCTTCAAAGAATTCTTCGACAATGAAAAAGATACAATGGGATTTCCACCAAGGGTATGTCACTTAATTGAAGTTGACTAACAAATAAAAAACAATTGTTTTTTCAGATGAAGACAGATCCCTTTCCGACTCTAAACAAAAAGGAGAGCCATCACGCCAAAATGCAAATAGCAAATGTAGTATTACATGATTTTGATTGAGCTTTGTTAGATTACTTTTGAAAAAAAAATTTTCCGAATACTGCTTTTTTTTATAGACCACCCGTCACTTTGCGATATTCGGTCATTTAGAGGTCAAAATGCACGAAAAAGGAACAATATATGACAAATTTCCCTGCACGATATATAATAAAATCAAATTGATATATCTCGATTCCTAGAACTAAACCAGCGAAACGCCTGGACTATATAACTTTTTTTGACCGATAAACCGTTTTCCTGTTAGGGGATGTCGCATAGCGAAATAAACCTATTGTCAGATATATATATATATATATATATATATATATATATATATATATATATATATATATATATATATATATATATATATATATATATATATATATATTTATATATATCTCTGACAATATATATTGAGCGGATTTTATATATCTACGAAATATATATCTAACAATAGGTTTAAAGAACAATTCAGAAATGTTAAAATTTAAACCTTCCGTAAATTTTGTTTGAAAATGGCCACAAATATTTATTTTAATAAAAAACAAAAATATTTGAAGCGAATACTCAAATATTTTTTGCGAATAAAAATGTCTTTGCAAATGCTAACCCTACCGACAACACTTTTTATCCCCCGTGAAACAATATAGACAGATAATGTATACGGCAATCTAGTGGTCCAGCACAATACAGGAAGGGTAAGTGCTGGCAAACTACCAGATTTAATTATGTAGCATCACGCCACAGATATTAAGTTAGCCAATTTTGTTAAAAACTTGTCTTCTATTTAAATATAGAAGCAAGAGGTCTTGAGCCGGTTTAACCCTGTTCAATGTGTAAAAGCAACAGACCGAAATAAAACAAACGAGCGCTAAACATACGTACATGCACGGCACGGCACACAAGTTGACATAGTCAACTAAACTCTTTTTACAACACACACACGTTGTTGTAAAAGAAATCTATTGATGGCTCTCGATGTGGAGTCTCTTTAGAGCTGGCAAGAGTGAGTTGTATTTTCGTGGGCAATTGTGTGAAGAAAACTTGAAAAGTAAGGTTTACAACAGTAGTTCTCATTCGTTTGTGGAGAGCCTGGCCTTATAGAGTTCGGTTTTACTTTCAACAATTGCAGCAAGGATTTCTGAAGAGGGTTGTCACGGACCCGAAATCATGATAAAAGTAGTGTGCAGCCACGAAAATCAATGTCACTTTGCCATTTTGTTAAAAACTTGTCTTCTATTTAAATATAGAAGCAAGAGGTCTTGAGCCGGTTTAATCCCTGTTCAATGTGTTAGCCAATTGTAATTTTACGTACTCGACAAATGTTAAAAATACCGAACGATAAATGCTTGGCCATCGGTTTTCGCAAAATTGTTTTGACTTTTTTTTCGCTCATTTAAATAGTCTTTAGGAAAAAAGACCAAAGATGCACCACTTATATATAAAATTTAAAGAAATTGTACGCAAAAATCTTTTTTTTTTCAATTTTCAGCAAAAATTCTCGTAAAAATCTCTACAAAAATTGTTCCATCGCAGGAGAAAATTCCAATGATGTGAAAAACTAATAAAATATCAGTGTACTTATTCCCAGATAACCTACGACAATTCAGCGAAGAAATTGGTGCAATTGAAAAGCGATTTCAAGGAAAAAAATTAAATAAAAATTATTATTGAATATACGAGTAAAGTCTTTTATCCTTTAAAAGATAAACTGAAGTTGCTAAAATAACAAAAGGAAACGCTGAAGCACGAAATTTTAAGTTAAATGACCGAAACTTGTGTTTTTTTGAAGAAAAAAAAAACCGTTTTAATAAAAACGTCAAAAGCTCAGACAAGTAAGGATCTGCCGTGGTGTGATGGTAAGTGTGCACGACTTTCACATGTAAAAATTTCTCTAACAAAGCCGGCGTTAACGCCCTACGGAAAATGCAGAGTCAATTACCCTGAATGTACCGAATCGAGGATGGGTAAAAACAGAACCTGTCACAGAACAGAACTTCGGTATGGATATAATGGTGTCAATTAAATGAAATTTCAAAGTAGTCAAATTCGAGGTTCCACTTTGAGCGGATTTTGTTTAGAAATCTATTACAATTTGTGTGAAAATTTACATGATGATCAAGTTTTTCACATAATCAGATAACTCGCTAAAGTGAACTGATGTGATGGGATGGAGACGGTGGGTTCTGTGATGGGTATTCTATTCTGTGGATACAAAAACACGTTGGTACCTGTTATTTTTGATCAGTCCCATGACTCCCTCCAATAACAAAGCCATGTAGAAGTTACCGGTTCCTTTCATATAGTTGGGTCGGTGCTGCGACCGGTCCCCATCCATGAATGACCTATCACGTGGATGGTACTGTACCGGCCCAATTTCCTGTAGGGCGGTTCCTTAATGGGACGTAGTGGGACTTAGGTAAATTACTCCATACACATGTTGTACGGTTCCCTCAGTAAATAATGTATTAAGAAATCGCTAAAGTTTAAAATAAGCGCAAAAGTGTAAAAATGAGTGTTTCGGTAAAATAAATTATTCTCAAAGATTTACTCGTATCTTGTGAAAGTTCTAAGTGTTTCCCATTTAATTCAGTTTAGAAAATAATTTAGTTTTCAATTGAGAGCATGTAGGTAAATACTTGTAATGTAAATAAGAAACATCCGTATTTGCGAATTTATTATAAATAGAACAAAATCGAGTTAATTTAACGTGATATAAAATAGTATAACGACATATTTGAATTTAGTTAGTACTCAAATGCACTAGCCTCAATAAAATAAAATTTTGACTAGAGAACTTGCATATTTTTTTATAAGAACAGCAATGAAGCTGAGTTTATTTTATTTATTTTTTGTTTCAACATAAAAAATGCTATATGTCCAACATCTATGCAACTTAAAGTTGATTTTGCCTGTGATCCCCTTTTGTGTGGGTCCGTTCGCGATTTCTCCCTAGGAAGGTATTGACCGTGTTTCATTGCCAACTGGCTTTACGGATAGTTTAGGCAATAATTGCGCACTGTTGAACAAACATGTTTTAATAATAATAATATTTATGTTAAATAATAATAATTAAAAATAATTTGCGTTATAATCCGTTGATTTGAAAAAAACAATATTCAAAAAAACTGTTTTTCACGCGTATGGTATTTCGTGAATTTGTATTATTAAACATCTTCAAAACGTTTCTTATGGACAAAATAAATCAGTTTTTGTATATAGAGAACATTTTAAAGTTTAGTAATGCAACGATTTGAAGTTATCGCCTAAACAACCCCTTACTCGTTTGGAATCCCTTATTATTAATTAGTTTGATGACAAAGTTTTAAAACTACCAACAATTTTTTAACTGGATTTACTCTTCTTGCAGTGTATTAAGCGATTTAGAAAAATATAATCAACTAAAAACTAAATTTCCACTTTTTAATGGAAATTTAGTTTAACAAGATTAATCATGAGTGGGTCCGTCATGTTTTTAACCGGGTTTGGGAGTCGTTGTTTTGGAAATTTGGTGAGAGTCAATCCAGTAGCCCAGTAGTATTTCGGTTAGTTGCCAATTTATTCTATGTCTTACCGACTCGATTGAAAGTTACAGATTTGAATCGGAGAGAAACGGTAAGAATTGAAACGAATGACAAGCAGCTTAAAGTCAGTGAGAAAATTATTGATTTCGAGTGGAGGGACAGAAACAAATTTTTTAGCGATTCCTATTCCTATTGGAGTAGAATCGGAACAAATGTCATATTACCGATTTGGACCTAGTGAATGGAATAGGCTTCGGCAAACTTTTTTACAGAAACAAAGAAGATGAGAATGACGTCAGAGTGCCGTCAAAACGGTAATTTCAGTCGGTACCAGCGGTCGGTACGAATGACAGAAACGGGCTGAAGTAGTCAAAAAAATTAGCACGACTACGTATGAATCCGGCCAAAGGATACATTTTCAGGAAATACTTTATAAAACAATTAAAATGAACTACTATAAAACATAAAGTTACTACAAATTTGCTATGGAGCTATCTGGCATTTATCGGTACCATTTTCGCCACTTCTTGGTTGTTGGTAATGATTTTTGTAAAGACGCTGTATCTTAGCCTAGGGTTCTAAAGTCGATTATCAATATCTCGTCTAATCGACTTTTTGTTGAAAACAATTAAAAATTACCGACTGAACAAACATTTTTTCACCCTGGACCACTCTGTGCAGGGTATTGAAATTTTGTTTCATGGTAAATATTTGAAGGGGGTCTACCCTTTAAGTGTACTGATCGACTAAGATTTATACGTCGATTCGTTTGTCTGTCCGCCCGTCCGGCTGCTGTTCATCCATAGCTTGTAATCTAAATAAAGGTCGCAATAGCTGTCCGATTTTCATGAAATTTTGAGGAATCAAGTTCTGCTGACAATGGATGGGCGTGATTGAAATTGAAGCAAGTTCGTTCAGATTTAGATAAAGCACCCGCAAATATGTTTAGCCGATTTTTATCTTTATCTCTAAAAAGCACACAAAACATCCAATCTTGATGGAAATTGGCGCCAGTATAAATGTCCTTCTCGATTTTGCATACAACCGCTCTAGAACACTATTTTTATTTAAACCTATTTTTGGTATACGTATAAATGAATTGTTTTTTATATTATAAGTATTTACTGACATTATCAACGGACTTGGTGAAGTTTTGGCCTGGTCGAATTTAACGTGTTGACTTGTTTTTATTTGAGAAATTAAAACAAAACATGTAAAAACGTCGTAAAGTGAAGTTTAGTAACTTCAAAATAAAAAAAATGTTTATTTTGGTAGCAATGTTTGCTTATTGCCTATTAACGTTCGTTTTGGATCATACAAACCATTTTTGGATCACAAGAGCCGGCAACTATACCCTTCTTTAAGGTATAAACAGACTCCATTTTAACCAATGTTCGTTCACAAAAATTTTGATTTGTTAAGAAAATACTTATAATCTGTACTTTCTACCCTTTCCTTTAAGAGAAACTTTTTCCCTCTGGGCCGATTTCGTTAAATTTATAATTCCAAACAGTTTATGGCCATAAGCTGTTATCATGCAAATTTTCAGGGTTCTAGGTTAATTCGTTCGCTATCGTGATGGCTAAATCGTATTAAAATTACGACGATCAATAATAAAATTAATATGTTATATACTTATACTATGCATGGTCTCTAGACAATATTTCGTGGTGTTGTACACGGAATAACAACTTGAGTATACCATCCACCCATCGTGGGATGGTGTAAATATTGTGTAAAAGTTACCAAAATCACAATGAGGATACAAATCGATTAGTCGACTTTTTAACCCTATCGTAGCCCACGCCAGATTCCCAACGGGCGTATCCGAATTATGGTAATGGATTCACTATCACTAGGTAGAGAATGCCATTCTTCGTAAATTAATCACATGCGCATACAAATCCAAAGCAGTTTGTTCCGAACAATATTAATTTTCTAATAAAAACGAATATTTTTGCGTACAATACCTATCACTAACATTGTTCTAAAAATCATATTCATATTTGCAAAAATTACAATCATACGGTGTCGTACCAACCATATTTATATTGTTGCTACAACTATATTGTCATTTTTAATTTGGCAATAATACTTTTGTTACATTTCAACAATATTAATATTGCCGTAATCATAATATTGTCAAAATGAAATTCAAAAACAATACTATGGTTGCAACGAGCATACTTTTATTGCAGAGAACACATTATTGTTACCGTAACCATATAATAATATAGTATAATTGTTTACTCTGCGTGCACGTACGATATTAACCGACTTAAATGAAATGTCCCCTACTATACATCCTCTTTCGTCACCATATATACGAGTACAATGGATACTATATTGTGATTGTTAGTCTGATAAAAAATAGAAAAAAGTAAAAGTTTGTACCCGACTTAAATTTTTTACAAACAGTGGATGGTAGTTTTCCATGAATAAAAAAGCAACAACAACAGCATATGGCTAGCGATACAAACCAATGCGAATTAGAAGACAGTGCGAGGGTATTTTTTGTGTCTACTTTGTAAAAAATCTGATTGCAGTGTATCTCGTAAGTGTATAGCCTTGATCATTGCCAAACCGCAATCGTTGCTTAGGGTCTGAGTATGAGCAACTTAAAGTGTTTTCGACTGCCTTTTGAATAACTTTTCGCTTTCTCATTGAACAAAATGTTCAAAATAAACATGATCTCTAACCTGACCATGAATTAGGCTTTTTAAACATAATGTACCCTAAGCGTGACAAATCAATAATCTTTCCAATTACTATTGAACAATTTAATAAAAATATCAACAAATGTTGAATACAATTTCTAAAATGTTCTACTGGATCTCTGGTTGCAATGTCTCCAAATGTTTCCGTAAGAACCATCTAATATATAATTGCAAGCACGCAGAAAAAAAGTACGTAGGTAGGTGACAATATTCGAAGAGGATCATACTATTGTTGGGTATATTGTTGTGACACAACAATATTATGATCCTCACAACAATAGTATGATTCACACATAACCATACTATGATCCCCACAACCATAGTATGATTCACACATAACCATACTATGATCCCCACAACCATAGTATGATTCACACTCAACCATACTATTATCTCCACAACCATGTTATGATCCTCACAACCATAGTACCTTTCTTATACAACCATAGTATGATCCTCACAACCATAGTATGATTCACACACAACCATATGATCCCCACAACCATAGTATGATCCCCAAAATTATTTATTAGGATTGGTTATTATTGTTATACAAAAATAGAGATTTTTATTAAGTATGTTATTTTAAATTACATTACTATTGGTTCATAGTCAGATTTGAGGCCATGTTTTTATTAAACATTTCATTCATTCAATATATATTCCAACGGTCAAAAATACTTTTAGTTGCCAGCAGGGGTGAATGCTAATTCACCATCCGTAGAACCAAGTAACGAATGTGATTAAACCATCATCAATGGCTATATACTTAAGTGCAGGCAGATTTTATATAAACGAGAACCAGTCGGTATTAGAGTATTTCACCGAACAAAGTTAACACAATAAAAATCCCTCGAACTACCTTCCGATTGTGTTGTTTTTTTTAATGGACAGCAACCATTCACTGTATGGTGTGTATGTGTTTTTTGTATATCAAAAAAACATATGCACACACATACACGTATGCTGTTTTGTTATGTCCATAGTCGCAACCATACTGTATGATTGCCGTAATCAAATTTATTGTTAACGTAAGTTTTAAATAACAATATTTTTGTTGCACCAACCATATTTATATGGTTGCTACAACCATATTTTTATTTCTAAATTTGGCAATAATACTATTGTTACATTTCAACAATAGCAATATTGTCGCAATCATACTTTTGTCAAAATTAAATTCAAAAAACAATACTATGGTTGCAGCGAACATGCTTTTATTGTAGAGAACATATTATTGTTGCGGTAACCATATCTTTTCTCTGCGTGAGGGTACTAATATACTTTAAATGACAAGCACAAGCTCTTTGGTCAGTTTTACAATAGACATTTCTACAGGGTTCATGGACTCCAGCAAACAGGCAGACATCGTTAAATCGAACTAGCTTGTGATTCGGAGCCGATCGACTTAAATCTAGGCTAGGTTTTACCGAAACTAAATTTTCAGCGATAGCGACTATAATTGCATTTCTTCTTCTTTATGGACGAACGGTTGTGTAAACAATACGATAAGATTATTTGTCCGATTCAGTCTTTAACCTAAGTTTTATTAGAAATAAAATTTGTGTTTACTTTTAATGGAAACCGAGCAAAAAAATATGAATTTAAACAAACTCAATTTCGTAACGATACCGACAAAAACCACAACGCACAACGTCATTGGCAACGGATATTAAAATATATGTTAAGCGGATAACGATAACGGTATTCAATTTGAAAGCGTTTTAAAATGGATAACGGATTTTTAGCGATAACCGTAGCCAACCTTGCTCGCAAGTCTCGTTTGCTTCGTTCAAACAAAGAACGAAAGTTCTTTATCGGCCATTTTCACGAAGAAGGCGACAACAATATGTTCTCTGCAATTAAGTATGTTCGTCGCTACCATTGTCTTGTTTGATAAATTTCATTTGGACAATAGTATGATTGCGGCAATTTTAATATTTTTAAAATCCAACAATAGTTAGTATTAATGCCAAATTTAAAAACGAAAATATGATTTAAGCAACGTTATAAATATGTTTGAAGCAACGTTATAAATATGGTTGGTGAGACAACTGTGATGTTTTTAGAGTTTTATGTTAACAATAATGTGATAACTGCAATCATACCGTATGATTATAATTTTTCTTAATTTTTATATGGGGTTTAGAACGACATTATTGTTGCGAATCTTATTCAATAATAGTACTTTTTATATCTAAATTAAAATTTTCAATCAAACTGCTATGGATTTGGTTAACTGAAGTATTTTTAATAAATAAAGCGCTTACAAATTTGAAATGGATTTTTTCTATCGTTAAATAAATCAATCCTGTTATTTGGAGTTTAATATATTTTGTTATTAATTTACTTAATACAAATGTCTATTATTGACCACATAACCCAATCCTTATAATTATATTTGGGATCATACTATGGTTGTTAGGATCATAACATGGTTGCGTGTGAATCATACTATGGTTGTGAGGATCATAGTATGGATGTATGTGAATCATAATATTGTTGGGATGATCATAATATAGTTGTCCCACAACCATATACCTAACAATAGTATAATCCTCTTCGAATATTGTTATCCCAATCATATTTTTTTTCTTCGCGTGGGTTTTTGTAACTCGAATTAAACTTCCAAAACTCAAATTTAAAATTTATATTTTGTATTTTTTAATGTGCTAACGAACGAGTTCGTGTGATTTACAAAAGAATGAAATTATGTTTTCAGTTTATATCCTACTCGGGCTTTTAAGGTCATATATGATGCAAATAAATAAAAGATTTTTTATTTAATTGTTCGCATCCGACGTTTAGCTGGAATTTTTCCAGCATTTTCAGGAATGAAATTATTGAATCTGGCAACGACATGTTACAAAAGAAAACTTATTTTTTCCAACTTATACAGATGATTGTTTAAGCATAAACACACTAACATTTAATCTTTTACTTGTTACATTTGCACTTAGTTAAAGTTTTATGATGAAGAACACTCGGACAGTACCACATAGAACACAGAATGGTTAAAAAAATTGCAAAATAATCAAACTTTATATTAAATATCACACAGTTAACTTATACTGCATTTTCATTAGGCCATTTATTCTCGTTTTCAATCGAAACTTTTCAAAACGTCTCTACCAATTTTCACACAATTTGTGGTCTTTTTCATTCTCGTTTTGGTTTTCGTTTGACAGTTCATTATTGTTTACAAACAAAGAACAACGTGGTGACTAATAAAATACTGAAATACATATTTTTCTTAATCAAATGGATAAATTAAATTAAGTTTTTTTTTCTTTTAGCACGCTCATTTTTACTTTTACTTCATAAAATATCTATTTCACAAAATATGTTTGACGATTGATTAAAAAAGTTTGCTTGAGATGACAAACCAACGATAAAATAACGATTATTTTGGAGATGACACACTTTATTTAAGGTGGCATCGCCTTTGCGAAACGTTTTCGTTCCTCTTTTGTACAAAAACAAGTCAAAGTGAGACGTTTTCATCACTTGAATTTGTATGGGAAAATGTCTCATTTTGACTTGTTTTGGCCAAACTTTTGAAAACACTTCAAAAGTGCCTAGTGCAAAAAGAGCATTATGCTAGAGTTACAGTACGACGAATTACGACTAAACTAATGCTACGATGTAATTTGCATTTGTTTTTCTTTTTCTTCTTCTGCTGTGTGTCCGTATTCAGTGCAGTGGTGTTGTTCTTTCTTTCTTAATGTCTGTTTCGTGTTCGTTGACTCTTGTGCCTAAGCTTCTCTTTATCGTACCTATGTATATACACTTTACCGCACGACTCATTTGATTTTCCTATGCATGTTATTTCGTAAACAACATGGCTCTGCTCTCTTGTATCTATTTTTGTTCTTGACTGAGTGAATAGTGCAGCTGTTGTCATGTTGGCTTTGTGTGCTAATAATATTTTATAATTTTTATTTTTGTTTCGTCTGCTGCTAGTTTGTTTTCTCTAAGATGGATTCGTGTTATAGTGATGAACATGCTGATAAAGAACCACTGTATAGATTTGGCAGTTGTGCCGGCATAAGAATGACAGTGATAGAGCTGGCGATACGTATATTAGCAACTCATGCGACCTATATAATTGATGTTTGAAACCACCAACATCTGATCACATATATTTGTACATATATATATATATATATATATATATATATATATATATATATATATATATATATATATATATATATATATATATATATATATATATATATATATATATGTATATATATATATATATATATATATATATATATATATATATATATATATATATATATATATATATATATATATATATATATATATATATATATATATATATAACATATATATATAACGCAATGCATCTCGTCAAATAAGACGAGATAATAGTGGAAATTAACTCGTTTTGCAGCATAACCGACAAGGCGGGAGGATATCCTCAACCGGATTAAAAAAGCCAGACAGACATATGGCTCTTAAACTCTGTCTGGAGATCAAACTATATCTCGAGAAGGACAAAACTAAAAATATAAATAGGCAACACTTTCTGTACTTTTAAGAATTCAACGATGGTAGTTATTGAAAATATTGCTGTAGGGGCATATCTCCACTTGGGTATTTCCGCACAACTGGAAAAATTACAGAAGTTTTAAAACTTTCCAGCGATACAAATATTAATGTAAATATCGATGGCCAACCTAGGAAGAGTTCTAGTGATTTTTTTTTGGAGTGTGTACAGAAAAAGTAAGCCATATGACTGTTATAATTATTTAAAAAATTTTATTGCTGAGCTCATATTAATGGTATCAAAATAGGAGGCTCATGTTAAACCATTTCACTCAGAGCATTTATATGCGCCGCTCCCACCAGATCATTTAGAACTGAGTGGCACACTATCGCACGTTTTAAAACATGGATGCACGAGTGCACACTGGTCGCGAGAAATATCGATCGTGTCTTAACATTCTCTACCGTGTCGGGTGTTTCAATACTCGTAACAGATGAGAATTTTTCCAGCAGAAAGTTCCCGAACACCAGATAGCAATGTATTTACATCAAAAATCTGCGTTAGAGAAGATTAACATAAATATGGTGTCTCAGGTCTTATTAGATCTTTTACAATCTTATTTAGGAGTAATTTAGGAGCTTGAGAACTTTCCGATTCGTGCAAAGTATGTATGCACATAATTTGCTGAACACACAGAGAACAGATTTGTTGCCACAGCTGAATTTTTTGGCGGTTGCAAGTACTATCCATGTATTACAGTAAGTCTGTTTCTATATTCCGGAAAATACTTCGTCATTTATTGTTCGAATATATGGCAGTATCGTTTGGAAGTATTAACCGCCTAACCCAAGAAACCGATACTGCCTGCCCATTTATTTGCTTTTATAAATTGTTTGGGGATTTCGAAATATGTTTTCGTCGTAAACAAAGGTTTTGTTGTGACTAGAACCGATAAAATATTATACGAGTAGGGTTTATTTTTTGATGTTGGTATAACCAATATTCATTTGTTATATCAGCCAACTAAACAGGGTTGGGTGGCTACAAAGATCTAATCCGTTGTAACAAAAAATTATTGGTACGAAAGTAAAAAGTGCATCACATGGTTGGTTACCATAACCGCCAGTTGTCGCAACCAATAGTTTAACTGAATTCGGTATGTATAACTGTGGTGCTGGCTGTGAATACCGTAATATGGTTGCAGCAACCATTATAAGATATCTCGAACCGTATTACTATCATTACTATGAAATGTTGCTTATTGCATCAGAAATTGCAATTACCAAATGATTTTTTTCTCTGTGTGCACGTTAAGGAATCCAAAGAAGTGGTTGGAGGTACAATCGTACAGATTTAAAGTAATCTGCAGAAATTTAAAAAACCAACAAAAATTTTGCAAAAAATAAATAAATATATTCAAGAAGAAAGAAATGTCGCTGAACACATCAAATGTCTCCTTCGAATGTCTCCTTCCGGATAATATGAAGACGTTCGTACTCCGAGGACATTTCTAGAGTCCCAAAAAATTATTTTACGCAAAAGGTGATACCTTTTAAAAATGAATATTTCTAAACAGACCACTGTGGTGCACAGGGAACCTTCTGATCAATTACATTACGAATTTACTTAGCTGACTTTGAACCATCAAAAATAACAGAAATTATACCTATTGCTAATGTAGAGTGCAAAGAAGTTGAAACTCCATATAATCAGAACATTATTTTTGTGGCAATGCTTCATTGCTGTCAAAAAAAGAGGTTTTTAAGAAATGACAGCTTATTTAAGTTGTTTGAGTTACGTTTATTTAAATGCATCACAACTCCTTATTACACATTATCTGAAACAGACATTTCTACATTACCGAAACGTAAAACGCTCTAAAACAATTTCCGATAGTTCTCCAATCAAAATTAACGATACTCTAGAAAAAACGATAGCCGAAAGGAGCGAGTCTTCAAAATATAAAAAACCTAGTTGTAGTAAAAGTAAGTAGTAACAACATTTATTACAACAAGTTAATGAAGTTTCTCTAACCGAAATTGATCTTAATAATGAAATAACGTCTGAAAATATGAGAAATTAATAGCACGATAGTAATTTCTAATTGTTCTTAAAGTTATTTTACAACTACGCTATTAAGTCGAAACCGTTGCCAGAAGGTGTACTAAAAAACTAAGAGCACATACTATCTACGCAAATTTTGATCGAGTACAGCGTAGATGATTTTCTTGGAGAGCATGCGCTTCAAGAATTGCACAACTTGTACGGCACGCTCTTAATAAACCAAGACTGATACGAGTACAAAATAATGTTGTCAGATACTTTGACTTATATCCCTTTATCTGTTCCAGAATCTATTCCGGTAAGCAGTAGCTCGGAAACAGCCGAAGCACAGATTCGCAAAACCATGATGCTGCAAAAGAAGAGATATTTTAAACAAATATCATTAGAAAAAATATTCTTCAAATTAATTTTTATTAATATTAAGATTTAAGATTAATTTAATTGCTTATTATAATTGCTTAGATTGAAAAATTTGAATTAAATATTATTTATTTATTTAAAATTTAAAAATTTGGATTCAATTTTTATTTGTTTATTTAATTGCTTTATGCATGTTGTTTATTAAATTATTAGTATGAAAACATTTAAGCAAATTAAACTATCCTTGTCAATCAAGTCAACAAGGTAGGGATTTCGAGGAAGTAGCTAGTGGTGTAACGGGTGTTCTCGTACAAGTAACGTAACTGGTCTAATGTAACTAGGAATGTAAAGGGTGGTCCAACTAAAACGCAAGGCGGCGTGAATGTTCCGTTCCGGCTTTTAGGTGGTAGCTCTGTAGTTAGTAGCAGTACTCGTACTAGTTCCCTAGCTGCTACGAAGGAACTATAGAAGTACGATGGCATATCAATAATTTCGTGATTTTTTCAACTTCCCTCGTAGTTATATAGAATGCAAAATCCACGATATGGTGCGTAAGTTTGTTGATGTCGTACGCATTTCATATGGCAGTGTGGTTTCGATTTTACATGATCAGTTTCGTTTAAAGAAGCTGTCTGCCGCGTTTGATCTTAATTTATCATAAACGTAATCGTGTGACAACTAACAATAGCTTCCCTATAAAACTAACATCACAATTATTTAAAGAAACAACAAACAAAAATAAACATACTTCCAACGCTGTTCACTCAGAAAACAACACAACAGAGAAAAACAATTTTCACAGTGTAAAGTACATCCCAGGGCTGATCGACAAGGAAAAAATGGGAAATATCATAACAAACAAAGACATATGTTTTGCGTATAAACCAAACAAAACATTAAAAGACATAATATTAGAAAAACAACAACAATGTAATGTGGTCTACGAAGTGCCGTGGAAAGATAGAAGAGTGAAAACTGCGACTTGATCTACATAGGTACAACGAAGAGAACACTACAGACGAGAATGAACGAAAATATGGCAGACATAGAAAAGAAGAAACAACGCACAGCGCTATCCCAACACATCTTTAACATATGACACACAGCTGATTTGATAAAAATGTAAAGAGAATAGACATAGGAAAGAAAAAGAAGAGATTGAGAATAGAAAGCTTGAGAATACAACAACGAATTGGAATAACGATGAATCTGAAGGAAGACACTGACAACAAAGTACCAGTTACGGTGTTGCAATACATTAAACTTTCTGTGATATTCGGTTTTAGTTGTGTTTATGTTGTTATATACGCTTAAATGTAACTTTTAATTCAATGTAAAATTCTTAAATTAATACTGTAAGTTTAATATGCTGTTGTTAATGAATGTTCAAATTGTGATAAATGTTTATTTATATGTATAGACGAAACTCCTGAGGAAGTCAACAAATAATTGACGAAACGTTGGGTAAATGTAAATTAAAAGGATTTTTATTTACAATTTAGGTCCTATCAGCTCAAAAACACAACACATTTAAAGAATTGTTTTGAGTTGTTTAACCGCAATTCGAATATATTTTTGAGGCGTTTTGTAACTACATATGTATGAAACATTGATCCATTAAAACACCCCGGAGACCAAGCGGCAGTCTAAACAATGGGTTTCTCTGGGAGAACCGGCTCCAAAGAAGGCCAAGGTGACTTTGTCGGCCAATAAGGTGATGGCAACAGGTTTTTGGGATACGCGCGGTATAATCCACATCGATTACCTTCAAAGGGAAAAAACAATAAATGGCGAATATTATGCCAACTTTTTGGGCCGATTTAATGCGGATTTAAAAAAAAACGATCTCATATGCCCAAGAATCCCTTTAATCGAGATAATGCACGGGTGCATACGTATGCAGTCTCAATGGAAAAATTGCAGGAATTGGTTTACGAATTGGTACCTCATCCACCATATTCTCCGGGCTTAGCCCCCAGTAACTATTTCATATTTCCAAGCCTAAAGAAGTGGCTCGGTGGAGATTCAGCTCCAATGATTAAATTATTGATCAAACAAATGAATATTTTATGAAACTTGAAAAGTAAGGTTTACAACAGAATTTCTCATTCGTTTGGGGAGAGCCTGGCCTTATAGAGTTCGGTTTTACTTTCAACAATTGCAGCAAGACTTTCTGAAGGAGGTTGCCACGGACCCGAAATCATGATAAAAGTAGTGTGCAGCCACGAAAATCAATGTCACTTCGCCATTTTGTTAAAAACTTGTCTTCTATTTAAATATAGAAGCAAGAGGTCTTGAGCCAGTTTAATCCCTGTTCAATGTGTAAAAGCAACAGACCGAAATAAAACACACGAGCTAAACATTTTATGAACCATGAAAAAAACTGAGTTTGATTTGAAAAGTTACGGAATTATTGATATGCCCTTGTAGTACACAACATGGAACCAGCTTCATAGCCGTTGAAAGGTACTGCAGAGAGGGATTTATTAACACCCTCCTAGAACAACATCATGTAAAACTCTATTGTTAAAGTCCGTTGGAGTGGCTTAGGCGGTAACTATAGGTGGCTGATTTGTAGTTAGCGACGTTACAGCTATTTAACATCCCTGGTGGCAATCTTCACTAAATTACTATTAAAAAAGCTGGAAATTCAGTCATATAGTTACCTTTATGGCACACCATTGTATGCTATGTAACTAGCAGCATTGTACTTATAGTTCAGAAAAGGATCTATTCGAACTATTCTGTAGATTGCTAGTGCAGTAGGGACAAAAAGGAAATCGAGAAGCTAATTCATAGCTTGTACTATGTATATGTTGATTCCAGTATACAATATCCTTAACTCGTAAGAAGTCCTAGGAAAAGAATAATTCTTTAATTGTGTCCAGAGAATGCATTATATAACTCGTTATTTATATGCATTCTTTGAGAGTATTTCAAGAATGAATTCTCTAACTCATTATTTTCATTGCATTAATAATGTATTTATGATTAGGCTTATAGTAATTAGTTTCCATTGAATATTTTTAATTTAAAATTAGAAAATATATTTAGAGCAAGTAAGTAAACAAAAGTTGTTATAAAATGTAATACTTAGTGGGGACATAAATACTGTTACAACATTAACACACCCATATCAACAGTAGAACTGAACATACCCCGTTAATGTCATATGGGTTTTGAAAGCTAACCTCAATAGCGTTAGTCTCTAACGGGATTTTAAAATTGTTTCGAATTTCATCATGGAGTGGTCAGATAATGAGAATCGTATCGCTGTAATAGCGCTTTTCAAGTGTGAAACGCTCCGCAGCATGTTCCTCTACCGATGTATAAAACTGTTTGAGGAGACTGGAGATGTAAAAGATCGCCACTGGTCGGCCGCCCACGCTCTGTTCGAACATCGCATGTCATCCAAGCCGTTAAATCAAAAATTCACAGAAATCCGCTCCGAAAACAGAAAATCATGGCCCGTGAGATGAATATCACGCAAAAGTCCAGAGTCGAATCATTAAAAAAGACTTGGGGTTTTCAAACGACGTACCGGACTTTAAAAACAAATAGGATTGAAAAATGCAAACGTCTTTTGGTGAAGCACACTGATAACTTGCACAGAAAAATTTGGTTCACCGATGAACAAATTTTTACCGTTCAGGAAAAATTTAACAAGCAAAATGATAGAGTATATACGCGGTCATCTAAGGAAGCATCTGAACCGATCCCAAGGGTGGAAAATGGTCATCACCCAGCTTCAGTCATGGTTTGGTGGGATGTCTCTTACGATGGGTTCACTGACCTGCATTTCTGCGAACAAGGAGTCAAAACATCGGCCAAAGTTTACTAAGAAATCGTTTTGAAAGCTGTTGTAAAGCCTCTTAACAATTCCCTGTTCCAAAACCAGCCATGGACTTTCCAGCAGGATTCTGCGCCGGCCCATAAGGCTAAAGGAGGGAATATACTAGGTAATCAACGTGCCATTATTGTCAAATGACATTATCCTGTCGATTCTTTTTAATATGAATTATATAATTAATTCCTAATGTAATACATTTTTACTTTTCCTGCTGGGTAGGTAGTCATATAAATGTTTACTCTGTCTTACGCTCTCGACATGTTGGAGTATCGTTAAGACTTTATGAAATTTTGCAGAAGTAAGTTTTTGGACCAAGGACCTACGCTATTGAAATTGAAAAAACATCGGTTCAGGTTTAGATATAGCTTCCACACATTTGTTTATGTGGTTTTATATTGTATGTTCTAGAAGCCACATATTACACCCAATCTTGATGAAATTTGTCACATGTAAGTTCCTTGTGCCAAGGACGGACGCTGTTAAAATTGAAGAAAATTGGTTCAGATCAATTTATAGCTCCCACGTTTTTGTTTAACCGATTTAACCAAAAACAATGGAATTTTTTCACAAATTCAAATATGACATTATTTATAAAAAATGTGTTAACGTAGAGCCCATATATGGAGGTGCAAAACCCTATTGGCGGTTGGCTTTCCTGAACAACCAAAAGTGCAGTCGCCTACGATTTTAGCCTTTGGTATTTTTTGTCAATTGGTCCCCAGCTGGAACTAGGAGACAGTGGAAGAAGTATACAACATAGAAATACCTACATAGCTCTTCAAAGGTAGCGCAGAGAGGGGTTTATTAACTCCCTCCTAGGACAACACCATGTTAAACTCTACAGTTAAGAGCCATTTGAGTGGATTAGGCGGTAGATTGTTACCTTCCCTGGCGGGAAGTATTCATATACATACACAAAGTGCAGAAGGAAAGACACAAATTGCTATAAGCCAGAGATTGTTTTCGTTTTTTTTTTATTTTGATTTATTGTCATTTTCACTCTCTAACAATTCGCAACGATGAACATTGCGGTTATCCCGAGGAGAATGGCTGGCAATGCGGCGTGGTGAACTGAGCTAGGCAGAAATGTGGTCTGGAATATCGTTAACAGCGTTAACACCGAGCACTAACGCAGAGAGAGGGGAAACTTTAGCCAGATACAGCCGCAACTCTGGCTCGTACATATTTTTTCTCCCAATTCCTTGTTTTGTTGTTGTTGTTACGTATTACGAGTACCACGGCTAAAAAACATTCAATATTATTGGTTTTTGTGCCATTCCTAGTGGCTGTGTTCTTGTTGGCTGTTTGCAAATGTTTTTCCATTTGGCGCGATAGTTGGCTAGCTGGTTGACGGACTAGTTGCCAGCTGCGCTGCTGGCCGAGGTTGTTTGTAAGACGACACACCTTAATATTTGAACAAACATCAGCGGCTAAGTAACAGCAAAAACCTCTAAACAGAATGAAAAACTCTGCAATGTATTTTCTTGTAGCGTAATAAATATATCCGTACATACGAGCGGCAGGCTATACATACGTACGTCCGTCATCCGCACTATGAGACGGACGTGTGTATATGTGAATACGAGTATTCGCAATGCATACATATATAAAAACGAGCAAATCGGAATACAGTATCGGATAAAACATTTGCAGCCAGCTTACAAATCTTTACAACTTTTTACTTGTACAAAATATGACACATTTCCACTTGTATATAAACTTGTTGTTTATTTATATATAAGTGTTAAAGTGAACAGGCATTTTAAGAAAAATAATGAAAATTGTTTTAACAATTCGAATTTTGTGTAAGATTTTTTGTATAAAGATGTCCAAATTATTCCAACTGAAAAATATTTCACGTAAAAGAATAGCTATCCGTTGAAAGTCGACTTTTGGACTTTAAAATCGATTTTTTGGTATTTTTAAGCTAAAATTTACCAGTTTTAAAATGTTACTGTATCATTTCAGTAGGTACGATAAATATTAGTTGACCTCACTGAACTCACTGTGGCAAATTTTAGCAGTGTTATCTTGAGGTATCTAGCTTAGTTACCTAGTTAGTTAGTAACATGGTTATCTAGGAACATGAAACAAAACAGAGAGTAATGTGACAACATTTTTTCTGTTTTTATACACCAACGAGAATTGAACAACTATAGGGTTCATCGACGAATTCGTCAAAAGCAGACCAAAAAGACTATAAATTGCAATAAAATAATCAATGAAATATGAAAAAACCACTTAATTGCTACACTTTGTGGAGGTTCGATATCGTTATTGTGCCGAATTATCTTATCTTTTTTGATCTTGAATTATTTTCGGCGAAGGAAGTCCAACGGTGTCAAATCACGTGATCGTGCCGGCAAATTAACATCGCCAGGACGTGAGAATTTCTCGCGGAAAAGAGCCATTGTTTCGTTGGCGGTATAGCAAGTGGCACCATATCCACATATCGTCCAGATGCATATCCTCAATTTCTGGCAACAAGAAGTCCGCGATAGCGAACACCATTCACGGTAACTGCGCCCGCAACCTCATTTTCGAATGATGATGCCGCCAGCCCATAACGCGCACCAACAATCACTTGTGGATTCTCATTTGCTCAAATGATCCAATTCTGCTTGTTATCGAGTCCACTGAGGACACATTTGGTAGATTATGTTGGCAAAAAACCACGAAGTGCATTTGATTTGAACGCCCGTTTTTGTAAAGGCTTTTGTGGTTGGATTTGTCAAACTGTGAAACAAAGAAATGTCAAATTAGGCTGGACAAAAAACTTAACGTTAAGTGCGACTCGCAATTAAGATCGTGTATAATGCTTGAGTTGATTTATAGTTCCGCATATTCCATCTCGAGCAGATGTACCCAATTTAAAATTATCCATGAGACCTCTTCTTGTTCGATTATTTTTTTGGATACATGACAAAAACATATGTTTTTATAACGTACGATGTGTCTAGTTTTGTGTTCTGTTAGAAACATGTCTAGCTCTTATTCGTTTGTTAAATGACTTAAGGCCCACACGCTTGCTTGCCGAATTACTTCCAAAAAAATGCTTGTTAAGTAACCTAAAATGAACACAACTTTTAGGTGTAATTCTTAAAGCGGTTAATAGCATTAAAAAAAAAAATTTTAAGAATATGGCTACTAATCAAGTTTCCTTTTCTTTAAGATAACCATAAAGTTGTAATGGCCTAACCATCCTACGTCACTATCAAATTTCCAATGTAGATGGCACTTGAAGCGTGAGCCCTTTGTGCGTATACATGAAAAACCCATGCTTTCGCTGGCGGGCACTACAGTGTCACTAACATATTTGCACGGGAAGAAACCTAAATGAACTCCGTTTTACTACTCCGACTCAACAGATGATGGCAGTTTTAATAGAGATATGAGTCGTACAATTATATAGATAAGAAACCAACGATGAACAAAATAAATTCGATAATTGCGACCATCCGTTCAAAAGGAACATGATCTCAAGTACTTTACGGCCGGCAGATTCTCATTGAATTTAAATATGCCTGCACCTTTAGTGTATAGACTTTGATGATTCTAAAAACACATGCGTTGCTTGGGTGTCTGAGGATGTTATTTTACTTTCTAAGCGTTATTTAAAAACTATCCCAACGCAGAATGCTATTTCACACATATTGTATTTATGTATGTATGTGTTCTCGTAAATTAAATTACTTGGACAATTTTGGCAGTTAAGGAATTCATCGAACAATTATAATGAGTTAGTTAGTTCGATTTCTGTCGTCGTATGTGGCGTACGGCTCTTGGGCTCTTATCGATCTTGAACAAACGAAGAAGAAGAAAATAGCAAAATATTATAAAGTAAGAACTACATCCAAGATTGCTAAACGCAACTACTCTCTTAGCGAAAAAATTAAAAAGCTTTTTCACATTCAGGGCGGAGTAACTATTGGATGCCTCTTCAGACACTTACTGATAAAAACTGCGACGGGGACGATATGGATGAAAATGATTATAGTGAGATTAGAAAATCTTCGAAAACCACTAGACCATCATTATCAACCATAAAGGTACATTTTAGGCCAATACTTAGTTACGTCCAAAACATGCTTTCTAATAAAGAAATATTAAATTATTATCTGAAGAAAATATAAATTGGAGTTAAATCCGCAGAATATGATCAAATAAAAACATTACATACTGAGAATAAATGTAAATTTTACTCTCATCATAAGAGAGATGGTCATTATTTCAAGGTCAACGTGTATGGACTAGATGGTAAATCAGCTGCTGAAGTTAAGGCTGCGTTGATAGAGCTGGGGTATAAATGTACAGATGTCAAAGCAGTGACTTAAAGTATAGTGAGTTCGAGACAGGGATGAAAAGTTGATACTTTCGTACTTTTTTTGATAATTTTTGTCTTTCAAAAATACCGAGATACCCCTGTTACTCATTTAATACCTTTTCAATATCCCGAAAAAAGTATGTTTTTTGCAAACGATTAGAAAATTTTTAACGTACTTTGTTATTGCTTGAATAAATGCTTAAACCAACAAAAAAAAAACATTGAATAGAATTAAAATATAAAGCACGTAAATAAAAGTCGCTTATAGGAATCCAGGAAACACGGAAAAACTACTTGAGCATGGGTACTATATGAAAAACATATTTCGTGGATGGCTATGTAAAAGAATAGCTGGAACGGCAAAATTTCAGTAGAATTAGTTATAGGTTGTGCAATGCTTTATTTCATTGAACTATAAACGTGTCCTGTAAAGCGGCAATGCTATTTCAACAGATGGACCAATATGGTCGAGCTATTCTAAATTTGAGTGAGTTCAGATGTATGTAGGAATTGTAGACCGGACATTAAATCGTCTTTACTTATACATAGGGGCTACATGAAAACCTAAACTTATATTTTTCAATATAACTTGGATTGATAATAGATTTTCTATATTGCACAATACTAAATTTGACCAAGATCTAATGAAAAATGTGGCTTGTGGAATGACAGGACCTTAAATCTGGAGGTACCTTTGTCAGGGGACTAATGGTGCATTATTCGTGCATGATACCATGCAATGGTTCTACCGAATCAGAAGGAACCTTTGTACAGGGCCAATTCAAAAACATGTACTATTAGTGACTCGGTACGTTCTTTATTATTATTTAGTAAGTGTTGGATGTAATATGGGCGTTTTCAGCTGTGGATTTTGGCCTAAAACCGGAAGGGTCTTAGCAAGCTATCATAACACGGCCCTACATTGACTAATTTTAATGGGTTTCGCTCAATCAAATCAGTTAATGGTTCTGAATCCTTTCGGGTCAATCTTCTTGTATTTTTGGGGTTAAAAAATCAACACTACAGCGTGATACTCTGTACAGCAGAGTGGTGTAGGCAATACAAACTTACCTTTCCGGCCCAAAAATAACTTTTTTATTCCGTTTTTGTAAAAATTCTTCAAACTTATTTACCAATTCTTGTTCGAGAATACTTTTTTCATTGTCTTTTTCGCGAGGGGGAGCGTAAAACTGAACGATCTTCGTCAACATGGGATTATCAAAGAAGAATTAAAAACAAGATAATACAAATACAAAAGTGCCAGATGTTAGGACACGGCGAAAGATACTATTCAGTGTGCTAATTGTACGGGGACATATCTCACCATCGATCGTCTCAACGCAAACAAACAAAGATGTGCAATGAAAACCGTAAATCTGCATTTGCGTCGTGTCCAAATCGTGAACTTTCTCTGGAGATAAGAAACGATATTAATAATAAAGGGTCTAAACCACTATGCTCTTGAATAGCCAGACAATCAGCATATTTGAACGCCGCCCATTTCCCAACTGCACCTATAATAAATGTTAATCTATCAACATATGAACAAAATTTGCGTCCTCAGACTTCTAAGTAGATTATAATGGCCTTTAACAATGTCTAGTGATAGGTACAAATTATATTTTGAAACTGCTGTAGCATTAAGAACTATAGGTTTATATATAAGTAGAACTTTTTGACTTTCTTATATGAGAAGATGTATACATCTCTTTAATGTGCGAGACTTGGCTCCAACATACAATAAGTTATTTTATTAAAATTTTAATTGTACTCGTATAAGCTCGGATGGAGAACATGCTAATGGTGGAGAAGTTTCAATCCTGATAAGAAAAATCATTAACTATGTCGAATTACAAAATATAACTACCACTACATTGGAAAATGTTGGAATTGAACTTATCTCTAGTAATTTTCAAAATATTAAATTGTACTGCCTGAAAGTTCTTCTAATGGCGATCTAAATAGCAAACACAGAGACTGGGGATGTATAAAGGCTAATAGTTGGAGCAATACCTGATGGAGTTTACAAGTTTCTTTCCTATTTCCATACTTGGCACAGAAGAGCACATTTATGTTCCTTTGTCGTCTAGAGCTTCACCTTGAACACTGATTTTTATCCTCACAAATTTTCCGTACATCATTTCACAGCCACGTGTTTTTAATGTTCTCAATTCTGAATAATACCTAGTAGGTTTTTATTTACATTTTAATGGTACATTGAATGTTAACGCCCGCCGAAACTATAAGTACTTTGTATAAGTCTCCATCTGAATGCAATCCATCCGGAGTGCATTCAAAAATTAACTGGATTTTGTTTTCGCGAATGGGTCAATATAAATTCATCCGAGTACCAGTATGTCCTGCGTTGATGAAAATATTGCATTTTTAACAGATCAACTTTTGTCCGCAGAAAAGATTATGTTCCACCTAAATCTTATACGGACAACTTTATAATACTATATCTTACGTTTAATTAAAGCAAGAAACTTTCATAAAAGACAATGGGTCAAATACAGGTAATCAATTGATTACGCATTAATGAACAACCTTTCTTAGATTATCCGGTGTAAATCTCCGTGCTGCGAAACACAATTTGGAACAAGAAAATACATTCTTTTAAAAAAAGAGACAAGCATTTCTGGAACATTTCCAAGGATTTACTGAGCACTGAATTAAAATAATTACCAACCAAAAAAAAGGCTTTAGAATTTCTTAAGAATAGAGTCGCTGATCATTTTAATGTAATCCTAAAAACGACCAAATGATTCCTAATTTATTGGACAGATGTAACACAATCGATGTTAATGAGATTAAATTTTCTAATCATATACATTTGGAATATGTAGGAAATATCATTAAATTGTTAACCCATAAAAAGTCTTGTGAAAGTAACGACATTCAAATACTCGTTGTTATTCAGCAGTCTCCTCTTATTGGTACTAATTTCCTAACGCTTATATGAATATGTAACTGCTGCATAAAGTTACATTATTTTCCAAATTGCTGGAAATCTGCCAAAGTTATACCCGTTTTTAAGAATGACAAACCGTCAAACATGGCTAATAGTTACAGTCTATTAAGCAATATTGGCAAAATGTTTGAAAAAATTATAAAAGATATACTACAATCTTTTTTTATAAAAAAAGTCTTTCGCCCATGAGGATTTATAAGCTTGCATACCACTACTCATCAAGTTAGGATTTTTTGCTTTTTAAAGACCGGCATTTCCGCATGTCTGTGAATAACACACTCTCAAAATCTTGCCGTACGAGCTGGTGTACCACAGGGTTCAGTACTTGGTCCTCTCCTTTGTATTTTATACTGCTCTGAGTCCCCGTAAATTCTCGACGACGTTAAAACTTCTTTATATGCAGATAATGTTAGTTTTAAAATGCAAGATGCTCTAAATCATATAAGAAAATATATGCATAACTTGAAGATAAAAATTAACGAAAATAAGATAGGAGCTATCTTTTTACCAAAGAGAAGCATTTGTAATTTACCGGCATCCAAACTTACCTAATATACCTTTGTCAACAACTGTTAAGTAAACTAAAACGCATGATGTTAATTGTAAATAAAACAAAAATTGTTCAGAGAATTAGTTTAATATTTTACTATGAGAGAAAGATCTATGACAGTTATACGTGAAATAAAATATATATGCAGCCTCTATCCGATGGTCCGTATTTGCAATGATTCTGAGACATAGTGGACGTTCAATGTCGTTAATGTGCCGAATTATCTCATCTTTTTAGCTCTTGAATTGTTCTTGGGTAAGTGACGTACCCTTTTCTTTTTAAAATCCCCAAAGAAAGAAGTCCAATGGTATCAAGTCACATGATCGTGGCGGCCAATAAACATCGCCGCGATGTGAGACAACACGACCATTGAATTTCGCGCGCAAAAGAGCCAAGAACGATGGCAGATCGATTTAGGCGAGCATGCAAAGGTGCTTTCACATTTCCGGCAATCCCGGTTTGCTGAAATTTACACATGATTCTCCCGATTGTGGACACATTTGGTCGATTGTACTGACTAAACAAGTCACAAAGTGCACAAAATGCATTTTGATTTGAAGGCCAATTTTCGTAAAAGGCTTCAACAATCTTAACGAGCTGCTCAATTGTGTACCTTTCTATGGTTGAAAATGTCAAACACTAAAACAAAAACCTTGACGTTAAAGTATGACTCACAATTAACATCGTGCATTATGGTTGGACAGCCCCTTTATCTAGGGGTTACTTTAGATAAAAAGCTCCTATTCCGCCAAAATGATCATTCCGCGAAGAATTTAATAGGTATCGGAGTTAAGTTGTTTTACCCATTAATAAACCGAAATTCAACTTTATCACTTGAAAATAAAATCTTGTTATTCAAAACCAGTTTTCAATCAATTTTAATATGCGCTTCTCCTGATTGGGACATTTCTGCAAAATCTGACATTTAAACGATACTTTTCTTGCCAAAATAACCTTTTAATAATAATGTTGAAACTTCCGTGGACTGCAGCTAGTTGCATGACCAGTCATTGGTAAAGTTTTTGTCTACAAGAATAGCAAAAGCACTTCAAAATTTTAATATACGCAGTGCAATGTCGGAAAATCAACCTATCTCCGGCTTAATTGAATAACATTTTAGTATCTAACAATTTAAATCAATGTTGTTTCTCGTAATATTATTATCAATTTGAAATATATATCCCTTGTACTACAATAGAACATATTTTTCATCATTATTCCTAGTGGATAGTGAATACAGAGCACATACAGAACTTTCGTTAACTGAAATTATCTATGTATGTCCTTGGTGAATCTTATTATTATTGAAGGATTTCGTATAGTAGTATTTTTCTTTGGCAATTAAAATTTTTCAAATAATATTTTTCAATTATGACAGTTTCCCTTCATTTATTTATTACTCGTATTTTATTATTAAGGCGTACCCAATTCTATAAAAAAATTGTATTCTAGCACTAGGTTTCATTTACTACTTGAATAATTAAATACGAGTAAATTAACAATGTCTAAAAGAATATAGAAGAAATTTTAAGATCAAAAACAATCGAGATTTTTATGGAGGCATTCTATAAGTATACTGACGGCTTGTGGACAAGTCCAAACGTTTCAGAATACGACACAATTTAATTTACTAAAACTGTATGTATCAATAGTAGGAAATTACCAGAAAGAAAAACCTAATTACATAGTACGAGTATTAAGAGTAATTCAGTCGATAGTCGGAGTGGACTTTCGTGTCTGATTGATCGACTAAGATAATAGAAACGAAATTAGTTGGTTGAAAGTCGAATTTCAGACACTAGCTTCTTCGTGGAATGTACCAGAGAACTTCATTTCTGATTTGCGGTGTATGCACAAAAGAGCGGAACAAGTACGCACCGCAATCTAACCGGTAGGTGCGGTCATCACACTGCCAATCGTATAGCACGGCTTGCTCATTTCGACTTCGGCTATGCAGTGTTATGTGCGAGCAGGGCTGCGAATATTAACGATTTATTTCGAAACCAAGATTTGACCAAAAGAAAGATTGAAGACATTTCAGTGAAATAAGTTATGTGAAATAAAAATATAAATCTGGGTTTTTATTGAAATAAACATTACGCCAAAGTAACGTTACGAGTATTATTAGTCGATTTTAACTATTTTTTTAATACGTAAGTAAAAAAAAAATATACATCGCAACAACACAACCACCTCACTCGCACGATTGTGCGTTGTTACAGTCAGCTTTACTGTTGCGAAATTTTGAAAAGTGGCACAAAAAGGGGATTATTTAAAAAAAGAGGCACAAAAAGGGGATTTTAAAAAAATGTAGCAAATTTTAATTTATTTAGAAAAACATTAACATAAAATGTTCAAAGTGAACACGTTTTATATTGTGTGTTGGGGTATTTTGGATTCCCAATGTATTTTCAAGTGCAGCGGGAAGACGCGTCGAATTTGTGTCTTTTATTGTCCGTCGGCAATAAAATTCTATTTATGCTCGCACAATGTAATAAAACGTACAATGCAATGAACGATCGATGAAATGCACGCACAGAGCGATAACGGCCTGCGATGCGTGCATTGATTTCTGCCTTAAAAATTATAAACCAAAGTTGTTCGCCTGATATGATTTTTTGTATATAAGTCCTAAGCGAACACATTTCAAATTAGTATGAAACCATTACTAGACCGAAGAAGACCTTACAAATCTTCTTTAATCTTAAGTATAAAATCATTACTCACCAGGAGAAGAAATTACAACTCTTCTCCAAACTTGAGTCAGAATAAATCTACTCAGCAGAACATTTATGTAAAGAACACATTGTTTCATTTTACATAAAAAGGTAACGAAAAACAAACTGTTCATAAAAAATGGGCGTCAAAGTGCACATAGAACTAAAAAGCAATTCATTAGAAGGCACATACATATGTACACACATGTAAATATATTTCTTCTTTGATATATTTTTTTGCTTAACACAAATTTCGTACAAAATATGTTTATAATTCTAAAGCTTTGGTTAAAAATTAAAGTTTTGACTTTTACGTTCTATTTTTCGAAACTTTGTTCACTCATCATTAACTACGTGTCCAGCAAATTCAATTATTTTTGGCCAGATGAGCTTGACATCGCCGTTATGTGGTTTCAACAAGACGGTGCCACTAGCCACACAGCACGCGTTACAATCGATTTACTGAAAGGCAAATGTAGTGAACGTATTATCTCGAGAAATGTTCCGGTCGAATGGCCACCTCGTTCATGCGATTTAACGCCATTGGATTTCTTTTTATGGGGCCTCATTGGTCTATGCCAACAAGCCAACAACTTTAGACGAGCTCAGAGACAACATTCAACGCGAAATTGCAAACGTTCCGGTTGAAATGTGTGCAAGAGTGGTGGAAAATTGGGTCCAAAGAATTGATCGCCGTACACGGACTGGTGGTGGTTGTATGGCCGAAATCGAAATGCATTCTAAAAATGTATCATTTATAATTTTTTTATTGTTTAACAATGTTTTTAATAAAAACATTAAAAAAAATTTCAGTCGCTTGATCCGACTGACACATACCCTCACCTATATATCGAAAATTTAAATGTTCCTTCCTTTCGTCCTCCAATGCATTAAGAGTACCGATTTTATCGAAATCTCGTAAAGGCGCGACTGAGGGAAAGGTGCAATAAGTAAATTGCACAAAACAAAATTCAAGAGAAATTCATGCATCAGGAAAAAAGTTTCGTGGGTTCCAATGTACGCTTGAATAGTACCGTATGTGTGGAAGGTGCAAGAAGAGAGAGAGTTTATGTTAGATCGTTTGAATAGGATTTATTTCGTCTCGTGATTTTAATTAATGAGACTGCGTACACTTATGGATTTTTAGTCCTCATTGTGAATGAATTTGGAACCTGAGACTGGATATGCTTGAATTAAAACGGAAAGTTGGATGGAATTAGTACAATCCTGCCTTTGAACATTACACTGTACAACATTATTCAGGTGATTGATTCGGGACTCAATTCTGATAATTGTTTGTGAAAGTTGCCCCTAAAAGAAGAACTTCTGCATCACTCGTTTGGTCAATATACATCAAATAATAATTTAATAATTAATTTGAAGTTAGTAATTATCGTATAGGGGAATTTGTCAAGTGTTAGGCTGTTTTGTTTGTCATAACTCGAGAACCACAAGTACGAATAAGCTGAAAAAAATAAAAAATTACAATTCCTTTAGTCTGTTCATACAACGTTTCGCTACATAAGCAACAGTTTCGCAGTTATAAATAAATGTATAAAGAAAAAAATATTTTTTGCCTAAAAACTTAAAGTTTTTTTAGTTCCTAAAAAATAAAAAACGGTAAAAAGTGTCAAGTCCTATTAGTTTCACGTAAAGTCACATAACCTTTTACAAAATGAGACATAGATCATGAAAATCGATTTACGCGTTTCGCTTTTATGCACAATTAAGTGAAGGTATGAATTTCGAAAATTTGCTCAAGATATTGGCAAAATTCTTTGGAAAAAACATTGATAACTTTTTTTTGATTCTTTATTTTGCATAAAAATAAACATTCCGATTCATATTACAGCTATTCTTACACAGAATTTTTTTATTTTGTTAAAATCAGTTTTCTTAATCTAGTTTTCACAATATTTAACAGAGTTTTAGTTGTTTTTTACAACTTTTCATCTAGAACATCGTTTTTTTTATTTACAGTTTAAATAATTTTTTTTTTATAAAATTTGTTATTCAGAGGAATATGAATTATGAATAATTATATAAGTCATAAATCAGAGGATTTGTTGATAAACTGCAGAATAATTTAAAACGTTCTGTGATCATTTCTATTCTGGTTTGTATTATGCATTTATTGTTGGATTGGTGCAAAGAAGTGGTGGAGAAGTGCCATGGTAAATTTAAAATCATTTTTAAAAGTTTATTCTGACAGACTTGAATCTTCTTGATGTGTGTTTTTGCACAAATTCCCCAAACGGGACAAGCATACAATAAAATTGATTGAAAAACAACCTTTGCTATGATTATTTTATTTTCTCTATTTAAGGGAGAATAACGTTTAATAAGTGGGTGTAGCAAATTTCTCGCATCGTTAAATTTGTGAATTTGCCGAGAAATATGGACATTAAAGATCAGTTTTTTTTTAAGGTAGACACCTTAATACTTAACATCTGGTATACTGGTCCCATTTATTTTAAGCTGATCTTGTGCATAGAAACGTGGATTTCGTTTTCTACTAAAGAATACAGCTTGTGTCTTGTCTTTATTCAACTTAATTTTCCATTTGTGGAAGTATTCTACCAATATATCTAAAGCATGTTGCAGTTTAATTACTATATTTTGGATGTATTCGTCAGAAAAAACAGAGCGGTATCGTCAGCATACGAGTTCATAGCGCAATTACATCCATTTAGATCAGGGATGTCCGAGCAGTATAAAATGTAATTGGACCCAAGACTGAGCCCTGAGGCACGCCAGCTGGAATCTGTACATGGTCAGAGTAGCTATTGTTGACACATACACAGAAATATCTGATCTCTAGGAAAGATTTAATTGTTTCTGTTAAATAAAGAGGGAACTAAAACTGAATCATTTTGTATAACAAACCATTATGACATACGGAATCAAACGCCTTTTCGATATCTAAGGTAACCATTATAGTCGAAAGCTTATTTCCGAACCCGTTATGTATGTGATTATAAATCCGCTTTATCTGGTGCACTGTACTATGGAAAGTTTAAAATCCAAACTGAGTCAGAGGAATAATTTTTTCTTGGTCCACAAACTTTGCAATTTTAATTTTCAAAACTTTTTCATAAATTTTACTTAGACTACTAAGGAGGCTAATAGGACGATAGCTACTCACAGAGTTTGGAGGTTTATTGGGTTTTGCTATTGGTGTAATCTTTGCGGTTTTCCAAATTTGGGAAAATTATTGTAACTTTAATCACCTATTAATTATAAAACAAAAATATTTCAGTGCGGATTCTGGTAACTGCTTAAGCATGCAGTTCCTTATACCATTAAGTCCCGTAGCCTTTCTTGGATGTAATTCCCGAATTATTAGCCTTATATCGTCAACATTAATATACTCATCAATATCAGTGGTAATGCTAAGAGAAGAGAAACAAACGTTGAATAATAGTCTTAACGACCCAATTGTTAGACGACAGACCAAGATGGTCTCCAATTTGATGATTTTCTAAACAGTTTATAGTAAGTTTGTTGGCTTTTTCATCATCGCTCTTTAGCATTTCGTTATTTTCGAGAAGAGATGGAATAAACGTTTTTTTTTCTTAGGCATTTGGAAATGTTCCAAAATGGTTTGGAAGTCCTTTCCAAATTCTGAATATTAGATGTCCAGGTTTCGTTTCTATATTTTGACATTTCCTGTATTATTTTTTTATGTATAATTTCATAATTTCGTTATCCTGAGGAAATCTGTACCTCAACCATTCCCTCCTATAATAATTACGTATATTTATCAGCTGTTTAATATTATCAGGAAGATCAATTTGCTGCTGTTTATTTACCTTGGGAACCGCAACATCTATCGCACTGAATATAGAGTTTGTTTAAATATTTGCACTGTTGTCTATCGTACCTGTACTTGTAACATCTGCAGAATTACAATTAAGGTGAGATATGGCTGTGTTTAATAAAGATTTGTATAAAGGCCAATTACATTTCCTATAATTGTAAAAGCTAAGATTTTCCCTTGTTGTGATCTGAACTTAATGAATTTATTGCTAACGGTTGTGAAATACTTTGAGGTATGTTAGAAATGACAATATTAATCGTAGATGGGTTTGCATTTGAAGAAGAGGGTATGTAAGTCGGTGAATCTGAATATAAAATGTTATACGGGAGTAAAGCTACTACATCTGATAAAATATTTCCCCAAACATAAGCACGAGAACAGTTTTAATTTCTATGCCTACTGTTTAGATCGCCACACACAATACTTTTTTCGTTGACCTTTAACAGCTGTCTTAAATCTTTTCTATATAATCCCTTGGTTCTGTGATTTGCCAAACCACCTGGAAAGTATGCACCGATTATACATATTTCCTGGAAATCAATTGTACGAAGTTTAAGTCCAATATTTTCAATTAAACTTGTTTTAACTGAAAATGCTATAAAGTTCGTAATATTTTTTTACTATGATCGCTACTCCGCCACCACTTCGTTGTTCGATCTTTACGGATGCACTTGCATCCACTTTGAGGCAGTTTATCATTATTTGTGAGCCAAGTCTCAGTTAAAATACATATATCTACAGATTTATCCTGTTAAAAATCATAAAGTTCTAAATATTTGTTTTTTATGCTTCTACAATTGCAAAACATAATATTTACATTCATGTAAGACATTATATACTATACAGATATTTGACCGCAAATTGCGTAATTACGTGAAATTGTTTATCTCTGGATTTACATTGTTTTAAATTATTTATTACGTCTAACGTTAATTGGTTTATATATTCTACAGTGAAAAGATCGTTAGAAAAACTAGGTTTGTTAATGTTTCCAATAGTGCGCCACTGTTGTGGTCCATTCACAATATTAACATTTGTTCTTCCAAGTTGAGGAAAATTGTTACTTTGAATCAAATTGACATTTGATCGGTCATAGTTAATATTTTGTTATTTTTTATTGTGAACGATATTTTTTTGCTGCATTTTCGCTCTCAATTCCAAAAAAGACTCTCTTGCTGGACAGCTGACGTCAGTGGACATGTGTGTTTGATTACAATTTGCACATTTGGATTTCTCTTTGTTTGCACATTCGTCAGTTTAATGCCTACCAGAACATATGACACATTTTGTACGGATCCAACATCCTCTCTCTCCGTGTCCATACATTTGGCAGTTGTGACACTGAACAGGTTTATCTTTTAACTTTCTCTGAAAGCTCCATTTGACAATAGTGTAAAATAATGCTTTTAAATTTTTCTTTAGATCATTAATCGTAACAGATCCATTTTCAAAAAACAAAATTTAAAGAGTATCGGTGTATTCTTTGTACTTATATTCAATTTTTTTGACTTCTGTGCATTTATACTTAAGAGAATAAGAATTTCAACAACTTTATTAAAACATTCTTTGGTTTTACACAAAATTTGTATTCCAATTGACATTTTTTTAATGTAATATTCAGTGATGTTTGCAGTTTTAAGCCATTTATGAAATTGCTCAGAGTTTTGAGATAACACTTTAATGGGTGAAGTATATTCCTTTTTTGTTTTTTCAACTTGGTTTCTTTCGTTGAGTATCTTCTTCATCGCCCGTTTCGGCTGATGCCTGTAGTGGAGTCCAATAATTGGTTCTCGGCATTTTGTTATAACAATCACCGGGTAAGGACCTTAAGTCCCCAGGTTTAGCTTTTCTTTTATTAATTTTGCTGGTCTTTTATTCTTTTTTGTAAGAAGTATTTGTTACTCGCGCACACAAGAGAGAAGCACTATAGACACGTCGTAACGAGACGACATTTGTCGGAGTACTGATTACACTGAAAATATGTGATTTTTATATGTTATCTATGCATGGAAACAAAATTTAGAACATTTTAAATTATTGTCACTATCCATCCTTGTTGAAGTTGACGCTTGTGGTTCTGATGACCTTATTTTCTTCGTAGGTTGTTAATATTCATGTTCTGAGTCTATTCAAGGGCATGTTTTGTTCAGTGTGTCCACAAATTTCAGTGTCATCTTCATTTTCGGTGCTTTCATCTTCAAACTGCATAATTTTAGAACTCGACCAACAAACCTCCGCAAACAATGCATCCATTTTTTTTGCGTTTGAATCGCTTTTCCATTGGCATGGTCAACTGGTGGAACCTCTCTCCTTGTTCGTCCGATTCCTAAGGTAATTGTGCCAAAAAGGTATCAAGGTGGAAATGCATAAAATGTAATTTTAACGTCATGGATGCATTAATTTTTTTAAAATAATACAGCAAGTTGTCCACTCGTGTCTGTATGTCATCTCGCTGTACACGGTTCTTTCCTAAAATGCCTTCGACGACTTGTTTCAATGCGTCCCATGCACATAGGTGGTTATAATGGTTCGAAAGCATACTTGTAAAAGATTCGCTTTTCATTAATTAAATAATCAACTAACCTTTTGATCGATTCGATTTTCATGATCTATGTCTCATTTTGTTCATAGGTTATGTGACTTACGTGAAAGTAATAGGACTTGACACTTTTTGCCGTTTTGTATTTTTTATGAATTAAAAAAACTTTAATTTTTTAAGCAAAAAATATTTTTTTCTTCATACATTTATTTATAACTGCGAAACTGTTGCTTAAGTAGCGAAACGTTGTATAAACAGATTAAAGGAATTTTTATTTTTTTTTAAATTTGTTTTAGCTTATTCGGACTAGTGGTTCTCGAGTTATGACAAACAAAAGAGCCTAAAACGTGACAAATTTCCCTATACGATACTTACTAACTTTAAATTAATTATTAAATTATTATTTGATGTACCTTGACCAAACGAATGATGCAGAAGTTCTTTTTTGGGCTACTTTCACAAACAATTATCAGAATTGAGTCCCGAAATCATGTGTTGTACTGTGTTACCACTGTTGCGGAAATCTCTAATTTTTAGATCTAGTTCCTTCAACGCTTCTTCCCGCTTTATTTTCATGGAATTGTTGGTACTTTTTTGGACTATTGGCCATCTAAGAGGCTGCTAACGCACTAAGAGGGTTACTTCAGTTACCTTCTTTCTATGATGCATCGGTTTCTCGAAGCAATTCATAGCTGTATTGTCTAACTGAAAAACGAACATTCGGAATAGTTTTTCCAATGAACTGACATCAATTTTGTACTGACATAAATGGAAAAAGTACGTAAATTTTGAGTTTGGAAATACAGACGTCAGTAAAAACTCACAAAAATATAATAATTGTTGAGCTATTGATGAAAATATACGTGTGCACTTTTGTGCCGACATATATTTTGATATTGCCAAATGGCTTAAAAGTTTTGAACTGGCTCGAAAACACTAAATATATTGACATATTTTAAAGAAGTCATCAAAACCGTTGACAGTATTGAGAAGTTCCTGCTTCAAGAGTAAAGTATACGCTCACTTTAAAACACAAACTTATTTCAAAACACTTAATCTTAACGAATTCGAAAATTAAAAATCAGCCGAAATGGACTATGAAGTGGGATTACTCAATGCACTTTTGCAAGGGCTCCGCCATCTGAGTCGTCGTCAGCAGTACTTTTATATTGTCTATTCGTATACTTATGTACCAATGTAAGCCTTCTAACTCAAAAACAACACTTTTGCAATACCATTACCAGCAGTATATATGTACCAATTTTCCGCTTTCAGCTCTATAAAAAATCTAAAATCTGGGTTTATGTTATTCTTTCCCGCCATCGATAATATATATGCACCAATTTTCCGTCTTCTAGCTTTAAAAATCTCTTGTGCCACGCCTCTACGGCTACTGACCAAATTTTTCAACAAAAAACATGACAGAAACACCCGACGTGATAAGCTGAAGCTTCCCTGAACGTTTTATCGAAATCGGATTCGCAATTTGTGAGTCTATAGGTTCCATACAGACATACATAATCACATACATCCAATTTTATATATACTTAGTAGGGGCATAAATACTGTTACAACATTGAACACAACCATTTCAATAGTAGAACTGAACATACCCCGTTAATGTCATATGGGGATGGAAAGCTAACCTCAATAGCGTTAGTCTGTAACGGGATTTTAAATTGTTTCAACTTTCATCATGGAGTGGTCAGATAATGAGAGCCGTATCGCTGTAATAGCGCTTTTTAAGTGTGAAATAAAATCGACGAAACGTTGGGAAAAAAAATGTAAAAAGAAGGAGTTTCATTTACATAAAATAATTTAGGCCTCATTAGCTAAAAATAAAGAAAAAGAACCAGAGAAAAAAAGCTTTATTTTCAAAACGCTCCGGGCACTAGGGATTAGCTGTATGTTCGTCTACCGATGCATAAAACTGTTTTAGGAGACTGGAGCTCCGAAAACAGAAAATAATGCCTGTGAGATGAATATCACGCAAAAGTCCATGAGTCGAATCATTAAAAAAGACTTAGGACATGGGGCTTTCAAACGACGCACAGGACATTAATTGACGCAGCTTTAGAAAAATAGGATTGAAAAATGCAAACGTCCTTTGGCGAAGCACGCGGATAACTTATACAGAAAATTTTGTTCACGATGAACAAATTTTTACCGTTCAGGAAAAATGTAACAAGCAAAATGATAGAGTGTATGCGCGGTCATCTAAGGAAGCATCTGAACTGATCCCAAGGGTGGAAAAAGGTCATTTGGTGTGTCTCTTACGATGGGGTCACTGACCTGCATTTCTGCGAAACATCGGCCAAAGTTTACCAAGAAACCGTTTTGGAAGCTGTGTGAAGCCTCTTAACAATTCCCTGTTCCAAAACCTGCCATGGACTTTCCTGCAGGATTCTACGCCGGCCCATAAGGCTAAAACGGCCTGGCTTCAAAACAATTTCCTCTGAGTAATGGCCCTCAGGCAGTCCAGATTTGAACCCATTAGATTACAAATTGTGGACGGTTTTAGAGGACAAGGTTTGGCATAAAAGATACCCCAACATTTGATCTCTTAAAACTTGTTTGGTTCGAGCTGTGGCCAATTTTGCAATGGACGAGGTTCGTGCAGCTATTGCCGATTGGCCAGTGCGAATTAAGGCGTGTGTAAAGGCAAGAGACGGGCATTTCGAATAAGTAGATTCTTTTTGGATACTATATAAATCAATAAAAAACATTCAGTACTTTTTATTTTTTCCAAAAACATTCAGTACTTTTTATTTTACAGAATAAATCGTGTGTAACAACAGTATTTATGTCCTAAGTATAGAGATATCAGAAATGAAAACCGCAACAATCTCCCACTTTTTTCAGCAACCCTCTCATACCCCTAATAGACTGTGTGACATGGGAAAAGCCACGTCCTTCATCCCAAATAGGTTTTTGGAAATTTTGGGGTGAGTGGGCGGTGCCACGCTTACTTGATATATCGTCGCTGTCATGCTATTTTGGTCCAAACGCCACTTTCTGCTATTGGAGAAAAACGAATTTTAAGTTGGACATCAATTATTTTTGAAATGGACCGTTAGATTTTCCTGGACTTGGGCATTTTATTTCCGTATAGTCTCCTCTTTCTTCATGTGAAACTTCGAAAAATATCAGTGCAAAATAGGGAAGTTATAGTCAATTTAGTCGCAGATGCCAAGTGTATTTTTGATCCACATCCAACACTTTGTGTCGTCTTTGACATTTTGCACTAGGTGGATCAAAATGAACATGGATATGGAGCATATAAGCACAACTTTTTACTACAAAGTAATAACACATGGGTCGTTATGCAATGAAAAAAAAACAGAATTCATAAATTTGTTTATTAACATAATAACTTAAAAAATACATTTCATTCTTATATCTAACCAAAATTAAATATTAGAACAAATTTAGTTTAATCTTAATAAGGATTTTATATAGTTTTGATGCTCAACCGGTATAAAAGGAATTAGATCGGTAATATCTTTTATTTTTTCTGGCCCAATCGGACGCCTTTGTGAAATTTGGATGTCAAACGAAAATATATTTTTAGAAGGTAACATATTAAGTCTACTAGAGCTTTTGAGTAAGTTTATTGTCTTATATTCTATACATGAAAATGATAATTTGTATTTTAAAGAGTACATTTTTTCAATGCTATATTCGTAATAAATAGATTTTATTTTTGAAAATGGAACATTAAGGTAGTTTAATTTCCCAGCTGGAATAGAATAGCTTTTAAAATCTTCAGATGTCATTTCAATAATAATCAATTTCGTTTTCTCACACGATATTTTTGAAATCAACTGAATAAGGTGTTGAGGACTATATATTTCCAAGTGTTTTAAATGTCTATCGATAACTGAATGCACACAATCGATTTCTTGAATAGTTGAGTGACCGGGCTCCGAAAATTTTTGAATAATTTGTAGTATTTGTGGATGTTCTGCTAGAAAAGATTTGATTGCCGTTGAATTCACTCGATTTCTGTTTTGTGGGACGCAAGAATCACTCCATAGGGTTAAGCGATTTAAGTGGGGATAATCACGTACCAATTTTGACAAAATGCAGACTAAGGCACTGGCGATATCATTACCAGATCTACCACTATGAAATTCTGTCCAAATGGCACAATAGGTTACTTTGTGTTTATTTGACAGTATGAGTGTTGCTGTCAAATTTAAAACGTTCAGCTTTCTTTTATAATAAAACGAAGACGCGTTCCCTGCAACAATTATTTTGTATATCATGAATGTGCATATATTAGAGTGCACTGACAACAAAAATTCAGTTCATTCGAATTTTGGCTACCAATGTATGACAATTTGTATGAAAAGAAAACAAAATCCGAAAAGGGTGAATTTTTGTTGACCCAATGCAGTGTTAGCAGTTTAGAATAAATTGAAATGTATTCACAGCTTATGTCAAAAAATAAAAATATAATAGTGTATCACTTTTTTAACTTGCATAGATTTATGTTAAAAGTTTTTGTTTCCACACTTATAAACCCGGTTCGATTTTCGAAATTAATATTCCGCATTCGATAGCATTGCAGCGCGAGTCTACGATAGCTTCAAAAAGTTATATCTACGAGTACTTGACATTCACATATATTTGAATTCACATAACTTTTTGTGAATCCATGTTTTTAAAATTCGATTTTGGCTTTATCTACAGATTTCAGCTTTTATGTTGTAAATAAAGAGTGTATGCGAAATAAAGATAAGCCAAAGACGAATTATCAAAAAGTTATGCGAATTCAAACATTTCGGAAAATCATTATAGGGCCGTATATATTCCTTTTTGGAGCTAGCGTTTTTATAAAAAAAAATATGCTTTAATTTAGGTTCTAGTTTGAAAACTAAAATTAAGTACAAAAATTACCTTTAGGTAAGCCAAAAACTTTTTGTAAATCATAGCAGATTACACCATGGGTAGTATCTGTATTGCTTCGATCATTATCTCGTTCAGTTTTACATAACACTTTTTCTTTTATATGGGCTATATGCTTCAATCTATCGTTCTCACTTAAAAACTCATTATTTCGATGCTTATAACACTTGTCACACATATCTTTTTTTGGTTTGTAAAAAGATATGTTATATTCTTTTCTAAAAACTTTTTCATAAATGCCTCTTTTTACGGGAGTTTCATACTTTTCAATATAAAGTTTAAACATTTTCGCCAGGTTGAGATCCGCTTCTATATAGGTGCGGGTCGTGCTAGAACGGCAGTAATGTGACTCCACTGTTTTGAAGCTTTCAATATGCTCGCGGACAGTGGGCAGCTGGTCATAACTTGTAACTTTTTTAACATGTTTACCTCTTTTGCTAGGTTTTGGAACACCGCTGCTTTTATCTTGAAGGTTTTTGAACGCGTAGTAAATTCTATTTTTGTCAATATTTAGCGTATTTAAGAAAAATAGTCGGCAAACTCTGTGAATACGTTGATCAACTTGAAAACGATATGTAAAATTTACACATTTTTTTGTTGGCCCGCTGCTACGTCTTCTTTGGATGGGTTGGGTTCTTACAAATTTAAAATAAAATCCCAATTTCTCTTGATCTTTTAATTTCCAAAAATCTTCAAATATTTTTGATCGATCATCGCCATTGAAATTATTATTGCAGTTAAAGGTACAGGTTGGTTTACATGACTGCAAAATTGTTCGTGATGGCACTTCTTCATTTCTGCTGTTAAAATACCGCGCGCCCGATTGCCTTAATTGTTTCTTTCGATTTCTTGTCCATCGTATTGTTTCCCCTGATGATTTGGAGCAAGATGGAACACAATCTGATGGTAATTCAGCTAGGTTAGGATCGACGAATGAATTAAATGTAGATCTTCTGTTGCCTGTCGATGATGGGTCGAAATTCGGATCATTCATGGAATCATCAGCCGAAAAATCGGATTCACTATCAGATCCACCAAACATATTTATGTACTGAAAATATAATAGTATCGGACTTTTTAACATTTACGCATTTACACCATTTGCTAACATTTTGTTTAGTGTAACATTTCAAAAAATTCTGATATTTTTTATGTAAACAACCGTTATTTTTAACATTGAAAAGGTCTAAAATATGATGCTTACCTTCGATCGTAGTAATATGCGTCTGCACTCATTGAAGTTTTAAACGAAAAGACCGATAAAATACGCACACTGTATACTTCAAAATTCCATTAAACATCATATACAACCAACTTTGCTTTGAAAGATGGCTACTCTTAAGAAAAAGTGGACATACATAAATCCAACCAACTTCGCTTTGGAAAATGGTCGGGAATGTTTGCCACAGTTGGCTATTCTCAAGACGTATGCGTTGCCAACCATGGGCGAACTATATTTCTGTACTCTTGTAATGAAATTTTATGGTTAACGTTTTACAGTTACATTTAAATCCCTTGAGGAGATATTTGATGAATTATATGTTCTATGATAATATTTTGTATTAATTTTCGCATTAAACTGAATTACCAAAAGAATTGTATACGTGGGTCAAAATAGCACATTTATTTTTTGTTGGTGAAACATAATGTATTTTTGGTCCAAACGCCACACTTTTGGATATGGATCAAAAATTACAAAAAAAATGAAATTAAAATGGAGATGGATCAAAAATGCATCTCTGTATCTCGAAAACCAAAAGAGATAGACAAAAACGGATTACAGATTCTGAAAGAGGAGGTCGAAAAACATAGGAATACATTGCTAACTCAATAAGTCGAAAATGGCGTTTGGATCAGAATAGCATGACAGCGACGATATGACAAATTCACAAGACATAATACAGCAACATACTCTGAAAAATTCAGAACGATCAGACTTTTATTATAGCTGTAATACGGGTTTCTTTAAATCTGTTTTATACTAGGAGTACGATTATATGTACCATATACAATCATCTATCCACCTCTTATAGTCTATGTGATACAGCAGTTTAAAGTTATGGGGTGTGTGGGCGGTACCACGACCACTTAATTTATCATAAATGTTTGTACCCCATTTGTACCTTAGGACATACAGCAACATATTGTAAAAATGTCTTTCTACATCTACCTCCATGAGTTATAGCAGTTTAAAATTTTGAGGCATGTGGGCGGTGGCACGCCCATTTCATTATCAAAAAATCATGTACCTACATTGTGTGCAAATTTCAAAAATCGGTCCAGCCGTTTAGACGGCTATACGGAACAGACAAACAAACATTCATTCAGAAGATATATAAGTATATATATTTTTGATCATTGTAAAATTCTAAGCGTTATATTTATGATCGTCGTAAACTTTTATTGATGGTTGTAAAATTCTAGGCATGTCAGCCCGTCCGTGTGTTTGTTGAAAGCACGGTAGCGATCAAACAAATTAGCGAAGGATCATGAAACTTACATGATGATGGCTTATGATCTTACGATCTTATTTGCATGGAATTGTACTTGGTCGAAATGGGACATTTGGGTACCCAAATTAAAGCAAATTTTGGTACAAATTCAAAAATGTTGTATTTTTAATTTTGGCTGAGATTTTGATTCACGTGGCCCAAAAACATCCCGTATGGTCAAAACGGGTGATCAATAGTCATAATTCACAGGGTACTCAAATTATAAGAGATGTTGTTATATCCTTACTGTATTCCAAACATTAATGAGTTTACAGTAATACAGGGTGGCGAAAAACTACCGTTGTGGTTTGAATGTTTAATGACTTTTTAAATTTATTTATATTTTTTATTTTTATTTTGTAAAGCAAATTTGGGGATTTTGAATAGAAACACTACACAACAGAACAGCGATCGGCAATTGTTGAATTTACGTTTACAATATACCAAGGTCGTAGAAATATTCGTTTTTTTATTCTAAAACAATTTTTTTTTGTATATATCTTTATTTGCAATATATTTACAAGAAAACATTTAGCATATCTAATAGCAACTAAAATAAAGACAGAAGAGTTAAGCTCCAATAAATAAACTTAACAAAAGTATATTTTATTTTAAATTTTTGACTTCAGGTTTAAACTTTAAATATTATTTATAAAGAAAAGATAATAATATTGATAGTTCTATATGAAAAGGAGATATACTCGTAATATGCGGTGCCTTTTCAGCCGTCTTACTACGTTACTATCGTCTAATAAGCTTATAGTTAAAACGGAGTCTAATTTAAACCGTCATGCGCTACAGACGTCTTACGCATACCGGTGGTGAATTAGAATCTTATGTAAAATTTGCATTTGAAAACTATTTCTTCAAACGTTGTTTATATATATATAAGTGGTTAGTGAAGAAGAAAATAAACTTTAAAGTTAAAACAAAGTACGTTCAATTAAAATGAGTGTGCAAAATGCTCAAAACTCATGTATATTAAATTTAAGTAATAGCACCATAGACAATGAAAGAAAAAGAAAACGTAATGACAATAACAACATGGAGAGCACATCCCAGAGTAAACTGCTAAAGAGTAATTACTACTCAGTACTTGACATTGAGACTGAATTTCAATGTGATGATTGATGACTTATTGTCTAAATTTAAAGAACACGTGCACAGTAACAAACGTCAAATAAACAACACACCTCTTTCAACAAAGACTGCTTGTACTCAGCCACCTGTTACAACAGCAGAAAGCAAGAACTCCGCGCAAAATACAAACAAACTACATATTAATATTAATAACCAAAACAAAAAGGAAAACACTCCTCCAATTCATATATTTGACATAAAATCGAATGAGCTCATAACATTCATAATAAATGGACTTAAAATTGAAGATTTCAAGATTAAACAATATAATCATAAAAACAATAAAATTGTTCTCTTTTTAAGTTCAATTGAAAACTACGTGCGTGTGAAATCGTATTTACCAAAAACAAACACTAAATTTTTTACGTTCACGCCAAAATGCGTTAAAACAAAAACATTCCTGCTAAAAGGGCTCGGTGCGGACACTGACTAAAAACTTATACACGAAGAGCTTTGTAATCTGAGAAACGACCAACTGGAATTTATAAAAGTTAGCCAATATTCCACCAACAAATCAAGAAAGGAAGGCTATGATCTCCCCATATTCTTGGTGCAAATAAGCTCCAACAGCAACATCAACCAGCTGAAATCAATCAGAGGTTTGCTTTACCATTGTATTCAGTGGAAACCGCTAAGGAAACCAGAAATAATTCAATGCAGAAAATGTCAAGGCTTCTTTCATAGCGCCTCAAATTGCTACTTACAAAGAAGATGTGTTAAATGCAACAAAGAACATGACATAGGCAAATGTAATATAACTACCGCAGCAAACAATCGAGAAAAGCTATTTTGTGTTTTATGTAACAAATGTGGCCATCCCGCATCGTACCGAGGATGCGAAAAATACAAAGAACTACAAAAGAAAATAAGACAAAAGAGAGAAGCTTTATCCAACAATAAACCTCAAAACTTTAACAATGTAAACTCTAATATAAGTTTTGCTAACATAATAAGATCAAACGGAATTAATACTAACATCATTGAAAATGTAACCGATAACACTAATCCAAATAATTCATTTTTTCAAGACCTAAAAAATTCAATTCAAAATCTGTCAAATCAATTAGTAAACTTCCAAAAACAATTGGAAATCCAAGCTTCTAGAATTGATACACTGTTCTCTTTCATTGATATATAATGGAATTTAATCTTAACTCTACAAACACGATCTTAAATAAATTAAATATTATAGAAATAAATGTTAATTCCCTGATTAAAATGACTCGAAGGGATGATTAAGTTAATGTTTACAGCCCAGATTTGGTCCTCTTAAATGAAACCAAACTTAATACAAGACAGAGCTGGAGCTACTAGAGGAGGAGGTACAGCAATCCTAATAAGAAAAGAAATTAAATATAAATCGTATTCCAATAATACAATAGATTCGTTCAAATGCCTAGAAACATGTATTATAAAAGTGCCTATTACTTCAGACAAAGTGATGTATATAATTTCGGCTTATTACCCTTCAGGTAATAATAATGAATTTTTAAGAACCGAATTTCAACTTCTTTTTGAGTCTCTTAACCTAGATAACCCAAATAACTTGTATATACTGGCGGGCGACTTGAACTGCAAGCATCAAGATTGGGCTAGTGCTACAAACAATCCTAAGGGCTTTATGTTAAAAGACTGGTTATTAAACAACGAAATTAGATTTAGATGCAAGCTATATGCTTCTATATTGCCCTCATATCCACGTTGCTCGTCTTATCTGGACCTGTGCATAGCCGATCAAAGAATACACATCCATACACAAAACAATTCTGTAAATTGTCTGAATACACTAAACTATGACAGCGACAATAACGCATTGCATATAATTGCATCCAAAAATGCAAATGAAGATCCTTTTTCTCTTATAAAAGAAGATGAAATACCAAAACTTAACTATAAACGGACGACCTGGAACAAATTTAGGAACTTAATTACGAAATCCATTCATAGAGACTCTCCCATTACCAATAATAGAAATCTTACGAACCAAGAAATTAACACACACCTTCAAAGACTTAATGGCATAATAAGAAATGCTATAGATACGTCTGTACCCAAATTTAAGAACAAGGACCAACTGCAAAAGTTTATTAACCCCGTCATTAAAATATTGCAGACTGAAAAGAGTAACACTCTAACGATCATAAAAAGACATAACAGACAAGAAAGTGTTGTTACTGCAAGCGAACTTCCATTTAAAAAAAAAACAAACTTAAACTAATAAAAAAAAACTCTTAAACGACAACTTTGTTAAGTCTATAAATAATTTCTATGAAAAAAAAAATAAAAAACATAAGCCCCGAGGATCCTTCATTTATGTTTTCAGAAGTCAAAAAACATTTTAGAGAAAAACAAACAGCAGAAATAAATATGATAACAATTGAACAAAATGATAGAAATCTACTCGATAAAGCAGGTATTGATCACCATACGCTACAAATTGAGACTACTTCTAATAAATTTATTATAATAGATAAGGAGCAAATTTTAAATGTCATGGGAGCATACTTAGAATCTGTGCATTCTTTCAAACGAATTGATACCAACAACACCATACATAATGAAGTTACGGATTGCTTCACACGGTTTTTGGTAACAAAATAGATAATATTCCAAATATTGTACTAAAGAATATTCCCATGACTTTAATATTAGAATATTGCACCCTTTTCAACAATATGATCAATAATTCTTACTTTCCCAAAGCGTGGAAACTAGCTAAGGTGGTTGTATTACCTAAAAAACAAAGATGTCTCTAACATAAAAAACTACCGTCCTATTAGTCTTCTTCCCAATATCAGTAAAGTTTTTGAGATGTGTATAAACAATGCCCTAAATAAATTTTCCGACAAAACCAGACTAATATCCGACAATCAATTCGGGTTTAAACATAAACATTCTACGATTCATGCTATTAATTTATTAACTTCTAATATAAATTGGAATTTAAATAAAAAATATTGCACGGGGGCGTGTCTTGTCGATTTTGAAAAGGCCTTCGATACTATTTGGATCCCAGGTCTAATCTACAAACTTTTTAAATACAATTTTCCTTTACATTTCGTCTTATTACTACATAACATGATAAATGACAAATAATTTATAGTTAGTATTTGTGAGAGAACAAGTTCGAACAAATTTGCAATCATTAATGGCTTACAACAGGGAACTGTTAATGCCCCATTTCTATTTAACCTGTTTTTACATGACTTACTTAAAAACACCGAGAATATAATTGGCTTTGCCGATGATATAGTAATATTCCACGCTGACGATAAAATAATAAAAATTAATTCTAACTTACAAAAAAAAATTAACATTGTGGAGAAGTATGCCATAGATTGGAATATGAAAAAAAATATCGATAAGTGCGTATCAATACTTTTTCGACCATCTGTGGACAAATGTAATTGCAATATTAGGACAAACTGGAAAAATTTCGGAATAATGTCCTTATTAGAAAATAAAAGTATACCTAGCAAAGAAGTTGTCAGATATCTAGGCATTCAACTCGACAAATTCTTATATTTTAACAACCATATTAATGCGCAAATAATAAAGGCACGAAATGCATTTTTTAAATACAAGAAATTTTTCTATTCAAAACATATTAACCAAAGGGTAAAAATATTAATGTATCAATCTTTTGTACGCCCTTTATTGACATATGGTGGTTCTCTCTGGTTCAATATTTCACCATGGTACATGGAAAAACTTAGAAAGTTCGAAAGAAAGTGTTTAAGGTCCTGTACCCTCCTCTTCAGATCTCCAAATAGTAACTTTACCAAATATGTATCTAATAGTACATTATACAACTCAGCAAATATAAATAGAATAGATAACTTTATCATTAAGATAATTAGAAATCATATCGTTAAATGTACAAATTGTAATATGAAAAATTTAATCATGGCACCTTATTACGCAAATGAAGAATATATATGTGAAACATTATCCACAGGTTACGTTCCTCCTGAGGCATTCTTATACCTAGATAGTAATTATTTTATACAAAACAGGAACGGAATACCTGTCTTCTATCATTTGTATAGAAGGGCAACCAATAAAGCCAGTGACAGCAATTTGATAACCAATAATGACTTGAGATTTGACACTAGCATATCCACAAGAGATGGAAATGAAATATCACAACTAGATACAACAAAATATTGGTGGATTAGTAATATATAAATCCAGGATTTTTTTACCTTTTCTGACTTTCTTTTTATTCTACACATTAACACATTTCAAGTAATGTTTTTTCGATGTATTTTCAATACCAATCATCATATTATATACACGTAGCTTAATTAATATTAAATAGTTCCTAAAAAGAAAATTACGCTTAGTTATTATAATTGTACTGAGATCTTGAATTTGGGACGTTGTAAAGGGTGTTTTTTATTGGGGTATAGAACTTTAAGTTGGCATCCCTTTTTTAACTGGCGGCCATTTTGTCAGCTGTCAAGTGATTAATATTTAGTTTGGTTTGCCATTTCATCATAAACAGGTTGACAAAAGAACAACGCTTGCAAAATGGTCCGAAAATGAGATTCATCTCGATGCTAATTTTCATCACAAAATTTTGTTCAGTGATGAGGCTCATTTTTGGTTGAATGGCTACGTCAACAAGCAAAATTGCCGCACTTGGAGTGAAGAGAATCCACATGAGACCCTTGAGACGCCATTACATCCACAAAAACTGACTGTTTAGTGTGCTCTATGGGCTGGTGGAGTCATTGGGCCATACTTCTTCCGAAATAATGCTGGAGAGTCAGTTACCGTTAATGGAGACCGGTATAGAGCCATGATAACCGAATATTTTGTTCCCGAATTGGATGGCATGAATGTGGATGAGTTGTGGTTCCAACAAGACGGCGCTACATGCCACACAGCGCACGTCACAATCGAATTATTGAAGGAAACATTCGATGAGCGCATAATTTCGCGGAATGGACCTGTCAATTGGCCACCAAGATCGTGTGATTTGACACCATTGGATTATTTTCTTTGGGGATATGTGAAGTCGCTCGTCTACGCCAACAAACCAGAAACGTTAGGGGACTTGGATGCCAACATTCGTGGCGTTATTGCCAACATACGGTCCCATATGCTCGAAAAAGTGGTTGAAAATTGGACCTGTAGAATTGGCTTTATTCGAGCCAGCCGCGGCGGCCACATGCCCGAAATCATATTTAAACATTAATGGCATAAAATTATCCTTCCAATAAAGCCAAATTGATGGACATTAAAACGATTTTCTTGTGTTTTATTTCAATTCGAAGTTCTATACCTCAATAAAAAACACCCTTTATAAGTGAACTATAGATACAATATTTGAATACTATTTGTTTATTTGTAGTTACTATTATATTGAATTGAAATAAATAAACATTAAAAAAACTTATAGTTAAAACATGAGGGTGCAAACTTAATCTGTATAGGTAATTTGCACTAAAGAGCTTTATTTCGTCTTTAATTATCGGGACATCAAGATCAGTGTGAATAATATTGTTGTTAACAAACCAAGGAGCTTTTGATATGAGTCTTAGGGTTTTAGATTGATATCTTTGTAGTATTTCAACGTTCGAATTGCTGGCTATCCCCCATAGTTGGATTCCATAGGTCCACACTGGCTTTAGAACGGTTTTTTAAAGGATAACCTGGTTCTGCAAACTAAGCTGTGATTTTGGGCCTAGAAGCCAGTACCTTTTTTCTTTTTCATGTTTAATTGTTGTCGTTTTCAAAATGAAGACCTAGATATTTCGCACTGGAAGCTGAAGGGACATTTAATTTCGGCGAGGGGCACTATTCTTTTCGCAAAGTAAAAGTAACATGTGTAGATTTTTAATATTCCACTTGTTGAGCCATATTTCAGTTTCATCTAATTGTTTTGGAATAATATTTGAGGCATCAGAGGTACAATCACTGATGGCTAATATTGCCGTATCATCTGCGTACGTAGCAATTGTAACGTTGTCAGAAATAGGAATGTCTGAAGTACTTATAAATATCGTGTACAACACTAGACCTTAAACACTTTCTTGTGGGATTCCAGCATTTATAGCACCAGTTATAGATTCGTCGTTGTTAATGTTAATATAAAAACTTCTTCTGGTTAGGTACACGCAGAAAAAAAGTATGGTTGGGGTGACAAAATTCGAAGAGGATCATACTGTTGTTTGGTATATGGTTGTGGCACACCAATATGATCCTCACAACAATAGTATGATTCACACATAACCATACTATGATCCCCACAATCATAGTATGATTCACACTCAACCATACTATGATCCTCACAAGAGTATAATTCACACACAACCATATTATTATCTCCACAACTATATTATGATCCTCACAACCATAGTATTTTTCTCATACAACCATAGTATGATTCACTCAACCATACTATGATTCCCAAAACTATTTATTATAATTGGGTAATGTTGTTATTCTAAAATAGATATTTTTATAAAGTAAGTTATTTGAAATGCATAACAATTAGTTCATTGCCAGATTTGGGGCCATTTTTTATTGTACTTTACATACAAGAAACAAAAATAAATTATCCAATTAATGCTACTTCACCATCTGTAGACCCCAAGTAACGAATGTGATTAAGCCATGATCAATGCCTATATACTTAGGTGCAGGCAGATTTTAAATAAACGAGAACCAGTCTGTAGTAGAGTCTTTCACCGAACAAAGTAAACACAATAAAAATTCCGCGAACTACCTTTCGATTGATGTTGTTTTTATAATGGACAACAACCATGCACTGTATAGTAGGTATGTAATTTTTTTTGGTATATCATAAAAAAAATACTCACACACATACATGTATGCTCTATAAAACCTATTTTGTAATGTTCATATTCACAACCATATAGTGCGAGTGATCATATTTTTGTTGACGTAAACTTTAAACAACAATACTTGTGTTGCACCAACCATGTTTATATGGTTGCTACAACCATATTTTTATTTCTCAATTTGGCAATAATACTATTGTTACATTTCAACAATATTATTATTGCCAAAATAAAATTCAAAAAACAATACTATGGTTGCGACGAACATGCTTTTATTGTAGAGAACATACTATTGTTGCGATGACCATATATTAACCATATCTTTTCTCTGCGTGTATGATTTTAAGAAAAGGTAAAATGGCATGGGCAGTATACGTTTTAAATAAGCCCTCATGCCAGACTCTATCAAAAGCTTGTTTAGGTCAAGAAATACTGATGAACAGTATATTTTGTTTTCCAGGCTATCCCGAATTGTTTGTGCAACCCTGTGGCATTGCTCTAGTGTACCATGCATTTGTCGAAATCCAAATTGATGATCAGGCAGTATATTGTTAATTTCCAGTATAGGCAGCAGTCTCTTTGAAAAAAGTCTTTTAAATAATTTTGAGAAGACTGGAAGTAGGCTTAAAGGTCTACATGTAGTTATCAAATTTTCGGGCTTTCCTGGTTTTAGAACCATAATAATTTTGACACATTTCCACTGTGTAGGAAAATGCGAAAGTCTTATGATGGAATTAAAGATAAGGGTAAGATACACTAATCCCTTTTTTGGCAAAGACTTAATGGATTTATAGTCAGTTAGATCAAATCCAGGAGATTTTTGATTTAGTTTATTTATTTTATTCCGAATTTCATTTAAAGTAAAATGTTTAATGGGTCGACTCATTTAACACGGAACATCAAAAAAGTGGCTTATATCCTTAGCTTTCTTAGTGTTACAAACCGGAAATGGGGTAAATGTTGTTTCTAAATATGCTTTAAATGCGTCGGCTTTGCATTTGTCCGAACTACACCATTCGCCGTTTGTGTTTTTGATTGGAACATTTTTCCTTCTGAGTCGCGTGAGGTACTTTGTTGCTGTCCAAGATTATGTTCATTATTTTTTGTAGGACTTAAATTACTTCGGTACTTACAGATTGAATTTTTTTTACCGTTTTTCAGACGTATTTTTAGATGATTCGATAACTGATTTAAGTTTGAATTATCAACTGGGTGTCTGCTTCTTTGCCATATTAAACGGAGACGTCTCTTATTTCTGATTAGAGTTCTTATTTCATAGGTAATTTAATAGTTTGATATATTATTGTCCCTTTTCTGGGGTGTGGAAAAAACGGCTGCTTCGTGAATAAGCTGAGTAAAAATTGTAACTGCCTCGTCCAAATCAATACCACTTTTTATTGAAATATTTAGTTTGTATTATTTTCTATCCAGTTTTGGTACATTTGTATGTTTGTTTCAGATGTAAAAAATTATGGAGTCTCACTTCTTTGGAAGTGTTTGGTCTTGTAACTTATAATTATTGGACTATGATCAGAATTAAGATCATCGCACGCAATTATGTGTAGTGAGGATGGAGGTATGCCAGCAAAGTCTAGTAAATCAGGTACTTTATGTACATCTGTCGGCCAGTATGTAGGGCTTCCTGTTGACCATACATTAAATTTACATTGTGATATGCATTTGTATAGATCCCTTTCCTTTGGATTAATTAATCGTGAACCCGCTTACAATTAATTTTCTTCCAAGTTTATCAAAGAAATGGAAATATTGTTGATGTGTTACAGTGAACCTAGGAGAGAAGTAAACAGCATATATCGAAACGATCGTGTTGTCACATACAATTTTAATACCGGCTGCTTGTAAATATGTCTCTCTTATGGGTTCGACGATATTACATTTGATATTAGATTTTACTATAACATCAGCCCCACCATGTGCCCCTTCATCAGGATGGTTAGCAGTAATTACACCGTAACCTTTTATACGAAGATATGTTTTACTCGTTAAATGAGTATCCGATACAAGAAAGATATCTATGCAATTATAATGAAGAAACAATTCAACTTCATTTATGTGATTGGAAATGCCATTTGCATTCCATGCTCCAATTACTAAGTTTATTTGACAACAGCACCTTACTAATGACATTTCTTACGCTTCTCACTTGATGTCCCGAATATATTAAATTTGCTTTAATGTCAGATATTGGGGTAGAATGATGGAGGCCTTTTATTACTACGGTATATGCCCCATCTTCCTTAAGCTGTTTTAATCATTAAACGTATCTGACCATTTCTCAGAGACTTGAAGTTAAAGAGCCCTAATACACTATGACTTTTCCCCTGGCTCTCGTACATCCCTGTTTTAATTTTTGGCGGGAGGAGTGAAGGTGCTCGAGAGGTAGACCGATAGACACGAAACGAAGTTTTATGCGTATTTTTGACGTTTATCTTTCGTGTCATTCGCAATCGCGCTATGTTGCTTTATATAGTTTCTGTTTTCAAAAGGAACGCTTCGGGCAACACAGAAGCGAAAAAAGTAAACAACACACAAGTAAAAAAAGACTAAAAAATGTAACTATGGATAAATCCAAGATTTCATCAATAAGTTCTTCTTTCAACAAGTTTTCCATCTTTTGTAATAAAATTACTTATTACGAATGTGTAAAGAAGGAGAAACAACGGATTAAACGCCAAAACACCCCAACTATTGATGCACGCAAAAAGTCATAGTGTAATAGCATGATGGCTTGCGCAGGCTTTTCAAAAGAGAATTTTATAAAAAGGCCTGGAGAAAAGCCGTTAGTGTAATACGGGACAAAGTCGCTACTATTAATAACTTTGCTTAAACTACTTATCATTTTTCTAATATTTTCTACAACAGGAATGAAAATAGGAGGAGGTTTGGGGACCTCAGGCTTTGGTGAGGCGTTGTTTTCGTCATTTTCCTCATCAACAGTAAGAACATTGTAACGATTTTGGGTGGTTGTAGAATCATCAATTTGAATCATCGTCTTCACTTGATTCACTAAGATGCACACTATGATTATACTTGATGACACTTTTTGTGCGTGCTGTTGTCGTTGTTGCGGAGTTTTGTTATATTTTTTTCTCTTTCTTTTTGTTTTACTAATTCGTTTGTTGGCAAAATTAGCAGTTATGTTGGTGTATTTTTTTGTTTAAATATTTTTAAACGAAATTATGGTTTAGCACAGCAGTACGTCTTACATCGATCGCGGACAAACAACGACTGATTTTAAAAAAATGGAAAATTTTTAGATCCCGTTAGCTTTATCAGTTTCAGTATACTTATACATATTAGTACATACATACAAAAAAAGATCAAGTGTAGCGAAAAAAACGAAAGACAGTAAACAAAGAATTTTAGTGTTAATAAAAGTGTCGAAGAAGCCGGTAGTGCTGTAATAACTTAACAAGTGCGTGAAACAATAGCCGTGTTCTTTTCAGGTTACTAAACAAGCATTTGTATTGAAGTTACTCGGTAAGCAAGCGAGTTGGCTGTTACTTGGTTACGAAACGAGTTAGAGTTACCTGAACTATTTAAAAAAAAATTAAAACACACCCGGCTTATAAAACAAAATCAAAAACATATTTTTGTTGTTGTTGACAGAGAAAGAAGATGACAAGAATGAAAGAAAAAGAAAATGGAAAAAGCGCGATAAAACCATTTCCATTAATTACAATAATGCAAAAATGGTAAGTGAAAATGTTTATCGTAAAGTTTTAGAGAAATTTCGATTTAGCTATATTATTTTAAGAGTGACTAAACGAAAATTGTGGACCAGGGACGAGACGTTGATGCTGTTGGCTTGCTACAAAGACAGAAAGGACGAATTTAAATGTCCCCGGCAAAAAAGAAATGCCTACCAACCAAAATTAATTTGTCTATAAAATATTAACACAACAAGAAACTATACGAAATAACAAAATTCGTTTTCCACAATTTGCTTTGCTTTTTCTTTTTGTTTGTAAACAAACATTTGTTGAGCTTATGCTGCCATCTGATTCAAAATGTTGTTGAATTTTGTCAGAATACCATATTGCTAACTAACTAGATAACTAAGCTAGTTACCTAAAAAGAACACGACTAATGTATAACATAAATAAATGAACTCTACAGAGAAAAACAAAAAAAAATTAAATAAATTTAAAGGCATTGTGGAAATAGTTGAGGATAAAAACAAAGTTATTGATAATGCGTCGTGAAAAATTTTGTGTATACATTAATGTATTTTTTTATAGGGAATTCCATCCTACTCGTAGATGTGCGAATGCACTTTTGAAGATTTTAAGTGGCGATAATTTAATTAGGGTTAACAGTTTGGACGGTCTAGTAAAATTCAAGAAAAGAAAAGCTATAATAAGGACGGTGTCTCCAGGCTTCTATATTCACGTAGGCTTGGCTCATTAATAGCAGAAACTGCCGGCTAATATTTTAACAGATATTGAAAAAATTGTATTAGATATTGGGGTTAATGGACTGCCTTTATTTAAAAGTTCAAACTCTTCCCTATGGCCGATTACGGGTAAGATTGCAAATATTTCAAACGTAGATGTATTTCTTATAGGTTGCTTCGTTGGCAACAAAAAGCCAAACGATGTCAATTGCTTTCTTCATGATTTCGTATATGAAATGAAAATCCTTCAGTACAGCGGCATAGAACTCTATGGAAGAAATTTCCAAGTAGAAATAAGAGCCTTCATCTGTGACACACCTCAGTTCCACCTAGACCCCATGCATCTCTTAGACCTAGGTGTTACTAAGGGAATAATGGTGAGTGTAGTAAACATTTGTACCACATCAGGCGATAAAAAAACAATATTATCTCAACGTTAAATTGCTCTTATTTCGTACATTCCTAGAGAATTTCAAAGGAAGCCACGAGGGATTGAGAATTTGACAAGGCGACAGAGTTTCGTCAACTTTTTCTCTATTATGGCCCCGTTGTCCTTAAAGGTATTGTTGACGATAATTTTTAAGACTTCTTTCCACACCAAAGCACACTCACTCGAATATAAATACTACGTCTGAACTTTTACAAATGTATGTTACAAATTTTAAAAAAATAATTTGGAGAACCGAGTATAACGTTCAACGTACATATTTTGTTGCATTTTCACAGATTGTAAATGATTTCGGGGTTGCTTCAGGGTTTTCCGTATACTCTTTCGAAAATTCTACAGCAAATATACAGTCGATGTAGTGATTTACGCTTAAAAATTTCATCTGGTTTCAAAAAGTCGCAACACGGAAAATATTAAGTTTGCAGTCGGATACGTTTAACTTAACAGCAAAACGTGCAAACATTTATTGCTGCATCAGACCATTTACACCTATCATGATAACTGGATTCAAAGATGAAAATGGTATGTAAAAGGAAAAAAAATACACAACTTAAGTAATTTATATGAAGAACTAGCTGAATCATTAACTATAGGAATCTGTGTAGGGGATATACAAGTATAAGTAGTTGATAAAGAAGAACATTGTTTCCAAGTCAAAGAAATATGCTGTTAATTTGTTGCTTTTTTGGAAGTTATTTCAATAAAATTTATTCCGCTCCTTCACAACTGCCATTAAATTACTTTTTCGTAAATATATCGATTTCTAAAAAAATTAAATAATTAAATTAATATTAGATTTCACATCAACTGCAATAATGGCTGAAAAAGAAAAACATTTGAGAGCAAAGATCGACGGCAAGTACAGTAGTGCAATATATGCGTGAAAAGTCCAACAATGTGTGTTTACCTACAACTGGCTCAATAATTAAGACATACATATACACTCTCTTTAATGCAATTTCAGATTTGGAAAACCATGTAAAAAATATTGATAATTGGTGAAATTATAAAAACAAAAAAGAACGTGGAAGGAATTGAAGATTTTTTCCAATGAATATAGTTGACTCAGTCGCAGAAAAAATTGTCAACTTGATGAAAATGATGTTGTAAACGGTGTGAAAAAAATAATTCGCAGAGGCGAATTTGTCAAAAATTTCCATAACTTGGTTGGAGAGAATATCGTAGCATTCTTTAACTATGACGGCACAAGACCTCTTTTAAGTCATATAGAAACATCGATAATATTTTATTAAAGGCTGCCGAATTCGAAGCGTCTAGTTTTGAAAAATAAATAAAAACTCATGAGTAAAAAAGCTTTTAAATTAGAAAAAAAATTGTATAAAACAAAATGTTTAAAAGAAATAAACAAGTGAATTTGAAATCACATTTAATTTTGTTTATTCCGACTGAACTATTTTTTTTAAATATATATACACACAGCTATATGTATATACATATATTAAATATATTATACGGTTAAACAACAAACTGAAATAGTTTTATATAGATTATTTTTTATTTTATTAAAATTGAATTACTTAAATAAGTTTTGTTTATTTATTTTTAATTACTGACAGCTTAAAATACTAATCAAAGCAACAACAGAGTAATACACCACATATAAATAGTTCAGTAATACAGTATACCATTTCTCAAAGACTACTATCCTACCTAAGTAACAAAAACAATTTAACCCGTTATCGATATCAGTTTGGGAGAAAGAGCAATATCCTTCCACAGAAATTAAGTTTTTTTTCTAAAATAACGTAAATATTTGTTTTCAGCAGCACACCACGCCCACAAATACAAAAACATTTAATCAATTTTTTGGCTGCCTTAGTTTTAAAATGTTTGATATTAAATGGCTTTACAATCGTAGAAATCGGTGATGACAAAAACTTGGATTTTTGGCCAGTTAACCCTTAAATTGAGTAAAAATAACAACTGCGTTATTAGTTTTTTAGATTTCATTTTTTATAAGAAGTTATTTAAAAAAAGTGGTTGTATCTTTTAAGATACAATGTGCATTTACCCACATATAAAATTCCTATGAAAATATATCAAAATAAAAGAAATGTGTTATGAAATTTTTAATAATTCATTTATTTTAAAATTATTTTAATACATTTTTATTAAAAATACACTGAAAATTAAAATTTTATCAAAAGTACACTGAAAAAAAATCATTTTGTAAATTCATTTATATACATATACATATAATAGCAAATCGTACAATAAATGACCCTTTTTACGAACTGTGATAATTATAAAAACAATTTTTTTCTGCAGTTAAACATAAATTTACTTTACATTTGGAACAATACATCCGTGTATGTCCTGAACAGTTTGGAAATTTGCATCTACCCTTCTTATCAATCGTTGTCCAATGATCAATCCTGTCCAATCTGGTGTCCTTCGGAGGCGGCATATGGTAATTAGGTTTAAGGCGTTTTTCTTGAATTTGAGCTTCAATACGAGGGCGTCCGCGAGCTGGGGGTTGTACCGATTTAAAGGAGAACAAGGTATCAGCTATCTCCAAATTAAAATCAATTAACCTCATAGCCTTAAATCCTTGACGATTTTTGTTTATTCGTTTGTATAAGAGCCAGGAATTTACAACTGTCATATCCAAAAAGTGATAGAACACTCTGTTTGTCCACTTACGGCTTTTCATAGCTATCTTATGCCGGCCCATGGAGCTGTCCATTAAATCGATACCCCCATGTGCCGATTATATTCTTTTATAATTTGATGACATGGAATCATTTTGACGGTTTTGTCCTTTTTGTCAAATCTCTTAATGGTTAATGGTTTTTCCGTTTCATTTCCTATGATGGATGATATTGGTTTGACTCCAACATAGGTAGATAGTATGTTTACAACCCTGTTGTCTTTCCAAGACAGAGAAGAAACATCAATTCCATGAATATTACAAATAAACTCATGACTTGTTCCACGCTCGAACTTTTGCATTACTTTTTCGTCGGGAAGCTTACAGTTTTTTATTCTGTTACGTCGAATAATACCAACTGAAAGTATGCCTATTGTTCGCAAATACACTACTAATGCCACGGTAGTGTAATAATTGTCGAAATATATTATGTGGTTTTGAAATTTTGGTACTTATCTAACCAGTCGGACAACTATATTGGCCGAAGGTTGAAGATCCGGTTCACCAAGATCTGGTGTTTCCGGCGCTCCACTATATATTTCAAATTTATAACCGTATCTTGTAGTATCACACATTACGAAAAGCTTAAAGCCCCATTTTTTCGGTTTGTTAGGCAAATACTGCTTCATGTAGCTCCCAATTTTGGTTGAACACATTTGTTCATCAACACACAATCTATCTAATTTTGGCACGCTGCCAAATGTAGTATTTAGGGTGTCAACAACAGGCCTAATTAGATAAAGTCGGTCTCGATTAGGATCATCACGGGATGGCTGATTTCTTTTATCATTGAAATTAAGAAATTTTCGAATTTTTTCAAAACGCCCAACGCTCATTTGCTTTTTGACTACATTTACGGAATGGTCGATTTTTTCCGACCAATAATCTCTTACGTTTAGAAGGTTATGATATGTCATGTAAAAAAGTATTCCGATATATTTTCGTAATTCAAATATATCGAAATGAAATGCCTCCTCAAGTCCAGCATATCTAATTGATTCGTCAACTATATGTTGTTCCAAGGTCTCGGGAAACAAAAAGCTCCAAACTTGATATGGTGTTTCCAAATCCATTATGTTTTGTGGTAAACTACTGTCACCTCACAGGTTGTGCGTATTTGGCAGTGCAGTAAGCAGCGCTCCGGGTGCAGTTTATGCCCGTAGCTGCTCCAAAAGAGTAAATTTGCTCTTGCAAAGCAAAAATATATATGAAAATGTACTAAAGCACAAAAAGTAATGTTTAACGGAAATCAAAAACATGCAGGGAGTGCACACTGTATCTTTAAAGATACAACCAACAACAGTGACCCAATGAGTTCGAAAGCAGTCAGTATTTTTTCCTTATTAAAATTATTTACCTGTTCCTAGAAGCTACACTGTTAAAAATCATGTTTATTTAATTTTTCAAAAAAAAAAAATTGTTGACTTTGTATACAATTTTTTTTAAAAAATATGACAAATAGAAGTATGAAATATTTTTTGTTCTAAATAATATAAAACTGATTTAAAAATGATTTAACCAAAACTTTAATAATAGGAATTTTTTGAATGGTTGTATCTTTAAAGATACACGGTGCATTTAAGGGTTTAATTTAATTCAACAAAAAAAATAAAATAAAATGTTCCCTTGTTCCTTAGTAGGAGTTGTGGGAACTATGTAAGTAGATAAGCTCAATTTGATTAGACAAAATGTAAGAGATAACTTGTTCCTTCCTCCGCATGGTTGCAAATGTTTTGTCCTGTACTGTACATACCATTAAAACTAAGGATGTACGAATTTCTTGATTTCTATCATCTTAATCGCTTTCCGAGTCCATATATTATACTAAACACGTAGTACAAGTAGGCCAGAAATATCCGACTGATTTGCACTACCTATACATTTACAACTATTGACATTGCCTTTATTTAAGATGCTACTGATCAAGAAGACCCATATAAGGTGCGATCGAGTTTAGCTCATTTTGTTACATAAGACTTATAGTAAGCCTGCGGTGGTATTCGACACAACAAAACTCGATACAATTCTGGGCGAAACATCTCATATTTATTCTGGCGGCGTTACTTCACCTCATAATATCACCCGAATAAATGATGAGGGATTTAAAAGCATTGCCAGCTTGAAAATGCTCAGTTTACTGATTTAAGATGAATTTAAATAATATGGCCGTAAACCGACCTATTATTTAAAGATATCTTAATAGTTAACTCTTGAAACCGCCAGGATTTACGAGTTGCTGAAATATGTTATCTGGAATTGCCCGCATTTGAACCAGGATAACTTGAATTATAGTCGTGAACACAAACCATCACCCCATGGTGGCCCACAATTTTCCAAAAAAAAAACACTTTATTAAAAGTATTATAAATGGCTAAGTTTGGACTAAATTAGCAAGAACCTTAACGATTCAATCGTCCGAGAAGCAACAAGCTTTATTGAATTCGGTTTGCGGTTAACGCTCTTGAGCCAGAAATTAACTCAGCGAGATTGGACCATAATTCCGTACCAAAGTTGCCGAATGCCACATTAGTTGAATCCAATATAATCATTTAAATACAACTCTGAATGCGTTGTTTTCTTGTGCTAGTTTATATTAAGCAATTATACAATCAGGTTTGACAGGGCCGTATCATTTATGCTAGATATCATGGATTGTGTTTCGCAGAATCATTGCTGGTACACCCGCTTATCGAGTCTAAATGATAGTTTTCGGATAAAGAACTTTTAAGTTTCATAATGATTGGTTCATTATTTTGGTCGATATTAACTTATTTCGAAAGGCGTGGCAAAAGTTACATCTCTCCAAGAAAATTTGCTTTTCTGTTCCAACAGTATACGCGTGTATCTGTGTTTGGTGCCTAAAGCTGAAAATCGACTTTCGACCAACCGATCAACTAATTTCATTTCGATTATCTTTAACGATTAGTTGTAGGCGAACGTTGAATTCGACTTCGATTAACGACGAATTACTCTTAATACCATGTTAATAAAGGTTTACCATAATTCCTCCTTTCGGAGGACCACGCTCCTGGCTCCTTTTTCAAAAAAAAGTGGGATTTGGCCACCTTTTGCGTCTTATAATATATATTCCTTATAATGTAATTCTTCAGAGCATTACTGTTTCTTACATATATATTTTTATTGAAAATTCGGGACTGAAGTTGATAACTATGCACATCATTCTTGAACTAACCCTAGCAATCAATGGTTTACTACCCGTGGCGATGTAAATATACAGGGTTTTGCATTAAGGACATAAAATTTCATATATAAAGAAATACAGAATATTTAAGTTCAAATTTATTCCAGGTGTAGTTTAAATGTTACATTTTAAGGATGAAATTCGATTTCAGTCATATGACCACCTCGAGCCCGTGCACAGCGATCTCTTCTTTGGACCCAATTCTCAACCACTTTCGTACACATTTCGGCCGGAACGTTGGCAAATTTGCGTTGGATGTTGTCTCTTAGCTCGTCTAAAGTTGTTGGCTTGTTAGTATAGACCAATGACTTATTGTGGCCCCATAAAAAGAAATCCAATGGCGTTAAATCGCATATACTTACAAGGTATCCATTCGACCGGACTATTTCTCAGAATTTTCTTGTTGAAACCACTTATCGGCGATTTCAAGCTCATCCAATGGTCATGGCCAAAAATGATTTTCTAACATGGCACGATTGCGTATGAAAGCGGCTCTAGTTTCGTAAACCAAATTTTACAAAGTTAAGACTGTCTTAACTGTCCAAATGCAACAAGTTAAGACTGTATAAGTTTTGTAAAATTTGGTTTACGAAACCAAGGCCGCTTTTATACTCTTTTCTACGTCCACACGGCTTATAGCTTATACATCTGCGTAAATGTAGATTTAGGGCAGAGTATGCGCAGGTAACAAAAATGGTAAATTAAAAGAACTTCTTTGAGTGCGAAATTTTATATTGAGGTTTATGAAGAAAAATAAAGGTTGTTTTTTTAGAAGTGTGGTTTTCAAGAGGAAATAAAACGCATATAATTTAATGTTATGGCCACGAACTAAGCATAATTATAAAGATAGAGGTTTGCCATTATGTTTTATAAATGATTTCGGACAAATGGCAACCGCAGCTGGCTCGAATAAATTCCAGTCGAAAGACCCAGTTTTCAACCACTTGCATTTTGGGCCGTATGTCAGCATGAACGTGCCCAACATTCTCTTCCATGGCGTCAATCGTGCGGGCTTATCTGCGTAGACAAAGCGACTTCACATAACTACACAAAAAACAGCCCAGCGGTGTTAAATCGCATGATCTTGGAGGCCACGAGGCAAGATAATGCGCTCACCAAAAGTTTCCTTCAATAAATTGATTGTTTCGTTGGCTGTATGGCATGTAGCGCCGTCTTGTTGGAACCATATGTCGTCAAGAGTACGGGCTTTTATTTCAGGTAGCAAAAAGTCCGACATCATGGCGCGATAGCGAGCTCCATTCACGGTAACCTTCCGGCCATCATCATTTTTAAAAAAATATGGACCGATAATTCCACCAGCCCATAAACCGCACTAAACCGTGGTTTACTCTGGGTATAACTTCACCCCTTGAACCTCTTCTGGCTGCTCTTAAGCCTAATTGCTGCAATTTTGTTTATTGACGATGCGCCACATATGGACAAATTTTGGTCGAAAACAGCGTATCTTCCCGTTTGTCACCGAACGCTCACTTTCATGAAACAGTTTCCAACATTTGAAGGAAATTATATTCAAAAGATAAATGGCATAAAAGGTCCTTTCGAATGAACAAAAAAGATTCCACACTTGATATGAATTTTTGCATTTTTTTGGCAGATGTAAATTAAGATATTGCTAAAATTGTGGTACGTCGTAGTACAACACGCTACCAGCAAATGAGTGAGGAAAAAGAAGTGCAGTGGGTGCTTTCATGAGTGAGGAGATAAGTGATAACGACAATGTTGATATTCCTGAATTTGGTCTTGAAGGTGCGGATGATGACGACTAGACATATCAACCAAATTTTCATGTTGATGAATCAGATGTCAAAAGTGAGGTACGACATCAATGAAGATGTTAGTGATGACGAAGATGATGAAGATACTGATGTTCCGCAAACAAGTGACAATTCCTTCATTTCATAAGAACATAGAGGAACGAGCAACCGCATATCCAAGGATACGGAACGCAATGGAAGCACTTGCTGTAAAGGTCAAAAAACATTCTAATGTTCAAAAGCGGAATAACTTTGTACATATGTATTTTCGTTCTTTCAAGATATTACCATGATCGACAGAAGGTGCTGCACCGTCGTTTGCTCCTAGAACTAACAGACCGTCATGACGCCTATACACGCAGAGAAAAGATATGGTTACACTATGGTCACCGTAACACTAATATGTTCTCTACAATAAAAGCATGTTCGTCGCAACCATAGTATTGTTTTTTGAATTTTATTTTGACAATAGTATGATTGCGACAATATTGCTATTGTTGAAATGTAACAATAGTATTATTGCCAAATTTAGAAATGAAAATATGGTTGTAGCAACCATATAAACATGGTTGGTGCAACAAAAGTATTGTTGTTTAAAATTTACGTTAACAATAATTTGATAACGGCAATCATACAGTATGGTTGCGACTATGAACATAACAAAACAGGTTTTATAGAGCATACATGGATGTGTGTGCGTATTTTTTTTGATATACAAAAAAACACATACACACGATACAGTGAATGGTTGCTGTCCATTAAAAAAACAACAAAAATCGGAATGTAGTTCAAGGGATTTTTATTGTGTTTTCTTTGTTCGGTGAAATACTCTAATACCGACTGGTTCTCGTTTATTTAAAATCTGCTTGCACTTAAGTATATAGCCATTGATCATGGTAAAATCACATTCGTTACTTGGTGTCTACGGATGGTGAAGTAGCATTCACCCCTGCTGGCAACTAAAAGTATTTTTGACCGTTGGAATATATATTTTTGTTTCTTGAATGAAATGTTTAATAAAAACATGCCATCAAATCTGGCTATGAACTAATAGTAATGCAGTTTAAAATAACATAGAAGTACTTAATAAAAATCTCTATTTTTGAATAACAGCAATAACCAATCCTAATAAATAATTTTGGGGATTATAGTATGGTTGAGTGTGAATCATACTATGGTTGTGGGGATCATAGTATGGTTGCGTGTGAATCATACTATGGTTGTGAGGATCATACTATGGTTGTATGAGAAACATACTATGGTTGTGAGGATCATAATATGGTTGTGGAGATAATAGTATGGTTGAGTGTTAATCATACTATGGTTGTGTGGATCATAGTATGGTTGCGTGTGAATCATACTATGGTTGTGAGGATCATACTATGGTTGTATGAGAAACATACTATGGTTGTGGAATCATAATAAGTTTGTGGAGATAATAGTATGGTTGAGTGTGAATCATACTATGGTTGTGAGGATCATAGTATGGTTGTGGAGATGATAGTATGGTTGAGTGTGAATCATACTATGGTTGTGGGGATCATAGTATGGTTATGTGTGAATCATACTATTGTTGTGAGGATCATAATATTGTTGTGTGACAACCATATACCCAACAATAGTATGATCCTCTTCGAATATTGTCACCCCAACCATACTTTTTTTCTGCGTGTACCGTTCTGGGTACGGACGGCAGCGGAAAACAAGGGCTTATTTATTGAGTATTGCGTCGTATCCGCGCTCTCCGAGTCGAAGAGGCACCACCACAATTTACCGTTGGCGAAGTTGCCCATGTCATCCGCAGCGCAAAGTCATCAAAGGCGCTGGGTCCGGACGGAATCTCAATGTTGATGTTAAAGCACTTGGATACTCCGGGAGTAGAGTACATGACCAAAGTGCTCAATCTGTCGCTAGCCACTCAAGAAGTTCCCGATGCCTGGAAAATGGGCAGAGTGGTCCCGCTACTGAAGCCAGGCAAAGACGCAAGTAAAGGAGATTCATACATGCCGATCTCCATGCTTTCTCCAGTAGCAAAGACGCTTGAAGCACTGCTCCTCCCCAGCCTGATCGAAAACTTTCCTAGTGCTGATCATCAGCATGGATTCCGCAAGCAGCACAGCACAACAACTGCTTTACACGCCATCACCACACGTATAAGTCGCGGCCTTAACCAGAACAAGCCTAACGACAGGACGGTCCTCGTGGCTCTTGACCTCACAAAAGCCTTCGACACGGTCAATCATGCCACTCTGTTCGAGGACATTGAAGAAACGTCCCTTCCGCCCAGTTTAAACGTTTGGTCGTAAACTATATGTGTGGGCGCCAGTCATATGTAAAATTTAGAGACAGAAAGTCGAAGCCCCGTAGAGTTAAACAAGGAGTTCCCCAGGGTGGAGTTTTATCCCCGGCTCCTTTTAACCTCTACCTCTCTAAAATTCCTGCACCACCAGACGGCGTTGAAATTGTGTCGTACGCTGACGATTGCACAATTCTGGCGTCAGGACCTAAAGTGGATGACATTTGCGAGAAAATCAACTATTACCTCACTGACTTAGCACGTTTCTTCACTGCGAGGAATATGAAAATATCCGCCTCCAAATCATCAGCCACACTGTTTACTGCTTGGACCGCAGAGGTGCGGTTGTCACTCAATGTGAAAGTCGATGACGTCACAATCCCGACCTCCAACTACCCCAAAATCCTTGGGGTCACATTGGACAGCCTTTTTAGATCCTCTGCACATGCTACAGCTATCTGCGATAAACTCAAAAGTAGGAACAAGGTCCTCAAGTCACTTGCCGGCAGTACTTGGGGAGCCGACAAAGAAACCTTGTTGACCTCTTACAAAGCGATAGGTCGGTCTGTAGCAAACTACGCAGCACCTGTATGGTCGGCGAACGTGAGTACGACGCAGTGGAAGAAAATTCAGACATGCCAGAATGCCGCCCTTAGAACATTAACAGGGTGTCTTCTTATGTCCTCTGAGGACCATCTACATGAGGAGACGAAGGTCCTTACCGTGCGCAGACACAATTTCCTGTTGTCTAAGCAATACCTGCTAGGGTATTTTCGCAGCAGTCATCCTAACCACCATCTCTTGAACAGGATGCCTCCACCCAGGCAGATCAGGTACGATCTTCATGATCTAGAGAGAGAGGTCCAGCGGTATAAGAGAGAACCTTTAGATCATCGAAACTATCAGGCAGGTTTGAACAACATTCACGCCGATGATGTCGCAGCAGCAGTATCCAGCTACCGTGTGAATGCAGTGCTAGGGGAACATCCCCCGGAGATTTCACCTGAGGAGAAGGTACTACCTCGGCAGACGCGCGTGGTTCTGGCGCAGCTGAGATCCGGATGGTGCAGCCGCCTCAATTCTTACTAGGCACGAATTGATGCTAACGTTCCGGACATCTGTCCCGCCTGCCATCAGGGACCACATGATGTACTGCACCTCTTCAATTGTCCGGCCAAGCCCACTCAGCTGACCCCCAGGTCTCTGTGGACGCATCCAGTTCAAGTGGCGCGTTTCCTTCACCTGGATATCGAAGCAGATCCCCGACTTCCCAAGACTTCAAAATAAATATATTGTTGTTACAACAACAACAAGGGCTTATTTGTATTCCTGTAACAATCTACTTAAAGTTTGTGCAGAGCATTCAACAATTATGCATCGATTCCACCACACCTGCACACAAACTATGTTGGCCGAGGGACAATCTAAACAACAATAGTATTTAAGTTATTTTCATGTAAAACCTATTAAAAATTATAATAATATTATTATATTAAAAATATTACTTTCTAAAATTCAGTGTTTATTCATAGTTACTAAATAATAATAAATAAAACAATTTTTATTTTAAAAAATGACGTTTTCTTACAAAATTCCATACAAATAGAAATAGGTACCTCATATAAGGACACATTATGACTAACTAATCGGAGGGTGAAACTCTCCACCATAGGATGGGAGATTATCTGATTTTGTAATTCCATTTGTAACATTTTCTTTTATTTACATTTATTCAGTCTCATCATTAAAATCCTATCAAAATATTATTATTATCCATGAAACAAATAATTGAAATTATCAACAAAGTCATTCGAAATGAAGATAAGAGTTGATAGTGTCTTGTCTTTAAAGGCGTCATTCGTCTTAAATTAAGAGAAATATTTTTTAAAAAACAATTCTTAATTTTTTTTAATATACGCCAAATACTTTCCGAAACCAGATAGATTCAGGTTTACTTTAACTGCTAAAAAACAATTTTATTAACGTTAATATCTTATAAGGAAAACATCGTAAGTTGTTTTGATGAAATGTGCATTTTTTTCGGATTTCTGATGAATTGTTTCCTATTTCTTGGTGGAAAGCGACAAAACACATACAAGGCCGATAACTCAAGATTTACCTCTAAGTCTACAAAACGGTGGTTGGGCAAAGACTACCGAAAAGAAGAAAACTCCTCAGTAAACTATAACGATACTGTATTTTTCCCAAATACAAATTCAGCATGCGTCATTTTACAATAATGAACACTACAGGAACCCAAAACAAGGCATATCGAGCCATAAGCGCTAACCTATCGTAAGTGAAAAAATGCAAATTTTACAGGAGACGGTTTTTATTATTTATTTCAAACAACTTTATTAAAAATGCAAATGTTTTAATGCAAAAATTTAAGATTTCTACCTACTCATATAACTGTATCAAAAAACAAAAAAAAAATCTGAACACATTTGCGATTGCTGCAGCAATTTGATGTGTGACTTACGATAAAATTGCTACACAATAAAATTTAAACAATCATTTACGATAAAATGCAAAAGCTTTTTTTTTGATGTTTTACTAACAATTTTGTCATTTTAAAAATACAAAACGATGAGGCTTGTCCTAACGATTATTTTTCAGCAATAAAATTTTTTTTCCAAAAATTTGACTTACGATAGGTTAGCGCTTATGGCTCGATATACACAATCAGTCTAGTTATGATTGATATAGTAATCCAAAATCCACCTCGTTTAAGACTCAAAGATATCGAACACTCCATAAAAGATCTTAAACTGAAAAAATTGTCAGAAGCGGGTTGTAAAGGCAAAAATGGTAAAAGAACTTCCTCATTCAGAGTTCAGAACAATATTATTTATCTTCAACAGCATTTTACGCCTCGGTCATTTCCCTTAATCATGGAAGCAATCTGTAATAGTATGATTCCGAAGCCTGGAAAAGGCCCAACGCAAAGCAACTCGTACCGACCGATAAGCTCTTTTAAAATATTTGAGAAGAATTTTTTGATAAAAACCCTTTACAGTCGACAAATTGCGTTATCCCCGATTTCGGGAGAACCATATCACAGTAGAACAAATGCATCGTATATAAGAGTAGCCTACGATAACAAACAGTAATGCTTAGCTTTAGATATCCCCCAAGCCTTTAACAAAGTATGACACGAAGGACTTTTGTTCAAAATATGTAGGTTGTTACCAGATGACACACAGAAACTGGTTTCGCTTAAGCATATTGATACAGCTTTTGTCAGTATCTATCAGGACCTACAGCTTCGTTTAACCAACTACAAATGCACATCCGAGAACTTGAGAAATGGCCGCAAAAATGAAGAATAGTTGTAAACGCTAGTAAGTGGTCACAAGATATAAATACGAAAGTATCCCAAAAAAGATGAAAGAACCCAGCTGCAATGGCTTTTGTGTCCTAGACCAACTCTACGGATAGAATATATAAGTAAAGTTCTCTTATACAAAGCGATTATCAAAACAATTAATACATGCGGAATACTGCTTTGTGGGGCAGAATGCGCGACCAATATTAATAAGCTCGATCGAGGACAACCCAGCATCCCGCGAATGATCTTCGGAGCTCTGTACATCAGGAATTATTAACTGTCCCGGAAGAAATCCGAAACTCCTCCCGAAGTTACGTAAACAAATTAAGTTCTTATCCAAACGCGTTCGCTCGGGGTCTACATAATGTTAAAGAACGTGTTCAAACATATTGTTTTTTTTTTAATTTACTTGTGCAAATCTGAAAGGGTATTTTACAGTGGGAACACCCTTTAGGCTAACTAGGTTTGTTCAAAGTTATACATGTTTTATATTGTGTGCTGGGTAATGTGGTATTCTTAAGTGCAGCCCATAAAATTGTTAACTGCATATTTAGGTACTATTTGTACGCTCGCACATGATCATGCGTTTCCACATGGTGATAAGAGCAGTCCGCACACACATGAAATGTGACACTATTTGTGTATTTAGGATTGTGTACGGTTGTTGAAGGTCAACGGAGAATCCCTTGATTTGTAATCACCAGGAGACCGATAGTTCTAGACTATTTTTAAGATGTTCAATTTTCAATGTACATACAAATATTTCTAATAAAAATTAGTATCTTACAAATACTCAAAATGGAATGACGTGTGTGTCTCAATCATTTTGGTCCATTCGAGCCTAAAAAAAAAACAAGAGTTTTCCCCTACCCAAGGTAAGAGACTCTAAGTTAAAAAAAAAAAATCGGATCGTTAGCGCCAGAGCTAAAGAAATCTTTACCGCCTGAGGTAAAAATTAAAAAAAAAAGTGTAAACCAAGACTTTTAACATTGGTTTAAGAATTTACCGCCTGAGGTAAAATTAAAACAACTGGGAATAACGAACATTCCTTAAAAGAAAACAAAAAGCGTAAACCAAGGCTAGACATTGGTTTGAAAAAAAAAACACAAAACAAAGGGAATTATAAATAAAAATGCTTCCGGTCCCGCTAAGTAAATCGATGCAGGAACTGGCTGCAAAGCAGGAAGCAGTGTACGAAAAAATTAAGAAGCTGCTCAAATAGGACCCTAATTCTACGGAATTAGAGACATTATGGGAAGATTTCCAGCAACGTCACACGAGTATGGTGGCGGCAGAAGCACTAGCAGGCACCAACTATTTCAAGAACAAGATTTTTGGGAATCTGTCCAAAAATATTGAAGAGTGTAGAAAGTAGCGAAGTTTACAACAACAAGAGACAATAAAGAAACAAGAGAGCCAAATCCAACAACTACTAAAACAACAACAAGAAGAAAACAGCTCCTCTATGCAACCAAATTTTAATACAAAACGAATTTAAGGAAAGACGGTGGATGTAGATTGGCCAACCTTACGGAAACCGCAATCAGAGATATCCAGGCAAGCTTTAGAGTTGAACCCGCAAGGCAGCAGACAAGACAAACATGGCGGCAAATCATAGAGGAAGATATAAGACGATCTGGGCAGAATTTTTACTGGGTACAATCAACCGCCCGAAATAGGAAGAATAGCGACATTATGTTTAGGCCCTATGCTCCCTCCACGGGGAGCCAACTGGGCTAATAGAAAGAAGAAGTATGTTCCAAACATATACATACATATATGTGACGCGCAAAATAGAAAGGGACCTTAGGGTAAAAACCCGTTTTGTTCAGGAGAGCCATTTTAAAGATTTAAATACGTGCATCTTTGGTGTACCATCACTTTCATAAAACGCGCATATCTCTGGGAGGGAACACTTTTGGGGCATGGGATCGGTCTCATTCGATGCTTAGATGTTGTCCACATCAAAAAAAGTGAAAATTTATTTTTTTTACCCTAAGGTCCCTTTCTCTATGAGCTGTCACATATCTGTTTGCACTCAAACATATTTTTAACACATTTCTAAGGGCACCTCCTTATTTTGTTTTATTGTACTCTGTTGTGGGCAGAATTTAATGATGTACTTAGTAGGGACATAAATACTGTTACAAGATTGAACACACCCATTTCAATAGTAGAACTGAATATACCCCGTTAATGTAATAAGGGTTTTGAAAGATAACCTCAATAGCGTTAGTCTGTAACGGGATTTTAAAATTGTTTCAACTTTCGTCATGGACTGGTCAGATAATGAGAATCGTATCGCTGTTATAGCGCTTTTCAAGTGTGAAATGAAAAAAGCGATATTTTCAAAACGCTCCGGCCACTAGGGATTTGCTGCATGTTCGTCTACCGATGCATAAAATTGTTTGAGGAGACTGGAGATGTAAAAGACCGCCAGCGGGCCGCACACGCTCTGTTCGAACACCGAATGTCATCAAAGCCGTTAAATCAAGAATTCACAGAAATCCGCTCCGAAAACAGAAAATCGTGGGCCGTGAGATGAATATCACGAAAAATTCCATGAGTTGAATCATTAAAAAATACTTGGGACTTCGGGCTTTCAAACGACGTACCGGACATTTATTGACTGCAGCTTAAAAAAAATAGGATTGAAAATGCAAAAGTCTTTCGGTGAAGCACGCTGACAACTTGCACTGAAAAATTTTGTTCACCGATGAAAAAATTTTTACCGTTCAGTAAAAATTTAACAAGCAAAATGATAGAGTGTATGCGCGGTCATCTAAGGAAGCATCTAAACTGATCCCAAGGGTGGAAAAGGGTCATCACCCAGCTTCAGTCATGGTTTGGTGGGCTGTCTCTTACGATGGGGTCACTGACCTGCATTTCTGCGAACAAGGAGTCAAAACATCGGTCAAAGTTTACCAACAAACCGTTTTGGAAGCTGCTGTGAAACCTCTTAACAATTCCCTGTTCCAAAACCAGCCATGGACTTTCCAGCAGGATTCTGCGCCGGCCCATAAGGCTAAAAATTCCCAGGCCTGGCTTCGAAACAATTTGCCAGCGTTCATTTCCTCTGAAGAATTTCCCTCAGGCAGTCCAGATTTGAACCCATTGGATTACAAACTTTGTACTGTTTTAGAGGACAGGGTTTGTCACAAAAGATACCCCTACATTGGATCTCTTAAGACTGCTTTGATTCGAGCTGTGGCCAATTTTCCAATGGACGAGGTTTGTGCAGCTATTGACGATTGGCCAGTGCGACTTAAGGCGTGTGTAAAGGCAAAAGGCGGACATGTCGAATAACTAGATTATTTTTGGATACACTATACATTAATAAATATATTAAAAAATATTTGGTCCAAAAACATTCAGTACTTTTATTTTACGGCATAAAACGTGTGTAACAGTATGTATGTCCCTACTAAGTATACGAGTATTAAAAATTCGATTAATGCCTATTGACAGGTACGAGTATTTATGCCTGCTTAGATTTGCAAACATAATAATAATTGGGTGGAAACACATATATGCATATATATAGCCGCAAACCTTTTTATATGTTTGCACACAAGCATATGAATGTATGCAAACATTACTGCAAACATATTAATGTTTGCAACGACCGAAACATATGTGTAAGTATATACATCAGAGAACAGAGACTGAGTGCCACAGAAAAAGTGCATCTTGTCGTCATACCACATCATTTTCAGTAAAACAATACATCATGCCATTCAGAGAAAGTAGTATGATGAATACCATGACCTGCGTGCCTTCTGTTAATCCTACCTAACACTCACAATCGCAATGACTACACAACGGTCAAAACGGCCAGGTTCAAATTTCGATTACGTAAAAAGCTTACATTTTGTGTGAAATAATTTACAAGTACATTATGGCGATTCATGGCCGACTATAAACCCTGCACTCCTGTGTGTAGCATAACTAACTGAAAATAGGTTTTTGGACCCCCTTGGGCTGGCTTTAAATTTGCAATTTTGGTTAGATCGGTTACACATACGAGTATATGTGGGAGCTATATCTTAAAGATTTTCTTCAATTGCAGTAGCGTCCACATTTTGTCCAAAAAGTTTAAATAAAAACATAAAATCGGATAAACATATGTGTGGAATCAACAACTAAATCTGAACTGAATTCCTTCGATTTCCATATTTTCGGAACTTGGTGCAAAAAACTGACTTGTGCCATCAAGGTGAATTGCACCGTAGGCGGCACTTATGAAGCGCTGAAAACCAATATAATGTCGTCCCGAATGCAAATATGACATTTTTTATACCCTCCACCGAAGAGCGGACGGTTACGAAATTTGTCAGTCCATTTGCAACGCCACGAAACATTGATTCGAAACCCTATATACTTATATTATTGCTCGTGGTAAAAGACATGACCGTCCGTCCGAGTGTCTGTGAAAAGCACGATCACGATAAGTTGTTTGGGATTGTAAATGGGCGAAATCTCCCCAGGGATTTCTTAACAAACAGTGGACAGTGGTTAAAACGGTTGCTGTTAGTCCTTAAAATCTTGCAAATTTTATGTGCAATAAATTTAATTTTGAAAAAGGAATTACTCCACAAGCTAATAAGATCAGGTTTGTTGTGGTTTGTCATAGAGGGAAGGAAAAGTAAGTCAGCAAAGTTAAGCAAACACATCACCATCTGGTAGACGAGGCGTTTTTTCGATGGTGTGGGCGACTTTTTAATACCATTCTCTGTAAAAATTGTTCTCATTTTCTCCACTCTTTTTTCGAGAAAAAGATTTTTTACTTACAAGTTACAAATGTCATATATGTATTTTTGTATCCTGATGAAATAATTGTGAAGACTCCGATACTATGTCACTTCTACAGATTCTTTCAAGACCATTTACGGACAATTGCATTGCACAAACCAACATTGTGTTGTACTGATAGAAGAACCGTTATACGAGTAGTTCACAAAACTTCAATCATTCGGTTGTGACATCGAATCTGTTCTTTGAGTGTGTGTTTGAAAAGAACATACAACTAAATTATGTGTTACAATATGTTAGAAAATTCGTAGTCATTTAAGTAATCACTAAAAAGACAACAAACACATCCGAATAAGTGAAAGTGCTTTAGAGCATACTCCAAACATTTATATGTTTGGGTCACAGCAAACATTAATATGTTTGTAGCAATGTTTCCAAAGATGCTTATGTGTACTCAGACATTTTTTTTAAACCCAAACATTATAAAGTTTGCGGTATTGTTCTAAAACATATGTATGCTTACCTCCAAACATATATATGTTTGCACCCAAACGCGGTGAGAGTAAATACTAACAATGATGATTGCACCAAAACATTAAAATGATTGCAGAAATCAATGCAGGCAGAAATAACTACCTACTGGTTGAAATTACGGACACTAGTCCAATGTTTAGCAAACATACAACAATAGTTTCTGCCGACAACTGCCTGATACTGAACAAATTGGTTTTAGTAATAATTTTTAATAACCTTTACATGTTAATTCAAATTCCATGTTATGCACTGAAACACTTCCATTAATACTCATCAATATATTTTTTAAATGCGTTTAAAAACATTTCTTAAAATAGAGTTTATGTTATTCCACAAACATGAGATATTTCAATACGCTATAATGTTGTCCCAAATATATAATATTTTTGTGTTGTAGCATGTTCCAAATATATTCCAAATGCGTCCTAACTAACAGTTTTCACTTGAAGCAAAAAGTTGTTATTTATTGAGCAAATATTAAAAAAGAAAACTTTTAACCGAGGTACCTTTAGCCCTTCGATATTATCTCCTATGTTGTACTTTATATATACATCGGAGTTTACTTCGCCGACTTACTTAAATGTTGCATGCAGACGATACTCACAAAAGCGCTTTTTAAGATTCAGTTCACGGTTACTAAACCGTGAACTGAATGAGAGAGAGCCTTAGCAAATACTAATAATGTTAAATATCTTACAGTCTATCTGGACAAGAAACTAAATTTCGAAAAGCACATCGACGAAACTTGTAAAAAATCCTTAAAAACTTTAAGAGACCCATGGCCCATACTGAACAAACGTTCGACATTTAATTAAAAAAGTAAACACCTAATAACGGGTGATCCATCATGAGGCATTTTTTTCAGCTTTATTCTTTTTTCTTTTCAGTATTGTTAGCCATTTCATCATGGAAAGACTTACACCGAAACAACGTCTCAAAATTGTGCAACTATATAATGGAAATGAGCATTCGGTGATAAACTGTTTTCGACCACAATTTTGTTCAGTGATGAGGCACAGCTGCTTAAATAATGGATCTATTCAGTGGTCATTTCGAAAAGCAACCAATTTCACGTTTTGGACCGGTGAGTTGGCCGCCTAGATCGTGTAATACCACAGCTATAGACACTTTTCTTTAGGGCTACGCAAGACCAAATTCTATGCTGACAAACCAGCTACGATTCAGGTTTTGGAAGCCAACATTACGCGTGTCATTAAAGCCATACCGGTCGAAATGCTCGAACAAGTCATCCAAAATTGGGCCCCCAGAATGGACATCCTGCAGCGTAGTTGCGGCCAACATTTAAAGGAAATTATATTCAAAAATAAATGACATAAAATGTCCTTTAGAAAGAACCACAAATATTCCACATTTTATTCGATTTTTTGAATTTTTTTATTTTTATTTTGAAAATTACCTTTATCGGGTGATCAATCGATATATGTAAAAAAGTAAAGCTGCAAAAACTCATCGGAAAAAGTTAATCCAGAACAAATTCCTTAAAATTATAAACAACAAGCAGTGGAGATACTCCACACAACTTCTTCATAACGAAACTGGTTATGACCAAATATATCACTTCATACTCGTATTAAAACTGAACAATAAATATTTTGAAAACAACGAGAATTCTTCTCTTCAACTGATAAGGGAATGTAGATAGTTTTTAGTTAATACAAATGCATACATATGTGACAGCGCATAGAGAAAGGGACCTAAGGGTAAAAAATCAATTTTCACTTTTTTTGATGTGGACAACATCTGAGCATCGAATGGGACCAATCCCATGCCCCAAAAGTGTTCCCTCCCAGATATATGCGCGTTTTATGAAAGTGATTGTACACCAAAGATACACGTATTTAAATCTTTAAAATGGCTCTCCTGAACAAAACCGGTTTTTACCCTTAGGTCCCTTCATATTTTGCGCGTCACATATATACTTTCTAACGATACTGGAAACCCCTCTTTTAGTCTTATAAAGCTTTTCCTATTTTCCATTTACATAATATTACTCGTAAAAAATTAGCTATATTCAATATACCTATAAATCTTATTCGTTGTGATACGGATACCTATAGATAAGACCTCGAAATGAATGAAAAATTAATGTGTAATTTACATTAATTTTTTATTCATTTCGAGATAGTATTGGCAAAATGTACAGTAACTAGTAGTGAAATCAGACGATGCAACACTTTTACATTCAGCTTTTAAACGGTGTTCGTATTATATACAGTGCGTGGAAAATCATCCAAAACAACCCATACTAATATTAATTTTCATTACGCAGTTTTCCAGTTAAAATGCAGGCACTTACACGTAGAAAAAAAGAAAGTTTGGGATAACAATATTCGAAGAGCATCATACTATTGGTTTGGGTATATGGCTGTGATACAACAATATTATGATCCTCACAACAATTGTATGATTCACACATAACCATACTATGATCCCCACAACCGTAGTATGATTTACCCTTAGCCAAACTATGATCTCCACAACCATATTATGATCCTCACAACCATAGCAAGTTTCACATACAGCCACAGTATGATCTTCACAACTACAGTATGTTTCACATACAGCCATAGTATGATCCTCACAACCATAGCATGATTCACATGCAACCATGTTATGATCCCTACAACGAAAGTATGATCACACACAGTGTAATGTGTAATGATCCCCACAATAGGTTTAAATTATAAAAATTATCTAAAAAAAACATTAAATTGAAAATAACGGGAGTATTTTTTTAACAGTAGAAATAATCAGTTTCAATTAATTTGTATTAAAAATATATCAGGTAAACAAAGCCAAGGCAGTACAAGCATAAGATTCCTAACAATAACATTGTTCTTAAAAGCACATTCAAATGAAGAAAAATTACAACCATACAGTATGATTGCCGTAATCATTTTATTGTTAACATAAAACAATACTTTTGTCACGCCAACCATATTTAAATAGTTGCTATAACCATATTTTCATTTTTAAATAATAATAATAATATTGTTACATTTCAACAATATTAATTTTGCGGCAATAATACTATTGTCAAAATTAAATTCAAGAAAAATACTATGGTTGCGACGAACAGACTTTTACGAGTATTGCAGAGAACATATTATTATTGCCGTGACCCTATAGTAGCCATGTCATAGCCATCTCTGCGTGTATCCCATTTGGACTGTAGTCAAATTGGGTACTCAAATTGAAGTACATTTTGCTGCGAATTGGACGCATTGGACGAAACTGCCTAAAAACGGACCATTATTTTGTTCTGTTTTAGCGTAGGGACGGTGGAGCGCATATAAGGCTCGGCCGGGCCGAACTTTAAGACGTTTTTACTTGTTTTACATTACATTTTGTAAGAAGGATTCAAAATAGTAATATGTGCTTACGGAACCGAAAAGTTAAAACGTTAAAACCTATTTGTCTAAAACAAAAGAGCTGATGTAACTAAAAGAAAAAAGAGATTCAGAACGTTCCACTAAATGAATATAAGTAGTTCCATGGAACTAGTTTCATCTGGAACTGCACAACTCTACATCAGATTCTTTTTAAAGTTCCATATTGAACAAGTATTATAACCGACTCGAGACCTCTTGCACCTACTATACAAAATGACAAAGTGGATTATATTCTCGTGGCTGTCCACTGCTGTTTTGGAGATTTCGGGTCCGTGACAGCTTCCTCAGAAAACTGCTTGGCTGCAATTATTTAAAAAAAAACAAACTTGTGATATAATCAACATTAGTAGTTATAAGAACAAAAGTAGTAATCGCACTAGTTTGTTTTCCTTTCAGCAATTACAGCCAAGCAGCGTTCGGACGAATACATGCAACTATGCCATATTGTAAAAAAAATTAAAATGTCTTTTGTGGTTTCTTTCCAAATTTCTTTAGCATTAACCTACTTTTGTGATTTAGGCAGCTTTCTTCGAAATTAGAGACAAAGTACTTTCTATACATTTTTAACCAAATAATTCTGTGAAACTAACAATGCAATTTAGTGCCTATTAGTTTCTTTTTAAGACCATTGTAATCAAATATAAAATAATATTCTAGATTCTATTTGGAAGTATTTTTTGGACATTGGACTTTTTCACTTTATAAATTTAACGGTGTGTTTGGACTGAGCGCCATTTCGCATAATTATGCCTTACATCAAAGGATACAGTCTATATTTTTTTTGTCATGTCGTTTGTAACATATTTATTGATTTTGTCTAATGCCAATACAGGGTGATTCAATTGCAATGCATATTTTCGAGACTAATTATTTGTCATATGTTAATATTCAGACAATTGGTACTGCAAGATAAGGTAAACTTTAACAAGGAGCAATAATCTGTAAGACTACGCGCAAAAGCCAAACATTAAATGAGAATCTTCGTTCTTCAAGAAGTGAATTACGTGATCGCGTCGTTGAACATAACCAGTCATCTGGGTTAACATTCAGCCGTTTGGTGCAGAAATTCGAAAAACCGGGACAGTGCACGACAACACCGATGTATCATGGGACATGTCGTTCGGCCGAAAATAACTGTGAACAATGTGGTCATTAGGCAACCGCATGATAGCAAACTGCAGTTGGCTACATGGCAACCGCATGATAGCAAACTGCAGTTGATTGCATGGACTAATGCAATATTTGGTCTCAATAGGGCAGTGTGCATTGGCACACAGAGCATTAAACAATGAGCATATTGCGGACATATTATCTTACTCAACAAAGTTATTTCTCTAGAGCTACGTAACAAGTATGGTCTATAAGCCTGAAACGATTCCAGATCAAAAGAAGAGAGCATACACGTTTAAATGATTTACAGCCCGACATATGACAAAACGTCATGTCATGCGTCATGCTTTCCCCAGTAGCAAAGACACTTGAGGCACTGCTCCTCCCCAGCCTGATCTAACACCTTCCTTGTGCTGATATCCAGCATGAGTTCCGCAAGCAGCACAGCACAACAACTGCTTTACACGCCATCACCACACGTATAAGTCGCGGCCTTAACCAGAACAATCCCAACGACAGGACGGTCCCGGTGGCTCTTGACCTTACAAAAGCCTTCGACCAGGTTTTAAACTTTGGGTCGTAAACTACTTATATATGTGTGGGCGCAAGTCATATGTTGAGACAGGAGGTCGAAGCCCCGTAGAGTTAAACAAGGAGTTCCCCAGGGTGGAGTGATATCCCCGGCTCTGTTTAACCTCTACCTCTCTAAAATTCCTGCACCACCAGACGGCGTTAAAATTGTATCGTACGCTGACTATTGCACAATTCTGGCGTCAGGATCTAAAGAGGATGACATATGCGAGAAAATAAACTATTACCACACTGACTTAGCACGTTTTTTCACTGCAAGGATTATAAAAATATCTGTCTCCAAATCAAAAGGCGCATTTTCTTCACCTGGATATCGAAGCAAATCCCCTATAAACGAACAGGACTTCAAAATAAAATATATTGTTGTTACAACAACAACAAAAACGTCATGTAAATGTCTGCGATTCTACGAGGATGCGGATAATATTTATGCCATTATCTTAAGCTTCACTATAGAATGAATTAGCCGCTAGGCATTAAACAATTGGGTACGGTGAGTGAGTAAAAAAAATGATATTGTAGTACATAGTTCACTGATTTCAGAGAAGTTTCCCGATGATTTTTTTGTGGTATGTTGTGTGAATTTAGAAATTTTAATGCTCTGAAATGGCTGGAATTAAAATGAGTCATCGCTTTACGAGGTAAAATGTCTCCCCACACTATATTTGTGGCCCTTTTGAAGAATGTCTGCTTAAATATCATCATGATAACCTCAGCGTCACAAAACGTATTTTGAAAATAAGCGAACTTAGCGCCTTTTCTCTCTTAGGTCGCGAGCTGGTCTTTGAGACTGCCTTGGGTCTGCCCTCTTAAGCAAATGTTAACCAACCTTAAATTACATGGTTTCTTTTCCATATTAAAACTCAAAACCTGTTTTTTTCTATGTTTTTTGATTAAGTGAAATAATGATTGGCTCTACTGTTTCCAGGTCGAAGATTACAAAAGCGCAAAAATGGACCTTTCGGCCAATACGCATCTAATCACAGCCCAATTTTTAAAATTACTCCATGCTTAGATACGTAGCTAAATTTGCTTTCATATGAGTAGCCATATGTCGACATCGACTATTGGTCACCCGTTTCGACCATATGGGACGTTCTTTGGGCCACACGAACAAAAACGTCCAGCAACAATGACCTTCTTTGAGGTATTAAGTGCGTTTCAACTAACAATACCCATTCTTACCATTGTCAGTTTACAAAAAAAATGATTTGTTAATTAAATACTCAAAAAAGTGTACTTTTTACCGAGGTGCCTTTTAACCCTCAACGGGATTTCACTCCCCCGGGCCAACTTCGCCCATTTACAGCTTACAAACGGCTTATGCCCATAAGCCATCATCATGCAATACTTCGGGATCCTAGGATGATTTGTTTGACCGCTACAGGGTGATTTGCTTCCAACAGACACACGGCCGGACGGACTTACAGACGGACAGCCATGGCTAGATCGCCTTCGGATTTAACGACGATTAATAATATAAGTACTTGAAAGGGTCTCTGTTCAATATTTCGTTGCAAACGCCATGAACAATTTAGTATACTATCCTCTTTCATGAAGGGTATACAAATTCACAATAATATATACATATATGTGACAGCGCATAGAGAATGGGACCTAAGGGTAAAAAAAATTCTCACTTTTTTCACTTTTTTTTGATGTGGACAACATCTGAGCATCGAATGAGGCCCAAGTGTTCCCTCCCAGAGATATGCGAGTTTTATGAAAGTGTTGGTACATCAAAGATACACGTATTTAAATCTTTAAAATGGGTCTCCTGAACAAAACTGGCTTTTACCCTTAGGTCCCTTTCTATTTTGCATATATATATATATATATATATATATATATATATATATATATATATATATATATATATATATATATATATATATATATATATATATATATATATATATATATATATATATATATATATATATATATATATATATATATATATATATATATATATATATATATATATATATATATATATATATATATATATATATATATATATATATATATATATATATATATATATATATATATATATATATAAAGGGTGTTTTTTATTGAGGTATAGAACTTCGAATTGAAATAAAACACAAGAAAATCGTTTTAATGTCCATCAATTTGGCTTTATTGGAAGGATAATTTTATGCCATTAATGTTTAAATATGATTTCGGGCATGTGGCCGCCGCGGCTATCTCGAATAAAGCCAATTCTACAGGTCCAATTTTCAACCACTTTTTCGAGCATATGGGGCCGTATGTTGGCAATAACGCCACGAATGTTGGCTTCCAAGTCCCATAACGTGTTTCTGGTTTGTTGGCGTAGACGAGCGACTTCACATATCCCCAAAGAAAATAATCCAATGGTCCATGTTAACCGATCCATGGTTAACCGAATTAATTGCTCTGATGGACGATTATGTCGACCATAAAATGGACGGAGCTTGCGGTGAACTTCGCGAACTGAACCATTACTTTCGAAATAAATTTGCACGATTTGCAAGCGTTGTTCTTTTGTCAACGTGTTCATGATGAAATGGCAAACCAAACTAAATATTAATCACTTGACAGCTGACAAAATGGCCGCCAGTTAAAAAAGTGATGCCAACTTAAAGTTCTATACCCCAATAAAAAACACCCCTTATATATATATATATATATATATATATATATATATATATATATATATATATATATATATATATATATATATATATATATATATATATATATATATATATATATATATATATATATATATATATATATATATATATATATATATATATATATATATATATATATATATATATATATATATATATATATATATATATATATATATATATATATATATATATATATATATATATATATATATATATATATATATATATATATATATATATATATATATATATATATATATATATATATATGTATGACGCGCAAAATAGAAAGGGACCTAAGGTTCCATTTATATTATACACAATTTTCAAAAATCTCGGAGTGTTATTGTTGCTTTGACGACTGGAGGGTTTTAACGACCTTTTTTAATTTTTTCTTTTGTAAATACACTTTGTCGGTATTCCCATGAGGTAGAGTCCGTTAGTTTTTTACTCGTATTAGTTGTGACAACACAAGATTTCGTACACATAATCACACACACGCACTTATGTACATTAATTAAAAAAATAAGCAATAGAAGGATTTTTATTCCACCATCCTTTTCTCATTATCGTCAAACTCGGGAGGTTCATACAAGCACCCTTCCCCTCAACACGTTTCAATCATCTACACTTACTTTTGTAACAACACGATGGCGAAACAATACAAGACGCCTCGTTTTTTCTGGAAATCCGTGGTATTTTTGCAAAAAATATTGTTAATTGTTGCAAATCGTTGGTGGAAAATGCCGCATTGCACCGCGCTGCCTCTTGACGCTGTGCTTTGTTCGCTCACTGCTAAGGGCAACTGTTACAGTTTTATGAAGTTCACTCGTTTGATTTTCTTCTTAACAAATAAAACATTCGAAACTTGAAAAAAAATTCGTGTCAGAATTTTCACTTTGATTGTATACCTGTTTACACACACACGTCTATGGTGCATGAACCTATGTGTGCATGAACGTTTTCTCTTATATTCACTCCGTTTTGTGCGAACGTACAAAGTGCCACGGCTAAGAAAGCGCCGACCGTTTAATGCCAAGTCTTGACCACGTCTAAAGTACGTTTTGCTTGAGCTGTAAATGAAGGGACGTCGACTGGTCGTCCGGCGACTGTTGATTGTGGAATATGTTGGCCGAGAGCCCGCGATGGTGGGCGAGGGGTGGGTGTTTTAGTGTGAGCATTTCCTTGGAATATGGAAAGTGTGTGCTTTGGTTCTAACTAAAATGAATAGATTGCATTTGAATATTTGTTTCAAAAGAGAGGTGGGGGAAGGGGGGTTGATTTCATTTGTTTTTGGAAATGGCTTTACCTTGTTTGTGGAACGTTATTTACGACAGACGGAAAAAGGGGGAGTTATTGAGAAAATCCAAACAGGAGTAAGCACTGTCTGACCACAGGTCATTTTTGACATTCAGCACGAACTCTGTAGCGCGAGTTTTTAAATATTTAAGCTGACATGGTCAACGGCGAGTACGAAATAAAACATGAGATCATGATTTCAACGAAATGATTTAAATGAGACTCATGACAATTACTTAACCTTGAATTCTAGCCATAAAATGGTGACAGAAAATCTTCACCCCGCTCCAAATAAGTTAGTTGCGTGCTTGCATGCTACGTATACGTGCATTTCAAATCGAGCATCTAACTGACTCTACGAGATAGCAAAACTTTATTCTTATAAACATAAAAATTAGTTTTATGTAACTTTTCCTACCATTCCCCAGAAAGTCGAGATCAGTTTTGGATGCGACTACGCGAAATCTATCACTAAAATTACCTCAATTTCCTATAAGATTCGCAAATTGTACTTCAAATTAATGGATTAATTTTTGATAAATGTCTCACCGGCAGCACAGATTATTATTTATAAAGGAGAGAACAGTTTGAATGCCACATTTCATGCCTTCTAACATAATCACAAAAAAATTAACGTTGTCGTCATACCACATTATTTCAGTAAAACAACACATCATGCCATTGGTTTGAATAACACTGTGGATCAAATTCAGGTAAGCAAAAGTTAGGTCGATTCCGAGAGTGAGGGGTGAAAATATAGGTTAAATTAGAAGATCCGTATTGCGGCGTTTGTTATGTTAGTTCGAATTTTTTGTTAATCGACCTTCGAACTTTGCAGTCCGATGCCGATTTTTGTCTATAACTCGTCGACTAATTGAAATTTTTCAATCTGTAAAAGCCAAATTATTGTTAGTGACCTGTCCAAGCTTTTGAAAATATTTTCCACAAAACTAAGTCTAAGTCTCAGTTTCTTCAATAAATTTTATTTGAAAAGAAGACAACCATAATACAAAACGTTTTCCATGTTGATATTCATTTACTTCTCATTTTTTATGTATCAAATTTGTTCAGTATTGGTTTTGAAGAAACATAGAAACAGAAAAAGAGGTAGAAGTAATTAAAAAGGGAAGTTCCAAGAATTAGGAATTAGTAAAACAACTTTTTTGTTTTCAACCACCGCACAGGTAGCGATTTTTTTATTTCGTACAACTAATTTTAAAAATAAAGATTCAGTTAAGACTCAAAACTCAGCCGAAGCTGATGTCTTTTAATTTTCGCTCAGTTGTGGTAAAATACGCTATTCATTTTTATTTCATTTTGCGAGTGATTTAAGTTAAGTGCATCGGTTTCATAAAAATAACAAAAAAAACATTGTAAAAGTATAATATATATTGCATTAAAAATGTCGTATTCAAAATGTAAAACGGACTATTTTTGCAATGTTTGTAGACGTTTCATATTAAGCGATGAAAAATGTGACATTGCGAGTGATTTTTTTTGGAAGCCTATAAACAATATTTCTCGCATGAGTTCATCACGTAAGTTCAGACGTAAACTGTGCCCCTAAGAAAGTTTGCTTCAATTGCTATTCAACTCTTATGCAATGGAAAAGTGAAGAGAAGAAGGCTACGCCTTTTGGTACACCAATGATGTGGTTAGACAACAGCCCGCATCAAGAAGAAAATTGCTATGGATGTATCAACAACCATAAAACTTTGAATAGAAGGAAAGCAAAGAATAAAACTTATGTAGCATTGCCAAGTGTCCAATTACCATTACCGCACTCAGAATTCCAGTACCAACATACCGAAGTATCCATCGATAGTTCACTAATCAGCTTAAAAGTTGTGCTTTTGCACAAGACAAATATAATGCCTTCTGTTCCGATTGCATATAGCACTGACACTAGTGACAATTTCGATAATTTGAAACACATTCTGAAAGTAGTCCAATATCAAAATAGTTTCATTGATAACAGGCTAAACAGCATCTGGCCGTCCAAAATATCCGTGTTTTTAGTGCGATTGGGATTCACGATACGGAGAAGGTATTAAAGGAAGAAACCAGTACAAACAGCATAACTGGTATAGTCGCATTGGACGGAAATGGCCTAAAGACAATAGGCTACACGAAAGTCTTGTTCCTGAAATGAAAATTTTGTTGCCGTCGCTCCACATTAAACTTTGCATCGCTAAATTTTTTTTTGAAATGTACCACAAAAAGGCCAGCAGTATTTAACCGCTTAAAAGACATTTTCCCAAGACTAAGAAACGCCAAAATTCAGGAAGGGGTTGTTAATGGTCACGACATACGGAAACTAATGAGTCGTCAAGATTTTGACCAAGTTCTGACTGACCGAGAATTAATTGCATGGCTCGCATTGAAAGCAGTCATTAAAGGACTTTTGGGTAAAGAACGCAAAGACAACTGCAGGCAATCTGTTGCAAACATGTTGACAGCTTTCGATGAAATTGGGGTGTCTATGTCGTACAAAATTCATCTCTTGCATCAGCATCTTTATCAACTCGCTCAACAGTTGCCAACTGAATCTGATGAGCAAGGCGAACGTTATCACCAAACTGCGCTTCCATTTGAAATAAGGTAACTATAGAGTGTGCATATTTTGAATACCTATACTTTTGTAATATCTTTGTTAGAGAACCATTTAACCATGTTAACGATTGAAAACTATTTTCGTTTCAGGTGCAGAGGAAAGAAATCTCCAGATGCAATACTCGCTGAAATATGTTGGTGGTATAAAAACACCTTTGAAGAAGAGGAAGAAGGGGAAGACAAAGATGAAATTCCACAATATCTGTTGGACGAAATTATCGGCCTCTCTCACTGATGTTGATCTACAGCCGCCTGCTAAACGGCAACTGGCCAAATCAATAATATTTATAATTAATATTAAGCTGGAAAACGCAAGTTTTGTATTTTGATTGTTTTCTTTTTAAATGCAATTTTTTGAAGTAACTGGGAAGCATATTATAGATCAAACAGAAAGCAAAAAAACTTAGTTTTGTGGAAAATATTTTCAAAAAGCATGAAAAAAATAATTTTTCCAACATTTTGCTTCATAAGCACCACAAAAATTTTCTAAATCAATTTTTGTAAATAATTTTTATTGTTGGACAGGTCTCTAGCAATAATTTGTCGTTTACAGATTGAAAAAATATTAATTAGTCGACGAGACGAGCATTTGACTGCAATGTTCGAAGGTCGATTGAAAAAAATTCGAACTAACATAGACAAACGGCGCGATACGGGTCCTCTAATGTAGCCTATATTTTCACCCCTCACTCTCAGAATCGACCTTACTTTTGCTAACCTAAATTTGTTTCGCAGTGTATAATACTTTGCAGCACTGAAAACGTTTAAGAATATTTATATGCATTGTTTCATTTATACTCGTATTAATAAATAGAAAAAAACTTTTTTACTTTTCTTTCTGCGTCGCCATTGTGTGACATGTTGTATTTGCTTTGTATCTACTTTTTTGAATGGCTTTGTTGTATCCTTGTGTATTAACTATTGGGGTTTTCAATAGAGACATCACAATTTCGAATCTTCATGTCTACGCACGCTCAAAAATTTGTAATAATCTTTCAGTGTCAGAACGTTAGTCGAAGTCAACATTTTCATCATGGTAAAGCTCACATACGATCAACGTTTGGAAATCATTAAAAATTACCACCGAAATTATGAGTCGGTGGCTCTGGCAAACATAATATGCGTTATTGGACAGCAACACACCCACATACCCACATGTGCTTCAAGAGATGCAATTGCATCCGTCAAAAATTATTGTGTGGTTTTCATGCCGGAGATGGGATTGGGCCGTACTTTTTCATCGATGAAAATAATCGTCATGTTACCGTCAATGGAGAGCGCAATCGTGTCATGTTAGAAAATTATTTTTAACCACAATTGGATGAGCTTGACGTCGCCGATATGTGGTTTTAACAAGACGGTGCAACTAGCCACACAGCAGGCGTTACTATCGATTTACTAAAAGACAAATTCGTTGAACGTGTTATCTCGAGAAATGGTCTGGTCGAATCGTCACCACGTCTATGCGATTTAACGCCATTGGATTTCTGTTAATGGGGCCACATCAAATCAGTGGTCTATGCCAACAAGCCAACTTTAGACGAGCTCAGAGACAACATCCAACGCGAAACAGCCAATGTTCCGCTCGAAATGAGTGCAAGAGTAGTGAAAAATTAAAAGCAACCATTATTTATGAAAATGTGCTCAAAAAAGCACTAACAGCAGTTTCCACAAAACTTAAAATTAATTAATTAACGTACTTATATATTCATTCAAAAATTCATAATAATATAAATTGTTTTGTCAACATAAATACAATTATTATTATTTATATGCTTTTATAAAAATGTAACGTCACTTAGTCACTTCTAGACGAAAATTAGACTCCTTGCTTATTTTCGAAGGAAAATGGCTCAATCATGCCGCCAGCCTAAAATCCACACCAAACAGTGACTCGTGTATGGGTTCGCTGAACCCCATGTGCGGCAATTTTCTTATTGAAATAGCTACCGAGATGAAAATGAGCTTCATCAGAAAACACGATTTTTCAGCCCATTGGGCGCAGCGAAATCGCATCGGACTGTGTTCCATTATTATAGGTAAATGGCAAAGTTCAAATTTCCGATAAAACCAGAGATTTGAAAAAAATACAAGTATTTTTTTTACAGGCGATTCAAATTTAAATTTTTAAATGACCCACCCTTTAAATAAAATTATTAGGAAATGGTTCAATGGCCCTCCCTTTATATAAAATTTTTAGCAAATAGTTCAAATCGCCAAAGGATTTTCTGAAGTCTGCGTTGTTATGGGCAAACATAAATCAATCGAAACATCTTTTTGATGTCCGCATTAAACGAATATGTGCCTCCTCCACTGAGTCATCACAGATGTTAGATTATTTTGGAATGTCGGACCAGTTGAGAGTAACTCGTTAGGATTTTTTTGTCATTTGACTACTGCAATTGAGGACTTTTCTTAACTTAGTCGTAGTGCTGCCCTCTTTAAATACACCATGGTGCGACAAAAAGTATGCATTTTTACGAATCAAACAATGATCAAAATAGGCATATATCCTAAAGACTTTTTTTTACTCATGCATAAATGTGATTCCATAAATGTCTTGTAGTTCTCACGAAAAAATGAACGGTTAGAGAAGGATTTTTTTGTGCCTGAGACGTCGAATAGCATTGAGAACATTGTTGTCGAGCTCGGGAAGGTATTGCCATTGTTGACAGATTTGAACGACAAGTGTACCATATAACGGCCAGAATCAGTTCTCTTTGCTTTTGCTCCAAAAAGAGCCTCACAAGAACTGTCCTCTAAAGTAAAATCTGTCTTCATTCCAAGGTCAGCTAAGCTATCACTTTTTATGTTTGGCATGGATACCTGCATTGAAAGTGGCTCTGGAGTGTAGGTAGAAGGGGTAGATAACACTGGCTATGTCCAATTATCAGACAATTTCAATAAATTGGGATTTTCACAATACCCACATTTAACCTAGTTTGGTTTAACAAATTTGCCAGAAGAGTTGCTCAAAACTTTCGAGGTTTCCGCCCATCAGTAGGTTCCAAAGTTATGAAAGATCTCTCTAAAAATGCGGACATCTCAGAACGCGTTAGAATTGTGTGGCTGACTCTAAAAGTAGTTCCTATTCCTTCCTTGTTTGAAGATCCAGCTGTTGTGCCAATAAATTGATCAAAAATGGATGGCAGCTCTAGGTATCTATGCCCAAATTCCGCAACGATAATAAACATTCTTGCGCCGAGTCAGGCAATAATGTAATGGACTAAAATCCACCATCAGAATTCTCAATATTGAAAAGTTTTCCTATTGAATACCCAACAATCACTCGCTTGTTATGATACCTGTACTAGTGGATCTGCCATGTGGAATCGTAATTAGAATCGGTGGAAGATATACTCATGAATGGAACCGGGGAATATTGTCAACTCCAATTGTAGTATCCGAACTGGTATTTTTCTTGACCAACAGTCAGGGGATGTCCCCTTTTATGCACTGTATTGCGTTGGTGAGTGGAAAGTAAGGGAGCAGAGGGGGGAAATAGGTAGTAATGTTTGTGGCATTCGCTTGAATTTCTGGATGTCGTTATTAGTGGGAAATTCATTTACGGGAAATCGACTCCACAGACGAACATCACGGGTAAAAACGAATTCGATCTGTAGTATATGGTGCGGTCCAAAGGTCAATCGATAACAAACGGGTGCGAATTAATGCGAATGACGCGTATTCCTGCCGAACATCCCCATATCATGAATAAGTCGGCAGATCTCCGTGGAGCACACGTTATGAATGATAGAATGGCAACCTAATTGTCACATTCCGAAGATGTTCGAGGGAGATAATTGAGTTCGATACCCCACTGTCACATATCAGCACCATCGCTCTTGTTTCAACACGGTCAAATAGCTCCAAGGATGTTTTTGGAGCACCTGCCCATATATGGGAGTTGTATTCCATCTTAGGGATATTAAAAAGATCAGAAGGATTGAAATATTCCATGCACCGCTTTAGAAAGCCTGTGCACTTGAGTGCTTCTTCCGACACTTCAAATATATGCCTCGCCGCCCAACGATCGTCACATTTTGTTCAACAAGCATACCATCGATAGATAACGACGACCCTGATAGGTTAGTGAATCGCTTGTGAGACATCGCTTCGACCGCAATCGGAAATGACTTATAAATAACGGTTAAGTGTCTCATCCATAAGTACGCTTTGCTAGCATTGTTAGCAAATTTGCAATATTTGGCGTGTATTTTAAAGATTTTTTATCTGAATTTGTAAATATCAATTCAAACTTTTTTAGTTATTTTGGTTTTAATAAAATGTTTATAAGTTAAAATAGGTTCAAATGAAGTAAATTTGGAAGTCAAAATCGGGGCCTTAAAAATTTGTGCAAGTTAATTAATTTTCTTTTTATGATCATTTATAAATGAAAAGAGTAAAAATAATTGAAATAATTAATTAATAAATCTTGTGTTTTTAATTTTTTTTTAATTTTGTGTTTTTTATATTTTTTTAATTTTTTGTAATTTTATATACGTAAAACTGAAAGAGTAGTGATATTCATTGGAAAGAATTAGCAGTTTTATACCCTCCACCATACAATGGAGGGTATATTAGTTTTGTCATTCTATCTGTAACACCTTGAAATAATCATCGGAGTCCCAACAAAGTATATATATTCTTGATCCTCGTAAAATTCTAAGACGATCTAGCCATGTTGTTCGGTTGACCGTCTGTTGAAAACAAGATAGAGCCTGCATGAAAACAGCTAGGGAGCTGAAATTTGGCACAAACATGTGTAGTTAACCTAGCATGGTTGGTATTGGAAATGAGCTATATAGCTCTACGGGAAAATGGTGTTGGAGACCCTTAACCGACACTACCTCATAAAAATTAGTTTTTTATTTGGAAATATCCGTCCAGTTTCATGAGCAAAATCAATGAAATTTTGCAAATAATAATCTCTATATAGGCGCAATCATCTATGTAAAGATGGTTTAGATTGGGCCACCATTTCTTGTACCACCCATAAAAACGGCCTTATGGGCCTTGAGAAATAATATGACTATAACTCACCACAAACGTGACCTATCGAAATGAAAAGTCCTACTGATACCTCCCACACTAACGGTCTCATGGGCCTTGAAAAATAATATGACAATAACTCACCACGCACTTGACCTATCGAGGCATAAAGATTAATATATAGAACATACCTCTGCGCCAAATTCTGTTGAGATCGGAAAAATCCTACTGGTACCTCCCACACAAACGGTCTCATGGGCTTTGAGAAATAGTATGACGATAACTCGCCACAAGCTTGACCTATCGAAATGAAATTTTGCACATAAAGATTTCTATATAGAACACACTTCCGCAACAAATTTGGTTTTGGAATCTGGTGGAGGGTATCCAAAGTTCGGCACAGCCAATCTTTTCATTTATTACTTGTCTTTCTTTGGAACTGCCTTTTTTATAGCCGAAGCACAGCGTTTTCGGAGAAGTACGAGTAAGAGAAAATTAAGTATTTCTAATTTGTGATTGCAACATTCGCCATCAAACCATTCTGTTGTTGCGCTTTTGCATGATTCTATCATATAAGTTTTAATACCTATTTTATGTGGCTCATCCTTAAAAATTTTATGAAAAATTAGTACATGCTTCTTGCACACATTCATTAAGGCGTCAGATGGAGCAACTAAGTTTCCAAAGCTTGTTAATGACTGATAGTTTTTGAAAAATATAAAAAGTTCGCTGGGAGCCGTCAAAACTTCATCCAGCTTTTTTAACTTCTGCTCACTCTTTCAACAATATAGTTTTGGTATAATTTTGAATGCCACGTAACCAAAAATGTACCTCATCGAAACCATCTCAACGTTAATGTCAGCTGAATTATCAAAAACATCTTTGGAAATATTCGGCATAGATATGTCAAAGTCGATATCAGTTACTTCGCTTGGGATTGTGTTTGTTTGGTCAGAAGCTAAATGGCAGCTATCAAAATTTGATTCAATCAGTATTTCCTCGCCCTGAGATATCTCACAATTGCTTGAGGAACTTGATTGAAAAATTTTAGTGGCTATCAACTTTGCCAAAATGCCATTTACTCTAGCTACAGAAAGATTGTTATTGTTTCCTCCTTTTTGACGCTATATAGCAAAAGTGGTTTCTAACTTGTCATGATTAAAGTATTTTGTCATGAAAAAAAAATATTTTTTATCTACCAATAGTTCGTCGAATTAAAGAAGAACAGAATTTAAAGTTAGTTTTATCCCGTCAAAAAGAAAACTTTCTTCTTTTTGTCCGCAAATTCTAGTTCTTCCAAGTATTTTAGAAAAGCTTGAATATATTTGTGAGCTTCGTTGTTTTATTGTAACGCAGATCTTAGCTGTTATTCTTTTCCACTTTTTAGGCAATCAAAAATTTTGTAAATTTTTTCCAAAAAAGTGGCAGTGGACAAGGCCAATTCATTACTACTTTTAGTAAATTTAGTTGTCTCTGATTGCTGCGAAAAATTTGGGTTGCAAATTTCACCCGCATTTTTTTTTAACCCTTTCGGTTATTCTATGCCATATGGCATAGTCGCTTTTCAGAGGCTATTTTAAGTTAAAAAACTTATGATTACTATTATTTTTGTATTTTTCTTTGATGTTTTTTGTACAAATTAATAAAAAAAAATTTCAGTTAGAGGATCAAGTAAATCGTAAAGGTTCAGAAAGCGAGCAGGCCCATCGAGTTTCGTATTTTTGAAAAAAAGATCACATCATACTTTTATACATTCTATTACAAATATTACTTTATTTTATAATTTTATCTATGTTATTTAGTAGATAATTATCGCTTTAGTAAGTGTAAAAAAAATTAGTTCCCTTAAGTTGTTCAATAGGGCTGTACGATTTTTTTTATTTCGTACTATGCCATATGGCATAGATTTTACCCATCGGAAATACATTTTTTTTTATTTGATTGAATAGAGTCGCAGTGGTTAGCCGTAATAACGATGTCTAATAAATTAAAAAACGAACAAATAGAAAATATTTTGGTAAATTTTGATGACTCAGATTTATCTGACTTTGGCGATGATGAAGAAGAAGAAAATGATGTTTTGGAAACGTTATTGCAAACTCTTAATGACAACAAAAACAATTCCTTTTTAACCGAGGAGCTAACTAATCCAGATGGGAATATCGATTTATTTAAGAACAATTTAGATGCGGAAAATGATTCATTGGACTTGGATGAAGTTACTGATCGATCATTTCAAAAAATCCTTAGCTTTCGATGGGCAAAGAGAGCTTGGAGCGCTCCAAGCTCAGATTTTTCTGAAAATTATCCGAATCAAGATGTTAAAACTCCTGTTTCATATTTTTTAAAGTATTTTCCATTTGAAGTTATTGACACAATTGTTCAGGCAACAAACCAAGCCTCACTTATAAAAACAGGAACTGCAATAAATGTTACCAGAGAAGAGATTCTGACATTAATGGGCTTAGAAATTATAATAGGAACAATAGGATATCCTCGATTAGCGATGTACTGGAATAGTGCTACTGAAATACCAGCATTTCGTAAACACATGACAAAAAATAGATTTCATACAATACGCACTAATCTTAAGTTCTGTGTAGAGGAGAACTTGAACGACAAACTTTATAAAGTTCGTCCACTCATAAATACGTTCTTAAAAAGATCCTATGACATTCCAAAAGATGAAAACTGTTGCTGTGATGAAATGATGATTCCATGCAAATCAAAAACCGGGTTGAAACAGTATATGCCCAAAAAACCTATCAAATGGGGAATAAAAGTTTTTTGTCTATGTAGCTCAAATGGAATTGTATATGATCTCGAAATATACCAAGGAAAAAATACAGTTGTTGGGGAATCAAAATTAGGTTTTTGCTCGGATATTGTCATTCACCTCTCTAAAACGATTCCAGAAAATAAAAACCACAAACTATTTTTTGATAACTATTTCACTACAATTAATTTATTAATATATTTACGAGAAAAAGGAATATGGGCAACAGGAACCATGCGAGGAAACAGAACCGGAAAAGCTCCGCTTGCAACAGAAAAGGATTTGAAAAAGCAAGGAAGAGGAAGTTATGACTATTGTATTGAAAGGAACCAAAATATTTTCCTTTTAAAATGGCTAGATGGGGGCTGTGTTCTATTAGCTTCATCTATTTATGGTGATAAAGATACAAAAGAGGTAATCAGATTTAGTGCTGAACAAAAAAAGAAAATCGTTGTCCCACAACCTAACGTTGTAGGTGTATATAATAAAAATATGGGAGGAGTCGACAAGATGGACTTTTTGCTGTCGTTATACAGAATTTCCATTCGGACAAGAAAGTGGACCCTGAAAATATTTGACCATTTCACCGACTTAGCAGTATGTAACTCTTGGTTGGAATATCGCAATGACAGTGATAATAATACTATAAGAAAAAAAGATCAAATGGATTTATTAGCATTCCGGAATGATGTAGCTGATGGATTGCTAGCATTGTCATCAGTTCAAAACCTATCTCGAAAACGAGGAAGACCACGACTAACTGAAGACTTAGATCTTTCCGACACTCCATCAACTTCGAAACCAAGGCTGACATATGAAAGGGCTCCTTCCGTTTCGATTCGTTTCGATGGCATTGAACATTGGCCAGAGTATACATCTGTAAAACGTATATGTAAAATACAAGGATGCAAAGGATATTCTAGATACACTTGTTCAAAATGCAACGTCCATTTATGCATTCCAAATGGCACAAGAAATTGTTTTAGAGTATATCATGAAAAATAAGGTAAGCAATAGATACATTTTTATATATAAATTGGTTTTCATATTCCTTTTTTTCAGGGCAGATACCTAAGCAGACCTAAGGATGAAAATTAAATTGGCAATGAATTCTTTATATAATATATTTTATGTTTTATATAATAAGCAATGATTTATTTTTTATGTTTTAAATGAATTTTGTGAATTTTTAAGTTTAAAAAAAATATGCTTATTTAAAAATTAAAATTATCTATATATTATTCATGAAAAAATGTTTAGGGTAGTTTTAATCCCTTAAGTACATTCTATGCCATATGGCATGATGCCCAAAAACCACTTTTGGAAGCAAAATTTAAAAAAAAAATACTTTTAAATATTCATAACGATGGCCTAAATAATAACAAATTGGATAAAAATGATTTTTTATGTCAAAAATAAAAAAGAAGTACCGAAAGGGTTAAAATTTACTGAAGATATGCTTTCGAGTTAGTTTCGGACTCATTTTCGTTTTTGCGTTGGCTTCAATTTCATAAAGTTCCCTTATTACTTGAAAACTGGCATTGCCGTCAGAAGTTTTTAAGTCACATTTTAGGCACCCATTTTGTAAAGATTTAAATAATTAAGGAAAGTCGAACATACAATATATTTTATCGTTATCTATACCAAAATATGGGGTTTCAGCTGATACTCCAAGGTTAGAGAAATATTTTCTATTGAGCAAACCTTGGTCGCAAACATGTACTCCAACTTAAACGCCAAGACTTTTAAGCACAGTTATATTATGCTTCACTCGTATTTTGGTCAAAGTATCAGCTGTTAAACCATTTTTCGAAATAAAATAATTACTAACGATATTTACATCGACCTAAGTAAAGATACGCATACGTGTACTTGCGTACCAATTTTATTAATTCTTTCAAATCAAGATGCGTGTTGTATATCAACTCCCTCCTTATTGACATTTCATACATCAATAAAACCATGCGATATTAATCCTTGCCTTCAAGTGGAGAACATATTTGTTTAAGGGATACAAATTTTATGAGGGCCCACCGGATTAATGTGCTCGATTTTTGCAAATATATAATTTTTTTATAATCATTTTCAGGAGTTTGACATTTTTCTCTCCAAATTTGACCAAGAATCAAATCATATGCAGGAAATTCAACACTTTCAATTTGCTGCAACTCCTTCTCGTTTTCCCACACTTCTTAATGCAGCATTTTATGTATATATATATATATATATATATATATATATATATATATATATATATATATATATATATATATATATATATATATATATATATATCGTGAGTTTATTTGACTGTCCAAAACGTCGAATTGATGGGTCATCCGCCGTACAGCCCTTGGCACCCAATGACTTCTTCTCACATGAATGTCCCGCACATGAATGTCCGTGGCCCTTCGTCGCAAGGTTTAAGAACAATCAGGCTTAAAGTACTCCAACACGACATACAAAGCATTTATTACACCATTTGGAACAAATTATAAGTGCAGAAAACAAAAGCGAAAACTTTTTCAAATATGTGGATTAAAAAATTCCTCCAAAATTTGGAGGACATACATAAAGGATGAACTACAGAAGAAGTTGACCGCGACAATCCATAAAATATTGGGACATGGCAAAGGTATAATTGAATACCAGTTTTTGCTTCAGAAGCACAGGAGAGTCTCATAACAAATAGTTTAAAAACACAGATGGCAGAATACGTTTAAATCATCAAGGGTGAGGCAAAATGGGGACGTCTTCAACATATTGGCAGCATCTTCCAATGAACTTACTTCTACCCCGCGGCATTGAAAATAGAGAATAGTGTTAGCAAATAATAATAGTTTAGAAATGATTGGTCTTTAGACATACTTTCTCTTACGAATTGTGATGAATATTTTACAAAAAGTTTAAAAACAAATATTTTTTTTAATTTGTAAGGTAATAATTTTAAAATATTAAAACCTTAAAAAATAAATAAAAAGAAAAATCTAAAATTTGGTAAAATACTTTTATTTTAGTTACCCTTAAATTGATTTTTACAAATTTAACTTTGAGAACCCATAAGTAAGCACCAACAAGGCCTAGCACCTGTTACAACCACTCATTTTATAACTATCACATGTTATTTATAAGTAAATTTTGGAAATGGTATGACCTTGTCGCAACACAGCGCCACGAAAATACTACAAGAAATATCTTTCTTACGACTTCAATACAAAGCTTCAGGAAGCTGTCATGTTTATGTTTACAGCAAACGTCAATACTGACAGTAGATAAACTCACAAAGTAATGTAAGGAATGTTTGAAGTTTGGCCTTAATATAAAGATGTAAGTACACCAATGTTAATAGTAGACCTAGGTGCAATAGAATATGCAAAATATGCACAACGTTAAAAACACTTAATCGGATCCATTTATACCCAGCATTTTATGTGGTTTTAATCTAGCGTAAAATTAATAACGAAAATTTGACAGTAAACAGATGGTACTAGATGGAAGCAGTGTTCCATTTCATATTACTACGAGGGAAGTTGGAACAGTCACCGAATTATTGATATACGTTCGTAACTTCAAATATTTGCCGCTGCTTTTGGCATATATTTAGTTGCTCTTACAAAACTTTTGCAAAAATGCAATGGATAATGTCAGCTCACACGAACGACGAGGTTAACTTTTAGATACGTTTTACACATAAACAAAAATTTACATAAACAAAAATTTACATGAAAACAAATATTTTAAGCAAAAGCAGTCAAAAATTTAAATATCGTAAAGTCAACTTGATTTCTTCAAGTTCCATTAAGGCGAATGCACTAGTTTAAGCGGATCCGACAGTAAAAAAAATGAAAGGGTACTATCGGAAAGGGCCGATATCCTACCTACACGCAGAAAAAAACTATGGTTTTTGTGACAATATTTAAAAAGAATAATAATATTGTTGGGTAAATGGTGGTCGTACAACAATATTATGATCCTCACAACAATAGTATGATTCACACATAACCATACTATGATCCTCACAGCCATAGTATGTTTCATATACAACCATAGTATGATCCTCACAACCATACTATGATTCACACGCAACCATGTTATAGTCCCTACAACCATAGTATGATCACACCAATATAATTTATTAGAATTTTGTTAAGTTGTCAACAATAGATTTGAATTATGAAAATTATTCAAAAATACATTTAATTCAAAGTAATAGGGAGCGATTTATTTCACAGTAGAAAAAAATAAGTTTAAATAAACGTAAGCGTTTTTATTAAAAATATTTAAGTTAAACAAAGCCAAAGCAGCTTGTTTAAAAATTTTAATTTTGATAAAAAAGTACTATTATTGCATTAGATCCGAACCAATAACATTTGCCCTTAAAAGCATATTTAAATGAAGAAAAATTACAATCAAACAGTATGATTGCCGTAATCATATTTTTGTTAACATAAAACGCAAAACAAAATACTTTTGTCGCACCAACCATATTTATATTGTTGCTATAACCATATTTTCATTATTAAATTTGGCAATAATACTATTGTTACATTTCAACAATATTAATATTGCAGCAATTATACTATTGTCAAAAATAAATTCAGTTAACAATGATATGGTTGCGACGAACATACTTTTATTGCGGAGAACATATTATTATTGCCCTGAGCATGTAGTAACCATGTGTTTTCTCTGCGTGTACACCACTGTGGTATAAAGAAGACTCATCGCTTCTGTGCGAATTTTAACACAGATCTGATTCAAAATGTGACTTCTAGAGCGGCAAGGCTTTAAATTGGGAAGGGATCTTGCATGGAGCCATATAAAAACTTAGCTTTATTGCCCAATTCTATCAATTTTAGTTATACATTCCGTTAAAAAATGTGGCTTGTGGAATGACAGGACCTATAATTAGGACTATCACTGTTTGGGTAAAGCGTTTTGCAGTCTTTTGCGCAAATACCGAAAAACATATATGCTTCAAGAATTTGTAAGAACCTAGCTTAAGACTATAACATATCTTATGTACATATTTTTTCCCTTACAATCTCATCAGGAAGCAAATCAGTGACCCGTGCTCGCTACACATCTTTTACTCACTGACCGGGTGAGTAAACCTACTGTTTAACGCCGGCTCAGAACACATAACGTTTGTTTATAGAATAGCTTATACAAGCCGTTAAAACAAATCTATTACTCGAAAAGTCGCTGACATTAAAGAGGTGGAAAATCCGACGATGAAATCTATACATCATAGTCTTGATCACTTACTATTACATCAAGGCGGTCTACATACGAGTATATGATGTATTTAGTATAAAATGCTCTTAATACGTAATATTACAAAAATTATTCACATCTGGATCGAACGTTGATCTTTGGTATTTCTGTTTTAGCACATTTTTTTCGTAAATTTTCCCATATATTCAGCATATGCATTTTATGCATATTAGCAATAAATTTAAAAATATGCAAATGTTTTTTAATTCCTTTTTTAAGGAAACACATTTTGGTGCAGTCACAGTTTTTATCAACTCCAAGAAAAAAAGCAAAAAAAACCCGACGTCTACACGCAGAAAAAAAGTATGGTTGGGGTGAAAATATTCGAAGAGGATCATACTATTGGTCATGGATCATGGTTGTGACACAACAATATTATGATCCTCACATCAATAGTATGATTCACACATAACCATACTATGATCCCCACAAACATAGTATGATTCACACTCAACCATACTATGATCTCCACAACCAAACTATGGTCCTCACAACAATAGTATGTTTCTCATAATACCATAGTATGATCCTCACAACCATAATATGATTCACACGCAACCATACTATGATCCCCACAACCATAGAATGATTCACACTCAACCATACTATTATCCCCAAAATTATTTATTAGGATTGGTTTTTGTTGTTATTCAATAATAGAGATTTTTATTAAGTTTGTTATTTTAAATTGCATTACTATTAGTTCATAGCCAGATTTGAGGCCATGTTTTTATTAAACATTTCATTCAAGAAATAAAAATATATATTTCAACGGCCAAAAATACTTTTAGTTGCCAGCAGGGATGAATGCTACTTCACCATCCGTAGACACCAAGTAAAGAATGTGATTAAACCCCATGATCGAAGGCTATATACTTAAGTGCAGGCAGATTTTAAATAAACGAAACCAGTCGATTTTAGAGTATTTCACCAAACAAAGTAAACACAATAAAAATAAAAATTGTTTTTTTAATAGACAACAACCATTCACTGCATCGTGTGTATGTTTTTTTGTACATCAAAAAAACATACGCACACACATACATGTATGCTCTATAAAACCTGTTTTGTTATGTTCATAGTCGCAACCATACTGTATGATTGCCGTTATCAAATTATTGTTAACGTAAATTTTAAACAACAATACTGTTGTTGCACCAACCATGTTTATATGGTTGCTACAACCATATTTTCATTTCTAAATTTGGCAATAATACTATTGTTACATTTCAACAATAGCAATATTGTCGCAATCATACTAGTGTCAAAATGAAATTCAAAAAACAATACTATGGTTGCGACGAACATGCTTTTATTGTAGAGACCATAGTATTGTTGCGGTGACCATAGTGTAAACATATCTTTTCTCTGCGTGTAGTTATCAGAAACATTTTATGGTCGCTGATGGCGATGCCACCAACTAATCCATATATTTAAATATTTATTATTAAACCCTTATTATTGTACTTGACGACGCACTCAGTTATGTGTACTCAATTTCTTAATCAGTGTTCGTTTAATTACATATCGATTGAGTGCGCATTACTGGGTTCTCAGCTAAGTACGTTCACTTTCTCAGTTAATCTTGCGTTGAGTGGGAGCAACAACAACAACTGTTGCCGACCGGTGCATTTTACTGCTCTTGAGTAATGATCAGTTATTGTATGCATATTTGTATCTAGTTTTTATCCATTAATAGACTCATCATTTGCAAATAACACAGTTTCATCCACTCCATAATTTTCATTTTAAGCGTATTTCAATTTTTCTCAACTAAATCGTTCTCTCCTTTTGAACTACGAAGCAGACAACACCATCATAAGTATCATTTCTGAAAAATTGTTTTAGCTAATACTTTTCTTTAAAATTAAGGTTTTTTTGTTTTAATTATATCTTTTTATTCCAATACTTTTCAATTTTTTCATTACTTCGAACCAGGTAATTTTGGGACTATTTATTTTTTGTAGATAGCGCATAACAAATTTCCTCTTGTTTTTTTTTTTATATAGTACAAAGTGAAATTATTGGGAAAGTTTTGCGTTAAAGTTGTCGTCCGTCTTATTATATATAAATAAAAGAATTCAAAATGAAATACAACTTGAAAAAATAACCAATCTATAACACATAAACAAACAACAAAACCGAATCCACTATACCAAAAATAACAACAAACATAAATGAAACAAATGAAAGCAACATCATCGCTTCGTCACCAAACCACAAAATTTCAAGAAAAAAGCCAAACTTTAACAAAAAATTCTAACAAGAAGCAAACATACGAGGGTTTCTATGTATATTTCTGACGTTTTCATTGGAAAGTTTGGCATTTTTTAACATAAACATACTCAGAACGTTTTGACGTACGACCATCATTTGTGTTGTTTACAGTGACTTGAAAAAATCAATTTGGCAAAACAATGGAATTAACTCGTGAACATTTTCGTGAGATCATTTTTTACTCTTGTCGTGAGTTTATTTGACTGTCCAAAACGTCGAATTGATGGGTCATCCGCCGTACAGCCCTTGGCACCCAATGACTTCTTTTTATTCCCGCACATGAAGAAAAAATGCGTAGTCAACGTTTGCTGTTGAGCGTTTAAAAACCATGTGAAAAAGTGATTCGACAATTGGTTTGAGCGCATGTAAAAGTGTATAAATCATGCTGGAGAATACTTTGAAAAACAATATAACCATTTTTGATGATAAATATTCGCATTTCCTTATTAGGCCAGAAACATATATATATATATATATATATATATATATATATATATATATATATATATATATATATATATATATATATATATATATATATATATATATATATATATATATATATATATATATATATATATATATATATATATATATATATATATATATATATATATATATATATATATATATATATATATATATTATGTATATATATATATATATATATATATATATATATATATATATATATATATATATGTGAAAAATGATCTCACGAAAATGTTCACGAGTTAATTCCATTGTTTTGCCAAATTGATTTTTTCAAGTCACTGTAAACAACACAAATGATGGTCGTACGTCAAAACGTTCTGAGTATGTTTATGTTAAAAAATGCCAAACTTTCCAATGAAAATGTCAGAAATATACATAGAAACCCTCGTATGTTTGCTTCTTGTTAGAATTTTTTGTTAAAGTTTGGCTTTTTTCTTGAAATTTTGTGGTTTGGTGACGAAGCGATGATGTTGCTTTCATTTGTTTCATTTATGTTTGTTGTTATTTTTGGTATAGTGGATTCGGTTTTGTTGTTTGTTTATGTGTTATAGATTGGTTATTTTTTCAAGTTGTATTTCATTTTGAATTCTTTTATTTATATATAATAAGACGGACGACAACTTTAACGCAAAACTTTCCCAATAATTTCACTTTGTACTATATAAAAAAAAAACAAGAGGAAATTTGTTATGCGCTATCTACAAAAAATAAATAGTCCCAAAATTACCTGGTTCGAAGTAATGAAAAAATTGAAAAGTATTGGAATAAAAAGATATAATTAAAACAAAAAAAACCTTAATTTTAAAGAAAAGTATTAGCTAAAACAATTTTTCAGAAATGATACTTATGATGGTGTTGTCTGCTTCGTAGTTCAAAAGGAGAGAACGATTTAGTTGAGAAAAATTGAAATACGCTTAAAATGAAAATTATGGAGTGGATGAAACTGTGTTATTTGCAAATGATGAGTCTATTAATGGATAAAAACTAGATACAAATATGCATACAATAACTGATCATTACTCAAGAGCAGTAAAATGCACCGGTCGGCAATAGTTGTTGTTGTTGCTCCCACTCAACGCAAGATTAACTGAGAAAGTGAACGTACTTAGCTGAGAACCCAGTAATGCGCACTCAATCGATATGTAATTAAACGAACACTGATTAAGAAATTGAGTACACATAACTGAGTGCGTCGTCAAGTACAATAATAAGGGTTTAATAATAAATATTTAAATATATGGATTAGTTGGTGGCATCGCCATCAGCGACCATAAAATGTTTCTGATAACTACACGCAGAGAAAAGATATGTTTACACTATGGTCACCGCAACAATACTATGGTCTCTACAATAAAAGCATGTTCGTCGCAACCATAGTATTGTTTTTTGAATTTCATTTTGACACTAGTATGATTGCGACAATATTGCTATTGTTGAAATGTAACAATAGTATTATTGCCAAATTTTTTTTTTTTTTTTTTTTTTTTTTTAATTATTTATTTATTTATTTGCAATCTATCGAGAGATAATAAGCAAATTATGTAAGCAATATATTTTTAAGAATAACAGGTGGATTTTACTTCAATAAGTAAAATCACTTATATTTACAATTCTATTTAGTTCTATGTTATTTAATCTAACTTTCAAATTCTAAAAGGAAGGTCCAATACGTGAAGTCTTTTTAAACGCCTCGTTTCGTTGCTGTCATCCAATAGACAGATCGCCAGTAAATTTGAATGGTTGCTTAATCTTTTCAGGTATTTCTCGGAGTATCTTTTGATTTCATCTTTTACATATGTCATGTTCAGATCGTTAAGGATTATGTCGTTTCTTACGTACCATGGCGAGTCTAAAATCAACCTTAGCGATTTTGACTGAAATCTTTCCAATATTTTCACATTGGAGTTGCTTGTTGTACCCCATAGGTGTATTCCATATACCCAAACCGGTTTTAATAACGATTAATAACGGCTGCCAGTTAAGCCTGCGATCCATGTGCATACCGAGATACTTGACACAGTCCGTGTGTGGTATTGGTTCACCATTTATCGTCACTGGCGGACAATTGTCTTTTCTATTCGTGAATGTTATGTGGCTAGATTTGCTGGAGTTCACCTTTATGTTCCATTTAATTAACCAAGTTTGAAGTACGTTAAGTTGATTTTGAATAAGTAAAGATGCAACCATCGCCGAGTGATTTGCAGCCAAAATTGCTGTGTCATCTGCATAAGTGGCGACAAGTACATTGTTTGATGTTGGCAAATCTGATGTGTAAATCGTATACAATGTAGGACCAAGAACACTGCCTTGTGGAACACCTGCACTTATATACTGTATTCCGGAAAAATCGTTGTTATGTTTAACATAAAATAGTCTATCAGATAAATATGACCTCAACACGAGATAAAAAGGTGTTGGTAGGAAACTTTTTAATTTGAATAAGAGCCCAGGATGCCATACTCGGTCGAAAGCCTGTTGAACGTCTAGAAAAACAGCTGAACAGTACTTTTTATTTTCTAATGCCTCTGTAACATAATCAACGATGCGATGACATTGCTCAGGAGTGCCGTGTTGATGGCGAAACCCAAACTGGTGTTCAGGAATAATGTTTAGTTTCTCTATGAAAGGCTCCATTCTCCGAATAAATATTCTTTCAAATATTTTTGAGAAGATCGTTAGGAGGCTAATAGGTCTAAACGATGAAATATTGCTTTCCGGTTTATTCGGCTTATGAATCATTAATATTGCGGCACATTTCCATTGCGATGGAAAGTGGCTTAATCTTAGTATAGCATTGAAAATGTATGTTAAATACATTACACCTTTTTTTGGTAAATTCTTTACCATCATTGAACTTATGCTGTCATATCCAGAAGCCTTTTTTACGTTTAAGTTATCGATTTCTTCGCATATTTCCGCTGGTCTTATACATTTTATGGGTAGATCCATCTGACAAGGTGAATTAACAAATTCCAAAATATTAACTTTATCAGAAGTTCCAGCATTAAAGTCAAATGGCTTAAATGTGTCTTTTAAGTGGTCGGAAAATGCAATAGCTTTGGCTTCGTCAGATTTTAACCACATGTTATTTTTATCCTTTATTGGTGGGTCTCTCTTCATGGGATGTTTGATAAATTTTGTGGCTTTCCATAAATTGTACTCATCAGAGGAGTTTGGGTTCAAGTTTTGTAAATAATTTTTTGTGGCATTGTCATTATATTCTCGGAGATGTTTTGATAGCTCTCTTGTTGCTTTATTCCAGTTTGTTTTATCTTGTGGGTGTCTCGTTTGTTGCCAAACTTTACGCAACTTTCTCTTTTTTTTAACAAGATTTTTAATTTGTGTGGATAGCATGGTCATATTTCCAATATTTCTTGTACAGGCATCTTTATTAGAAAGGAAAGTGGCCTCATGTAACAGATTTGTGAAACATTCAACTCCTTCATCTAATTCTGCTCCTGTTTTTAGTGAAATATTGAGATTGACATTTTTCTCTATCCAGTATGCAAAAGACGCAACGTCAGTTTTTTTTGTAAATGCGTGTACTGATGTGCTATGGCAGAGAGTTGTGCTGAATGTCACCATTACTGGGGAATGATCTGAGCTCAGATCAAAAGACTCAACAATGTCTAGGTGTTGTCTTGCTATACCATTATAGACTACAAAGTCGAGAAGGTCGGGAATTTTATGCGGGTCTGAAGGCCAATATGTTGGTTTACCCGTTGAGAGGACTGAATAATTATAATTTTGTATGCATTTGTAAAGTTCCTTTCCTTTTGGATTTGATAACCTTGATCCCCACCAGGGATGTTTGCTATTAAAGTCGCCGCCGACCAAAAATTTTTGACCTAATTTGTTAAAGAATCTGTGGAAATCATCTTGTTTAAGATTAAATTTAGGTGGAAAATAAACCGATCCAAATATAATGGGCTGATCATTGCAATTGATTGAAATAATTGTCGCCTGCACCCAAGATTCCTGTACATAATCTACGACCTTATATGTAATGTTGGATTTGATTAATATTGCAGTGCCTCCATGAGCCGAGTCATCTGGATGATTGGTATTAATTAATGTATATCCTTTTATATAGAAGTAGGATTTACTTGTGAAATGAGTTTCGGATAAAAGCATAATGTCAATTTTATTGTTATTTAAAAACAATTCTGTTTCTTGTCTACGATTAGACAGACCGTTGGCGTTCCATATCACTATACGAATATCTATTTGCATAATTTGTTAACTAATAGAGTTATCATGTTCAACAGATTATTTGTGAGCTCAATTTGTTTTGTTATTAATGACTCTAGTTTCTGGAATGGGTTTTCTTGTTGGGTATCTTTTAAAACATCTGCATATCTGGCATTTTGGTTAATATTAATAGGTTTTAATACTTCTCTGTGGTAAGTATACCTAGGTGAATTTGTGTTGTACTTCTCTTGAAATATTTTTTTGTAGACTGTACATCCTCGATAATTGGCGGGGTGGTTCTCGTTGCAATTTGTACATTGTGCTGGAGTATTTCTACTTTTTTTACAATCTGCTGTGGGGTGTTCTTCACCACATTTAACACGTCGAAAGGTTCTCATACAAAACGACTTAGTATGTCCAAATCGTTGGCATCGATGACATTGTACATTGTACAAGTTCCTTTTTTGAAGAATGTTTCACTGGCAGTACAATGTTGGTGTAAAAAAAAATATGTGTATGTTCCGAGACAAAATTGAATGCACTTTACTTGACGGTGGTCGACAGAGGAATGCCAAATTTAGAAATGAAAATATGGTTGTAGCAACCATATAAACATGGTTGGTGCAACAACAGTATTGTTGTTTAAAATTTACGTTAACAATAATTTGATAACGGCAATCATACAGTATGGTTGCGACTATGAACATAACAAAACAGGTTTTATAGAGCATACATGTATGTGTGTGCGTATGTTTTTTTGATGTACAAAAAAACATACACACGATGCAGTGAATGGTTGTTGTCTATTAAAAAAACAATTTTTATTTTTATTGTGTTTACTTTGTTTGGTGAAATACTCTAAAATCGACTGGTTTCGTTTATTTAAAATCTGCCTGCACTTAAGTATATAGCCTTCGATCATGGGGTTTAATCACATTCTTTACTTGGTGTCTACGGATGGTGAAGTAGCATTCATCCCTGCTGGCAACTAAAAGTATTTTTGACCGTTGAAATATATATTTTTATTTCTTGAATGAAATGTTTAATAAAAACATGGCCTCAAATCTGGCTATGAACTAATAGTAATGCAATTTAAAATAACAAACTTAATAAAAATCTCTATTATTGAATAACAACAAAAACCAATCCTAATAAATAATTTTGGGGATAATAGTATGGTTGAGTGTGAATCATTCTATGGTTGTGGGGATCATAGTATGGTTGCGTGTGAATCATATTATGGTTGTGAGGATCATACTATGGTAGTATGAGAAACATACTATTGTTGTGAGGACCATAGTATGGTTGTGGAGATCATAGTATGGTTGAGTGTGAATCATACTATGTTTGTGGGGATCATAGTATGGTTATGTGTGAATCATACTATTGATGTGAGGATCATAATATTGTTGTGTCACAACCATGATCCATGACCAATAGCATGATCCTCTTCGAATATTTTCACCCCAACCATACTTTTTTTCTGCGTGTAGACGTCGGGTTTTTTTGCTTTTTTTCTTGGAGTTGGATAGAAAAACTGTGACTGCACCAAAATGTGTTTCCTTAAAAAAGGAATTAAAAAACATTTGCATATTTTTAAATTTATTGCTAATATGCATAAAATGCATATGCTGAATATATGGGAAAATTTACGAAAAAAATGTGCTAAAACAGAAATACCAAAGATCAACGTTCGATCCAGATGTGAATAATTTTTGTAATATTACGTATTAAGAGCATTTTATACTAAATACATCATATACATACTCGTATGTAGACCGCCTTGATGTAATAGTAAGTGATCAAGACTATGATGTATAGATTTCATCGTCGGATTTTCCACCTCTTTAATGTCAGCGACTTTTCGAGTAATAGATTTGTTTTAACGGCTTGTATAAGCTATTCTATAAACAAACGTTATGTGTTCTGAGCCGGCGTTAAACAGTAGGTTTACTCACCCGGTCAGTGAGTAAAAGATGTGTAGCGAGCACAGGTCACTGATTTGCTTCCTGATGAGATTGTAAGGGAAAAAATATGTACATAAGATATGTTATAGTCTTAAGCTAGGTTCTTACAAATTCTTGAAGCATATATGTTTTTCGGTATTTGCGCAAAAGACTGCAAAACGCTTTACCCAAACAGTGATAGTCCTAATTATAGGTCCTGTCATTCCACAAGCCACATTTTTTAACGGAATGTATAACTAAAATTGATAGAATTGGGCAATAAAGCTAAGTTTTTATATGGCTCCATGCAAGATCCCTTCCCAATTTAAAGCCTTGCCGCTCTAGAAGTCACATTTTGAATCAGATCTGTGTTAAAATTCGCACAGAAGCGATGAGTCTTCTTTGTACCACAGTGGTGTACACGCAGAGAAAACACATGGTTACTACATGCTCAGGGCAATATAAAAGTATGTTCGTCGCAACCATATCATTGTTAACTGAATTTATTTTTGACAATAGTATAATTGCTGCAATATTAATATTGTTGAAATGTAACAATAGTATTATTGCCAAATTTAATAATGAAAATATGGTTATAGCAACAATATAAATATGGTTGGTGCGACAAAAGTATTTTGTTTTGCGTTTTATGTTAACAAAAATATGATTACGGCAATCATACTGTTTGATTGTAATTTTTCTTCATTTAAATATGCTTTTAAGGGCAAATGTTATTGGTTCGGATCTAATGCAATAATAGTACTTTTTTATCAAAATTAAAATTTTTAAACAAGCTGCTTTGGCTTTGTTTAACTGAAATATTTTTAATAAAAACGCTTACGTTTATTTAAACTTATTTTTTTCTACTGTGAAATAAATCGCTCCCTATTACTTTGAATTAAATGTATTTTTGAATAATTTTCATAATTCAAATCTATTGTTGACAACTTAACAAAATTCTAATAAATTATATTGGTGTGATTATACTATGGTTGTAGGGACTATAACATGGTTGCGTGTGAATCATAGTATGGTTGTGAGGATCATACTATGGTTGTATATGAAACATACTATGGCTGTGAGGATCATAGTATGGTTATGTGTGAATCATACTATTGTTGTGAGGATCATAATATTGTTGTACGACAACCATTTACCCAACAATATTATTATTCTTCTCAAATATTGTCACCAAAACCATAGTTTTTTTCTGCGTGTAGGTAGGATATCGGCCCTTTCCGATAGTACCCTTTCATTTTTTTTACTGTCGGATCCGCTTAAACTAGTGCATTCGCCTTAATGGAACTTGAAGAAATCAAGTTGACTTTACGATATTTAAATTTTTGACTGTTTTTGCTTAAAATATTTGTTTTCATGTAAATTTTTGTTTATGTAAATTTTTGTTTATGTGTAAAACGTATCTAAAAGTTAACCTCGTCGTTCGTGTGAGCTGACATTATCCATTGCATTTTTGCAAAAGTTTTGTAAGAGCAACTAAATATATGCCAAAAGCAGCGGCAAATATTTGAAGTTACGAACGTATATCAATAATTCGGTGACTGTTCCAACTTCCCTCGTAGTAATATGAAATGGAACACTGCTTCCATCTAGTACCATCTGTTTACTGTCAAATTTTCGTTATTAATTTTACGCTAGATTAAAACCACATAAAATGCTGGGTATAAATGGATCCGATTAAGTGTTTTTAACGTTGTGCATATTTTGCATATTCTATTGCACCTAGGTCTACTATTAACATTGGTGTACTTACATCTTTATATTAAGGCCAAACTTCAAACATTCCTTACATTACTTTGTGAGTTTATCTACTGTCAGTATTGACGTTTGCTGTAAACATAAACATGACAGCTTCCTGAAGCTTTGTATTGAAGTCGTAAGAAAGATATTTCTTGTAGTATTTTCGTGGCGCTGTGTTGCGACAAGGTCATACCATTATAAATAACATGTGATAGTTATAAAATGAGTGGTTGTAACAGGTGCTAGGCCTTGTTGGTGCTTACTTATGGGTTCTCAAAGTTAAATTTGTAAAAATCAATTTAAGGGTAACTAAAATAAAAGTATTTTACCAAATTTTAGATTTTTCTTTTTATTTATTTTTTAAGGTTTTAATATTTTAAAATTATTACCTTACAAATTAAAAAAAATATTTGTTTTTAAACTTTTTGTAAAATATTCATCACAATTCGTAAGAGAAAGTATGTCTAAAGACCAATCATTTCTAAACTATTATTATTTGCTAACACTATTCTCTATTTTCAATGCCGCGGGGTAGAAGTAAGTTCATTGGAAGATGCTGCCAATATGTTGAAGACGTCCCCATTTTGCCTCACCCTTGATGATTTAAACGTATTCTGCCATCTGTGTTTTTAAACTATTTGTTATGAGACTCTCCTGTGCTTCTGAAGCAAAAACTGGTATTCAATTATACCTTTGCCATGTCCCAATATTTTATGGATTGTCGCGGTCAACTTCTTCTGTAGTTCATCCTTTATGTATGTCCTCCAAATTTTGGAGGAATTTTTTAATCCACATATTTGAAAAAGTTTTCGCTTTTGTTTTCTGCACTTATAATTTGTTCCAAATGGTGTAATAAATGCTTTGTATGTCGTGTTGGAGTACTTTAAGCCTGATTGTTCTTAAACCTTGCGATGAAGGGCCACGGACATTCATACTCATAACATTATTGGATAAAAAAGGGAATGTCGGACATGTGCGGAAATCCAGTCAAATAGACTCGATTCTACTTGTCTAAGGTGAATACCTAGATTCATAGATGCAATATCATGCGTTATAGGATCATCGTTTTCATTCAGTCGTAGACTAATTCGGAATTATGGTTATTTTGCAATATACTTTATAGTCTATTCTATTATCTGACAGATACCTTTTGGATTGAGAGTTTTGCTACCATTTCAATGAGTAGCTTTTTGTGGATCCCGTGTCTGTAACATAATATTGGTAGCAGATTTTGGCAGAAGCTCTCAGGTAAGCTACCGACTTAATGTACAATTTTCAAACTATTTGATCAAACTAATTGTTAGTCAAAACATTACAGAATGAAAAATATAAATCATATTCCTTAAAAAAATCAATAACGCAGCAATGGGTTTCGACTGATATTTGTCTTGAATGTGAACCATATAATTTTTACCTTGTTTACCTCTAAAAGCCAAAGTGGTGACTAGAGGCATATAAAACCTTTTACATTATGTTAAGGAATAATCAAAGAACATATCTTAAAAATATACATTTTTTATAATTATACATTCCATAAGTACATTACCCACTAGAAATAAAAAGGAAGATTCTTTACCTAGTTTTCGTGATATTACACCTGAAGTCGCACCAAATTATCTAAAAATGTTTTGTTTTTTTGAAAACCTAAAATCGGTCAAATTTAAACGGACCGTCGTCTTAAATAAATATCTGATATTATAAAGGGTAGCATTTTTGAAAATGTTCTATATGATGGGTTTATTCAAAATATCGTAGACGCACAAGTAACCGTCGCTCAGTGTGATGCAGTTTCTAAAACAACAATCGCATTTTGATGAAATTTCACAGGCTTATAGAACAGGTGTAGGGGCGAAGCTACAGAGCCCCTAAGTTGGGCACCTCGCGTGCATATAATTTAAAAACGCATGTAACTTTTGTATTTGTGAACCGACTTCAATGACTTTCCATAGAATCTGCCAAACCTACAAAGAAGTATGTTACACCTATGCATTATCTTGTGTAGTTTCTGAAATACACGTCCTAACCTATACGATTCGAAAAAAAAGGTATCGAGTGATCAATTTAAAGGTATTTTTTCAAAATACAAAAAAAGTGGAATATTTGTGGTTCTTTCGAAAGGACATTTTATGCCATTTATTTTTTGAATATAATTTCCTTTAAATGTTGGTCTGGGGGTCCAATTTTGGATGACTTGTTCGAGCATTTCGATCGGTATGGCATTAATGACACGCGTAATCGCAGCTGGTTGTCAGCATAGAATTTGGACTTTTCGTAGCCGCAAAGAAAAAAGTCTAAAGGTGTGATATCACATGATCTAGGCGGCCAACTCACTGGTCCAAAACGTGGAATTAGCTGCTCTTCAAAATTATCTTTCAATAGATCATTTGTTTGAGTAGCTGTATGGCAAGTGGCACCGTCGTGTTGAAACCAAATGTCTTATAGATTACGGGCTTCAATTTTGGGAAGCAAAAAGGCGCGACAGCGAGCTCCATTCACGGTTACGTTCCGACCATCATCATTTTTCAAAAAATATGGACCGATTATTCCATCAGCCCATAAACCGCACCAGATCGTGGTTTTCTCTGGGTATAATGGCACCTCTTGAACCATTTCAGCCAAAATGCGGCAATTATGTTTATTGACGTTGTCGTTGAGCCAGAAATGTGCCTCATCACTGAACAAAATTGTGGTCGAAAACAGTTTGTCACCGAACGATCATTTCCATTATACAGTAAGTCTTTCCATGATGAAATGGAAAACAATACTGAAAAGAAAAAAATAAAGTTGAACACAACTCAGGCGAAATCTGTGAAAAAGGCTATTGAAAAAATACCTCGAGATGGATCACCCTATATAAACATTCAAAGTTTAAGATTTAAAAAATTTCGATATTTGCAGATAAAGTACTTGTCTTATTTTGGAGTTAATGTAACAAGTTGTAAAGTCTTAATGGAAAGTTCTTGGAGAAAATAATCAAAAAACCGCATTTTTATGTAAAATCCAAAAGCTAACACTAATTTCTCCAATCATTAAGCTGGGATCAAGAAATATATACCATTTCTAGATGGACATAAGTGTTGTAAATTAATCTGAAATAGGATTTCACTTTTTCGCCCATATACTTATATAATGTAGCAAATATAAATACTACATTAATATTCATTATTAAAAAATTATGACGTATTGATTTTTTCTCTTTATGGAAAACCCTATTTTTTCCACCTGAAATGTATTATTATTAGTAAGTGTGAATTACTTTGGACAACCCTTCTTTTGCTTTTTAGAAGACAATTCTTACCTATCACACCATTGATACTAAATATTTAAATTCAACGGCTCCATTAACAGGGTATCAGGGTATTGTGTTCATATAACATGTCAGGTAATTTCTCATACGAATAATTTAAAATAAACACTAAAAAAAACTTCAAAATTTTACTTCATTTGCAATTAAGTAAATATGGCGATAACAATTACAAATTTAAATTTATGCCAAAAAGCATCATGCCATATTTAGGAAAAAGTTAATTTACTGGTGCAATTTATTGAAAATTCTTATAATTTCAAAATAGCGAAAACAAAAATATTAAAATTGGAAAATTTTGTAAAATTGTTTAAAAATCCGTAAGCTTCTAGGAATTGAGATTCCAATCAAAGTATTTAAGTCAGAAATCAAAGAAAAACGATTAAGGAACAAGCTTGCAACTATTTCTGAAGGAAGAAGCTTCGGACACTTTTAAGGAAATGTTAAAGAATAAAAATCAGCTCTCGGATGCTATAAAAAATGCCCATGAAGCCAACAGCTTCACCGAAACGTCTTAAAAGAATTGTTAACAGCATTCCTTCATCATCATCAGATTCTGTTTGGTGAAAAATCTAGTCCCAATGTTGCAACTGGCACTGAGTCGGGATGACTACATCACTTTAACGATTCTCTGCTACACGGCCTACACGGGAACAGGGCTAAATATTAATACGGCTGTGCTTGTCGGATGGGGTCGTATATTGTTCGCAAATCAATGCTTAAATATTAATACGGCTGTGCTCGTCCGATGGGGGGGTTGTATATTGTTCGCAAATCAATGCAAGTCAATATCTGAATCGAAAACATAAGATTTAAAAATTTAGGTAGCAAACTAAAAATAAATATGATCCATAAGGAAAGAATAAGAAAAGGAGATAGCTGCTAACGACGGAAGTGTAGCTAAAGTTGTTATGCGCTTCACAGGTCCAAAGCCCACCCTCCATGCTGACTCGAATAACTTGGTTGTCAGTCCCATAACAACAAATAAAATAAAATCAATCCAAATCTCCATGTTTAAAAAATTAAATTTTTAATTAAAAAGAAAAATAATTTAATGTAATTAATCTATCTATTATCTGAATGAAAGCTAACCTAACCAAAATTATGAACAATTGTAAAATCGGTCACCATATGTGGCATAGAGAAAGGGACCTAAGGGTAAAAAAAATCAATTTTCATTTTTTTTTCTTTTTTTGATGTGGACAACATCTGAGCATCGAATGAGACCGATCCCATGCCCAAAACTGTTCCCTCCCAGAGATATGCGCGTTTTATGAAAGTGAAGTCGACGATTCTAAGCGCAAATAGAAAGGGACCTAATCTTTAAAATGGCTCTCCTGAACAAAACTGGGTTTTAACCTTTGGTCCCTTTCTATTTTGCGCGTCACATATAGGTAAATATATAAATTAAAATGCCGTAGAAGCTAATAAAAAAACTCAGTTTTTTGGAAATAAAACTAACTCAAATGAAAAACTTAAGTAACATTTGAAAATTCATGGTGATGTAAATGATAATTCGTAAATGTAGTGTAAATAAAAAGTAAAAACATGTAGGGTGATTATTGACAATGCAATATGAGTAACATAATTTTTTTCTGGTAATCCTGAAAAAAATCAAATACCCCACATTTAAATTGTCTCACGAATCAGCAGGCGCCGGATGACCGTAGAAAGCTGCGTATAATGCTCATATTCTCCACAAACATATTAAATGTGGCGGTAAAGAGAGTATGCGTAACCGTGTGTAATAGAGAGAGAGAGTGTCAGTATGTATAAGTATTGAGTGGATTTTGGTAGCTGCAGAAACCGAATTCCACACAAATGAATGAAGGGTGATTTTGGAATGTGTGTGGGTTATGGGTGCATAATTTTCTTAGACAAGAGAGTTTTAGAATTGTCTTTCTAAGGGATGTACAGTATGTCACAAAAGTATTTTGCATAAGCTTATATAACATTTTCTTTATGTTTCTTTGAAAAAATCGTAGATTCATCGAAAAATCCAATGCAAGCTTTTTGCTATTGATTAAAATGTTTGCTTCCCAATCCAAATACCAAAAAAATTCAAACGAAAGCCAACTCGATTGTGTTTTTCTTGATTTGAAAATATAATGAATTTCAATCTAGTACTCTGAAAAGTATTTTGCTTTTTTAAAAATTCCGTTTACTGTTGTAGTTTTGTGTGGTTTCTTCTTGTTTTCTATTCTGCTTGGTTGAGTTACACTTGTCGCGTGTGTTTCTATCGCAAATAATCGTTCTTTCAGTAACTTCGTGTGCATTTCTGGAGTTTTTTCTAATTAATATGCCGAAGGGAAAAGAGTTGAACTTTTCTGAAAGAAAAATTATTCAATATTATGGGCAAACCCATAAAATATATATGCGAAATGTTTGAACGTTGTCGCCAAACAATAGAAAACGTTATAAAGCGTGCAAGGATCGCGGTAATATCGAAAATAAAGCACGCGATGGACATCCAAAATTAATGTCGGAGAGAAATGAAAGGAAAATTCTCAAAGGAAACAGGGAAATCCGTATTTATCGGCACCAAAAATTAACGATAAACTAAGAGGAACTCTTCGCACCAACGTAAGCAATGAGACGGTCCGAAGAGTACTCAGATCCAACAACATCAATGGTAGAGTGGCAAGGAAAAAACCTCTTATTTCGGATATAAACCGGAAAAAGCGGCTTTCTTTCGTGACGCTGCACAAAAATAAGGACTATGAGTTTTGGAAAAATGTGATTTGCAGCGACGAAAGTAAGTTCAACATTTTCGTCTCGGATGGACGACGAATGGTGTGGCGTAAGCCAAATGAAGCCCTTAATCCTAAAAACTTGAAAGCGACTGTAAAACATGGATGTGGTTCTGTAATGGTATGGGGATGTATGCCTGCCTCAGGAGTCGGCAATCTTGTCTTCATTGATGGCATTATGGACAAACACGTGCATTTGTCTATTTTGAAAGAAAACCTCTATGCCAGTGCAGAAAAAAGGGTATTCCGAGAAATGGATTTTATTTTCAGCAAGATAACGACCCAAAACATACAGCTGTAGACGTTAAATTGTGGATATTATACAACACCAAATTTTGCCAACCCCTCCACAAAGTCCGGACATGAATCCGATAGAAAATTTGTGGTCCTTCTTGGAGGAAAAACTAAGAGGACACCATATTTCGTCAAAAGATACATTAAAAAATGCTTTGCAAGAAGAATGGGGCAAAATAACGGTCGAAACATGCCGTAATTTAGTGGAATCAATGCTAAGGCGCTTAGGCGCTGTTTTAGCTAACAATGGCTATCCTACAAAACATTGAATCCAATAAATGTAAATATGTAAATAAAATTAGTTCTTAAAATTCAAAATAAAAATAAATACTTATGTGACCTCAAAAACAAAGTTTTAAGTTAAAAATCACTAAAAATCTCGTAGATTAAGATAGTTTTTTAATTTTTTTACATAAATGTTACGTTTAAACCCAGTTTACCCTATACCAAATAAAATATGAATTATTATTTGTGTAAAACTTATTTTATTAGGACTTTTGTTTTTAAAAATATGAATTTACTTGAAGGTAAAATACTTTTGAGACTAACTGTATGTTACGTATACGTATGAGAGAGCGAAGTAGGAGTAGGAGATTATCTAAGGTGATCGTATAAAATTTAATTTTAACCAAAAACCCGAATTTTACGTAGACGTTAGTTCATAAAAATAATTTACGTTAAGTACAATTTACGGTATTTACAGAAAACAAAACAAGAATTAGGTAGAAATAAACAAACCAAAAACAAGCGAAATCTTAACACGGTTGAAAATAAATAACGTCAACTAGAGAAACAACTGGTCAATTGGACGAACAAAAAACACATATTGTTGAGGTGACTGCCCCTGGCTGAAGAGTGTTTGTTCCGGGTCAATCCGGTACATAGAACAGGCATCCCGACTACCAATTACACCAAAATCTTTTGGGTCACATTGGACAGCCTTTACAGATCCTCTGCACATGCTACATCTATCTGCGATAAGCTCAAAAGCAGAAACAAGGTCCTCAAGTCACTTGCCAGCAGTACTTAAGAAGCCGACAAAGAAACCATGTTGACCTCTTACAAATCGATAGGTCGGTCTGTAGCGAACAACGCAGCACCGGAGCGGTCGGCGAACGTAAGTGGAAGACGCAGTGGAAGGAAAATTCAGACTTGCCACAATGCCGCAATTAGAACATCAACAGGGTGTGTTCTTATGTCTTCTGAGGACCATCTACATGAGGAGAAGAAGGTGCTTACCGTGGGCAGACACAATTTCCAAACAATACCTGCTAGGGTGTTTTCGCAGTTGTCATTCTAACTATCAGGCAGGACTGAACAACATTTACGCCGATAAAGTCGCCGCAGCAGTATCCAGCTGCAGTGTAAATGTAGTGCTACACAGATTTTTTGCCAACCGAATGTTGGTGATTGCACGTACTTTCCATGTATTCCATCGCTACAACCGAATGTTGATTGAGTTCACGGCATTTTTCAGTAGAGGCAACTGACCCTATCGGTTAAGGAGGCAAAGTATCGGTAACCCTAACCAGTTAAGGTGATTATTGGAAACGACTTTTTACATGTGTTGGTTGTTCTAACAAATGGTTGGGTAGAAATACTCTGTGACTTCTGTTGTCATAACCACGAACGTTTGTTATCTGGGCCAAATGATGGTAAAATTTTATGAATTTGGTTCGTGAGACCAAAATAATAAATCTAATTGAGTTTGTACGTACAAGTGGACCGATTTTCTGCATCAAATTTGCGTAGTGGGTCATAAGGTGTTACAGTGTCCGAAGAAAATTGTAGGAAACGCTCATTAAGATATTGGATTAAAATTCCTAAGTAATTTGGAAGTTTTCACGAAATGCTTTTCCTATATAAAATGCTTATAATTTCTCTTAGGGTTTTTATCATTTTCACTCGACACAATCTATTATTAAATCTCTGATTAATAATGGTAAATATTTACTGTCTTAGAGTAAACATATCAAAAGCACATAACTTGAATTTTGTTTTATTAAAACAATCTAAATCGAATTGCGTATGCTTAACAGTATTGGGCTCAAAATTAAATGTATCTATGCGTTTGTTTAGGAACTCTATAAAATATGATTTTCTTTCGGCTTCAAATATTTTTAATACAACTAAAAAATCATAATGGCGAACGCCTTCTAATATATAATGCATCAAATCGACGAGGTTGTTTTTAACCACATGAAAATTCGTTAAATTGTTAAAAATCGAGTTTTTTTTAAATTCCTTTAGAAAAATCAATTTCAGAACATAACTATTTTGCTTCATTAGAGCTAACTTGACAAAATCTGCAGTAATAAAATGATCATTCCTAAATTCTTACGAGAACCCACTATTACGCATGAAACTAACTTTATAATTTTTCCATTACAAGAAATTCCAGTGTTCTGCAAAATATTTAATTTGTCATCAAATTTTTTGAAAATTATGCTGCTAACTTTTGTTCGGTCTTCAGTAAAAAATGGCATAGCTAGTATCATAGACGTAGAAAAATACGCAGCGTAAGAAAAAACGCTTCAGTGCACCCGAGGCTTAAATATGTTTTTGTTTTAAAAATAGATTTGGTAGAACTATAATTATATATAGAGATTATATTCTGATGTTGGGATAACGTATAATAACCATGAACTAAACAGGGTTTGGTAGCTACAAAAACTTATCTGTTGCCACAACCAATTATTAGTACAAAGTATCATGAACTTTAGAATTGGTTGGTTGCCATAACCACCAGTTGTTACAACCAACAGTTTAACTGAATTCGGTTGCTATAACCGGTTTTTTGGCTGTCAGTACCGTAATACTATTATAGCAACCATATTTTTGTTATGAGAACCATGTAACCATCACTACCATGGAGTGTTGGTGATTGCAACAGAGAGTCTGTTTTTCCAACCGAATATTTGTAGTTCGGACCGATAGCCAATTGATTTTTTTCTGTTTGTAGGGGAGCATCCCCGAAGAATTTACCCGAAAAGAAGGTACTTCCTCGGCAGACGCGCGTTGTTCTGGCTCTGCTGAGATCTGCATGGAGCAGCCGCCTCAATTCTTATTGGGCACGAATTGATGCTAACGTTCCGGACATCTGTCCCGCCTGTCATCAGGGACCACACGACGTGCTGCACCTCTTCAATTGTCTAGCCAAGCCCACTCACCCCCAGGTCTCTTTGGACGCATGCAGTTCAAATGGCCCGTTTCCTGGATATCGAAGCACATCCCCCATAGAAGAACAGGACTTCAAAATAAAATGTATTGTTGTACAACAACAACACTGGTCAAAAATTCGCATCAACACCAATTTGATCGATTAGACTGATTTTTACTGATTTCGATAAGTGGCTGCATTAGGGAATATTACAGTTCGTTTCCCCTTTCACCACAATGATGGAAGATGTTCCGCAGACAGGGATATCACTGTAATGCTAGTAACTAAGATATAGTCACGCTGGAATAATGTTCTTTATTCCCACAGGCTTCTTATCCACTCAGTTCCTGGTTGCAATGTCTAGATAATGACTTGAGCGAAAATCCTTATCAGGCGACGATCTTTTATAAACACCAACATCATATCCTAAGCAAAGACAATATTGACATCAAATCGTACCCATCGTCTATTGAAAAAAGAAAAAAAAAACACATACCAGTTGTCTGATACTGACAAATGTCCCTTTCACTGTTCCGTACAGAAATTTCCAGAAAATTTTATTTTTTTTTTAAATTATATTTTTGAAATTTCTACACTCACATAATAACTTCAGTAGCCAGAAATATACCGACTAATAAAACAAATGTACACTCAAAAACAAGTAATTAAATTTTCACACCCATTAAAATACAATTTACGAAATTAAGAAAAATAAATATAAAACTGCATTTGTCGCCATCACACGTTTTACTATCATACGCTATCTTGCAGGAAAAAGACCAGTATTGTACCATATCCAATCAAAGTTTCGGATTGCAAAGTTAGTGTTGGTTCTCCAGGAAAATACTGCAGCAGGAATAGTTTCCACATTTTTTCACCAAACAACTTAAACAAATAAATACTCGTAAGTGTGAAATAAAACGTATGTGCAAGTGGGGATGCGATGGCTTATCAACACTTTCAGAATACAAGCAAGCTTCTACATCTCCAAATAATCCAGACTATAAAAACGTATTTAAGCCATCTTTAGTTACACTGAGAATCTGTAATCACGTCGACTTAAATTTTCCTTTGAACAGTGATGATATTCAACACCTGGATCAAACGCCTTTTGCAGATCACTTTATATTGAATATACAAAAGGGTCAACATCTAAAACACAACAACTGACCTACCGTATTACAAGGAAATTAAACGTTTGGGACCCATAACAATTGAAATAATGTATTTTCTTTAATCTTGCGTTTGATATTAACCTCACTAAGATCGACGGTAATTTCATCTACTTGGAGATGCTTCATTTGTGGCGAAAAAAAACAAGTTTTTCCGATTCAACGAAGGAGGAAATACTTAATGAGGAAGTTCTCGAATTTGGAATAACCGTACTACATGCTCGCGTACGAATTTATTCGTCCTACGTATAGCACAATTTCCTAAAAATATTTTAAAAATCGCAAAATTGTGATTTTTAGTTTTCGTGCTATAATTGCCGAATACAGCAGTTTAATTTACAACTCTTATGTCCACCTAGAAATTCTTTGCCATTGGAGCAATTAGTGATAACTTTTGGATTTTATACAAAAAAATGCGGTATTTCAGATAGCACCAACAACACAACAATTCTTAACTTTTTTTTGAATATCTTCTCCAAGCAGTTTTCTTTAAGATAGAGTATATAATTTATACGTTTTCTTTACAACTTTTTGCCATAACTCCAAAATAAAACAAGTACTTTTTACGCAAAAAATCTATATTTTTCAAATTTTTATCTTTGAATGCTTAACTTTTTACTCGAAAGGTATATCTAAGCAAACTTTTTTTTCGTTTATATAGCAATTTTTGTTATTGCCGAAATACTACACCAAGGTAGGGCAAAAATTAATTTTTAAACACTTAAATCTCAGAAACTACACAAGATAATGCTACAGCTATGCACACTTTTTTGAAGGTTTCGACTAGCAGATTCTATAGAAAAAAAACTCATTCAAATTCAATAGCTCCATGAGTTTTAAAATTGTGTAAACTCGAGGTGCCCTACTTGGGGCCCTGTAGCTCCGTCCCAGCATATCGTTGGGGCCCAAAATCAAAACTTACGCACGAGAACTCCACTTCTATCAGTGCGTGAAATGTCATCAAAATCCGACTGTAAGTTTAGAACAGGCTGAATTATTTTCATTTTTTATCTTATCTCACTGTGCGTCGCCAGTATGCGACGGCTACTAGTTCGATGGTGATGTTGGTTACAGCTGTTGGAGTCAGGCTTGCAGAAAAGTTGCACGCTGTGTACTGTCTTTATTTTAAGTGCGCTTTGCAACCTTTTAGTAGTATCAGACAGTCTTAGTCAGCCCTCCGGCGACATATTTCGTTATCGTGCGACAGAACTTTATCTTCTGTGTGTAAGCATTCAATTTATTTGATTCGTTTTTTCTCTGTGCGTAGTGAGAACGTGCGCCTGTATCAGGAAACGCTGTTGCCGACCTCTGTCGCTTTAGAAATAAGATGATTCGAATCTTAATTACTGCTTATGTACATTCTGCATTTAAACTAGTTCGTCTTGGATGATGTATATCTTAGGGGCAAGTATGCAAGTATTGCCTCTGATGAAGAAGAAATACAACTGGAGAGTGGACGATGTGTCGGGGCATATTCTAGTAGATAAATTAGATTTACTGATTCCTCTTATTATGCCGAAGTCAGGCTTGATACTGGGTACGAACTTTTGTCGCTTGATGGTAGTCTTGTGTCTCACAAAAGCTTCTGCGTCTTCATGTTTCATTCGTATAAGGATACCAGCGCCCCTATGGGCCTTACCATCAGGGTGGTGAAGGTAAAATTAGGTATTTTAATATTGTATATTTCTTTGAGATCCGATAAAAGCATTATATAAATATTTTGGCGATGTAGTTAAACTGTCTTTTGGTCCACCGTCGTGTGATGGTAGTGTGCACGATTATCATGTCAGTAAACGCAGATTCAATTTCGGGTGAGAATATCTTAAAATTTTTCAGAGGCGGGTTTTCATCTTGCAAATGCCGCCGGCTTTGTGAACAAGAGATTTATCTCTAAACCATGTAAAAATAGAGTATAAGAATTATATCGTGTACAGCTTTCAAATTTGGAAGAAGTTTCCCGCTGTTCTTTAATGGGATGTTGTCGGACTTATGTAAGTAGGTAATCGGCCAGTTCACGCCGACAGCGTTCTATGTGCTTCTCGTAAGTGTGCATACTTTTTCCTATTTAGAACTTGAATTACGTGATTATAGTTGCGCTTGAAGTAGTGCATCATTGATATAAACATGTTTATATTTACCCTGTTGATTCAGAGTTGTCAGGGGCATTAGGGGTATTTCGGCTTTGACGCTAGTACTAAGTTCGATGATGCCGATGATGCCTGTGAAAATGTGTCAATCTAACATAAAAAAACTTCGATAACTCCCAGCTGATGAGCTGTAAAAACCTGACTAAGTTCAACGACGTTAAAATTTAAAAAAAAAATGTTGCTGGCAAAATTGCTTAATCCATGCTGAAAAACTTACACAACTATTGATATGCATGCGAAAAATTTCAAAGATTTTGACAAACGGTTAATAAAAAATAAATATAAGTATAATAAAACAATTTTCAAACACACAAATACAAAATACAAACAATAAAGTGAATGAGGAAAATAAAAAGATAAAATATGAATTTGTTTTCATTGATGCCAACAGTATCATGCTCGGGCACACTTACAGTACAATAAACGCGGTATATTCACTAGTCCAACAAGAAATAAAATGTTTGCTGTACATACTACCAAAGTCACTTGAAAGAAAATGCCAAAAACTATTTTTTGGGAATGTTTGATGAGCATTGGGAATGTTTGATATAGAAATTTAGCTTTACGAACTTCAGGAATTGTCTTTGTCAAATTTAAAGGTTTAAATTTCTTCGAGAAAGTTGTAAATAATACGCTGCTATCGCTTCAACTTCCGGTAGTCTAAAGCCATTGAAAACGTATAATCAATATATAGCGTGGAGCGCGATAATTTGCTTTTTTGCACTGCACGCTGGTACGGCACTGTTTGTCGAAGAGAGTGGCGAGTGTGCGTGGTTTATAGTGGCTGACTGGAGATTTGTATTTGTCTACCTTTCATAATGCATTGGACACGTGAGGAAACGTGAGGAGAGGTCATTTTGTGTTGAAGCGTATTTTTCAAATGCGCACTCTATAATTGCATGAGACACCTCAGTGGGTGTGTAAACGAATAATATGCGGTACTGGACTGAAACGAACACTATTTAAAACCAAGTAATTTAAAGATTCTCTTAATGTCCAATATTATTAAAATATAAAATAAATTTTTCATAGGTTCATAATTTTTTTATTTCATTCCCAAATAAGCAAAATTCCGCGCTCCACCCTGTAAGAGAGAGCTTTTCTAAGACGAAACTACAACAACATCAATTTTTATTTAGTTTTTAACATATATTTTAATGGTTTTTGGACAACCACAAAAGAAGAAAAAAGGCAGTGTAGTTAATTTGGAGTAAAAAAAAACAATAAAAACAAGTTTCAGCAAAGGAAAAATTGAATCTTGCTGCATTTCTTGTCGTGAACGAGCTTAGTGCCAGCCTTTATTATAAACTCGTGTCTGTAGGATATCTGGTATAGGATTCGGCGCATTTAGGTTTGAAATGTATTCACGCTTCACATCTGGTTCCTTTGGATTTTATGTAACCGCTTTCTTGACAACTTTGACAGTGAACGGTTCCATTTCGTTTGTGAGATTTTTCAACTGCAATAAACCGAAGTATATAACAAATTTTAAAGTTTGTATAGAGTATACATTTAATTTTTCTCATGTTTCCGCAAGTCGGGCTGAAGTTCGTCATTATACATTGGTTAAGGAACCTTTCTGTTTTTAAGAACACTGAGCACGCAGTGTACGTTAAAAGTTTCTTTCTCTCGTGTCATTTTTCCGTGAGAGATTAGAATACTATCTCAAAAAATTGGATGTTAATAAAAATCATGAGAACTGTTTGTGGAACGCAACAAAATATTTGAAAAGACCGGCTAAGTGGAATATACGCATTAAAGATTCCAACAATACTTGGTGTAGGTCAAACGAAAGCAAAGCGGGAGCGTTTTTAAAACATTTAGAGCAGACGTTCAAACCCTTTCCTACCATTTGACCTAAAAGTGACGAATGTAGGAAAGGCATATTTGGACTCGCCTTGTCAATTGGATCTCCCTATTAAGCCAATAACAGTTATCGAAGTGACGAAGTCTCCCGGTAAGTTTCCCGGATATGACAGAATTGATTCCAAAGTAGCTAAATCAAATGAGGTTTAGTCTTTCTAACGCTATTATTCAATTCTAAGTCTATATTACTTTTCAAAACAATGAAATTGTGCGGAGGTTTTAATGATACTAAATCCGAACAAGCCTGAAAACGCTTTAACTTCTTATCGTCCAATAAGTTTATGAACCACTTTTTCTAAATTGTTTGAAAGAAATTTGTTGGCAAGTATGAAGTTAATACTTGCAGGCTGTAAGATAATTCCAGATTATCAATTTGGATTTCGCAACAAACCTGGAACTCCCGAGCAATGTCATAGGATTGTAAACAAAGAGGGCAAACAATTCAACAGTGTTTCTAGACGTAAAACAAACATTTGCACGCAGAAAAAAAGTATGGTTGGGGTGACAATATTCGAAGAGGATCATACTATTGTTGGGTATATGGTTGAGACACAATAATATTATGATCCTCACAACAATAGTATGATTTACACATAACCATACTATGATCCCCACAAACATAGTATGATTCACACTCAACCATACTATGATCTCCACAACCATACTATGATCCTCAAAACCATAGTATGTTTCAAATACAACCATAGTATGATCCTCACAACCATACTATGATTCACACGCAACCACGTTACAATCCCTACAACCATAGTATGATCACACCAATATTATTTATTAGAATTTGGTTTAGTTGTCAACAATAGAATTGAATTATGAAAATTAATCAAAAATACATTTAATTCAAAATAATAGAGAGTGATTTATTTTACAGTAGAAAAAAATAAGTTGAAATAAACTTAAGCGTATTTATTAAAAATATTTCCGTTAAACAAAGCCAAAGCAGCTTGTTTAAAAAATTTTAATTTCGATAACAAAAAGTACTATTATTGCATTAGATCTGTAGCAATAACATTTGTTTTTAAAATCATATTATGAAGAAAAATTACAATCATACAGTATGATTGCCGTAATCATATTATGGTTAACATAAAACGCAAAACACAATACTTTTGTCGCACCAACCATATTTATATTGTTGCTATAACCATATTTTTATTATTAAATTTGGCAATAATATTATTGTTACATTTCAACAGTATTAATATTGCAGCAATTATACTATTGTCAAAAATAAAATCAGTTAACAATGCTATGGTTGCGACGAACATACTTTTATTGCGGAGAACATATTATTATTGCCGTGACCATGTAGTAACCATGTTTTTTCTCTGCGTGTACAATTATCTGTTATGAACTTATCAAATTTGCTCAATATTCTTTACTACTCTTTAGCAGATACGTGTAAAATCGTTAAAATAACTAGAATAAGCACAAAATCCGTTTTTAAGGTATGCCTGAATTTGTGTTTCGCTTATGTTTCTTTTTTTGTTAGTCCTATGTGAAAAGCACCACTACCTACCAGCCGGCGTTGGAGTTGCGAAATTTGCAGTTGACTTCATCAGCGGCAATGGTTATGCCCCTTTGGAGTCCTAAGCTCAAAATGGAACTTTTAAGGGATAAATTAGCAAAATCCGAACGCAGCCTTGTGGAATACAGTAGCATTTGAAATACATGCGGATCGTTTTGTATAATTTTCGACATTTCAAGCGTTTGTAAACTCACTTGCAGAATGACAGTCATAAAAAAAATAAAGAAATGTTTAATTTTAGACAAGAGTACTAAAATAATACCCTCTGCGAACTACATTCGCATTATTTTTGGCAGATAATTATCCTTAACTATAGATTTTACATTTCACTCCATTTTGAGATATGGCGGTCTTTACGCGCGTGAGCGATATATTTGACAAAATTCAACCGTTCGTGGTTGTGGTTGAAGTAGTGGTAGTTTATAGTGACCACTCAGTCAAACCATACCATGTTGAATGAAGTTTGAACAGGGAGATACCATGGCAACTACTGGACACGGTATATCGAATGACAACCTAAAACGTTCCACAAATTTATTCAAATGAACTATGCGGTTCCAGTAAGAATATCGTCAGCACCATCAAGGGATTTCAAATGAGTCATGTGTTGGAAAATCACAGGATTTTACAAAGATTTTATTTTGGGATTTTTTCTTACTCATGGCTAAAAAATTGGGTTGACAACTTAAGCAGTGTTATAATACGTATTATAAGATATATATTTGAAATATATCGGCAATGTACTTATTGCCATCTCAAAGGAAATCAGCTCAAAGGCATACACAAATTAAGGCGTAGATGGGAAGTCCGAGCCAAACAAGGAAGGGTGCAAGAACTGTCAAATGATTTTTGTCGTTCAGATTAACCTTCATTGAAGCAGAACGATCTCGTAACATAAGCACTGAAGGAGTTAATTACTAAATGTTAAAAATGAGCCATCGACCACAAAGGACAAGGTATTGGATCTAAGCAACCTAAATTACCAACTTTTTTCCGCAAACACAGGATTTCGACCATATACCTATGGTCGAAATCCTGTGTAAGTAATTTACTCTATCTCTTCTTTCCAGAGTTTTCTATCCACATCGGATGCTCCGACACTTTCACCCACGTCCGAACTACATCGATTGGTAAGAGAACGACGACAAACAGTTAAGGAAATTATTGTTTTTTATGATGCTTACTTCCACTTTTTTCCTTGGGGCAGCAGTAATTGCAACAAACGAAGACAGGCCCCTCTCTAAATTTTGAATAATAGCGATCTAATTACAATTAATAATGGTAGAAAGGCTACATTTGTTAACAGAGTAAGGGCAGGAAGGCATGTATGAGGCAAAGAAGGATTGCTGGTCTGAGACAGACACGCATCCTTCTCTGACCACCACTACCTAATGCTTACCCTTTCGAGACCTAAGTCCAAGAACACCGTGTCACAAGGAAGTCTTCAAACTCACGGAATCTATTACACAGGAAATCAGCCAAGGAAATACCCTGGTTGACAGGGCAAAAAAGTGCGTAGACTATTGAAAATAGGGCAAGACGCAAAAACAGTGCAATATATTACGATGAATACCACAATAAACTTAGTGAATATAACAAAACATAAGAAACACGAAACGGAGGTTCAATACGGACGTTTCAATAATTATGAAACTCCTATCAGAAATCCACAATAGACTTTTAACGAGTATTTTTCTAAATTTAAAAATTTCTTTAAAAATACATTGAATTCAAATTTATTGGATTTATTTGTTTAATAATAAAATCTTTAGAGAACGTGTTTTATTTATTAAAAATGTTTCAGTATCACAAATCCAAATTAGTTTGTTTTGAAATTTTTTAATTTACAAGATAAAAAGTTTACAACTTATAATTTTAAAATTTCTATTTTAGAAACTGGAAGTTTAAATTTAGTTTTTTTTTATCGCATTTTAATTGTAAAATTAAAACTTTAAAAGATATGCATTGTATATGTATTTTAAGTTTTTGATTTTAATATTTTCTAAAATATGTAGTATATATACATAAGTACATTTCAGATACTAAGCGAACGTCACAAAATTACTGGATTCATGTTCGTATAAAAAGTCCCTTTACTTCTTAAAATGTTTGATCCAATTGACACATGCGCTGAAGTTTCTCACATTGTATTTTTTTCAACTACACCTCCGACAAACAAACGAGAAAAGACATAATCGAAACAAAAATAAGAGTTCCTGCAAATTGTTACACGACCATATTTAAACAAGCATTGTTGCTACAGCCATAGTTTCATTTCTAAATTTGACAGTAAAAGTATTGTTTCATTTCAACAAAATAAATATTGCCGTAATCATACTATGGTGAAATAAAATTCAAAAAACAATACTTTGGTTGCGATAAACATACTTTTAACGCAGAGAACATATCATTGTTGCCGTGATCATATGGTAACCACATCTACGAATAAGATTACCATATGTACGAATTTCATGCAAGCGAAATAAGGTTAATTTTTTCCATTAAAGGGTAAATTTTCCCCGACTCGTTTTAATCGGGTTGTGCTTTCAACAGACGGACGGATATGACTTCTTTAGATAAGGGGATTTTTTAAAAATTCCCTTTGTTAACCAAGTTGAAAATTTGTTTTGGACCACCCGATCAACTAATATATTTAACGTTTTCTTACCTGATTAGCAGAAATTAATAATTGACTCCGTTTTCGGTTATTGGATAATTTCAACTCAGGTCGAAGCTTTGTGCTGGTTCTGTAACATACGCATGTTCCATACAAGTATTTTTACACCCTCGACCTTTCGGGTCGAAAAGTGTATACAAGCGCTGAGAATATATATTACATTTTGACATAATACGTTTTATGGCTTTATACATGTTAATAGCATGCTCCAAACATATATATGTTTGGGTCTCAGAAAATATTAATATGTTTGTAGCAATGTTCCCAAACATTCATATGACTATTTTGTAAATCAACCAACACTCAGAGGGTTTCCCCTATACATGCAATGCATTGCGTTGGTCGGTGGAAAGCAAGGGGTCGAAGGGGGGAAGAGGGAGTAATGTTTATTGACATTCGTCTTGAATTTCTGGATGTCGTAATTGGTGGGAAATTCATTTGCCGGAAGCCGATTTCACATACGGACAGTACGGGCGAAAAACGAACTCGATCTGTACTCGTAGTGTATAGTGTGGTCAACCGGCCAATCGATAATAAATGGGTGTAAATTTCTGGAAAGTCGTGTATCCCAGCCGAACATCCTCACGTCAGGAATAAGACCTCGAACGTCTGAAGAACACACTATGGAAGTAGCGATAGAATATCGACACCCAACCCACATTCCGACGATGCTCCAGGGAAATAATAGAGTTGGATACCCTAATGTCACCTATCAGCACCATCGCTCTCCTTTGAACACTGTCCAGAAGTTCCAAGGATGATTTTGGAGCACCTGTCCATTTATGGAAATTGTATTCCATCTTTGGCCAGATGTAGGTGGTATAGATACCGAAAATATTAGTAGGAGTGAAATAGTCCTTGCACCGCTTTAGGAAGGCTATACACTTGAGTGCTTCTTTCGACACTTCGACACATTGTATTTTCATGCCCCGAACATCGAGAGCATCCGAGTGTTCGATATCCATACCATCGATAGATAATGACGATACTGATGGGTCAATGAATCGCTTGTGAGACAACAAGCATCACTGTGTCTTACGCGCATTAAAATCTACTCTATTCACTCGACCCCATTCGGAAATGGCCTGTAAATCCCGTCCAAGTGTCTCTTCCATAGTTCGCCTTTTGTCTTTAATATTTTGAAGACTCGGCCTACGGTCGAATGAATATGAATGACAGAGGTTGCTGTCATCCGCGAAAGAGTATATTGGATTCACGGTCTGACCCAAAAGATCGTCAATGAAAATAAGAAATAAAGAGGGAGAAAGGGCAGAGCCTTGAGGTACACCTGCGGCCAGTCTATGTTTATTGTATGAGAACCCATCTAAAACAACTCGTATAGTGCGACCTCTGAGAAAGCTTGATATGAATCGAGCAAATGTATTACATACACCAAACGCGATCAGCTTCGATAATAGAGCACCGTGTCAGACTCTATCAAATGCCTTGGAACTATCCAGAGCCACGACCTTACCCTTACCAAATTGGTGGATAGACCGACTCCGACGCTCCGATTGGAATGCCATCAGGTCTTCGATTAGAATGCCATCAGGTCTCCCGTAGAGCGATTTCTACGGAAGCCATAGTCCAGATACCTTACAAGACTACCATGCTCTCCATTACCTTGACGAGCGCAGAGCAAATCGCGATTGGGCAATAATTCCTAATGTCTTAATTCCTAATGTAATTAATTCCTGTTGTCTTAGACATATGTTTGTGTAAACCTATTTCGCTGAAATACAAACAGTAATATGTTTGTAGCATGTTTCAAAAATATATATATGTTTGCATGCAAACATTTTTTTATACCTTTACCCTAATTGGTAATGATATAAGAGAGTTTATATCTTTGGTATCGATATAAGCATTTTAGACCCTACATATGTGTTGACCTAATGCGTTTTATGACTTTATAAGGCATTTGAGCTATGTCCAATTGTGCTCTGGTTTACACGATAACTTACAAATGAAAATTGTTCATATTGACACACCCCTTCTGGTACCTCCCACGCTATTGCACCATTACACCAACATTTGGAATAGCTTTAATCCAATACATACAATCTAACCCAAAAACAATATTTAAAAACAGGCTTATAAGCTTAACTTAGTGACACTAAATTGGATTCCTAATCACGACCCTTCTGGTACCTCCTATACAAATTACAATAGCACTGTTTCATTGCAGATTCGAACCCACATAACTGGCCACAGAACGCTGAAATTGTGCAACTCAGTATACTTTTATGATGGCTTTATACTCGATTGCGAAAAGAATGGATGACAAACCCCATTTTGGTACCTTCACCATTTCGCACACATTTGGTATTTGCATAATAATGTTAAAACTATTTATACGATTCTGCTGAAGATTAGTAATTAGCAAGAAGAATATAAATTAGACTACCTGGCGAAAACCGGGAGCTTCAGCTACTCCCTTTTTGTACCTTCCATACACATGGTACTATCCGAGCGTAGATTGGAACCCTCATAACATTTTTCCTAATTCACGAATTTCACTTTAATTTTGCTTCATGCAATATGCTTATCTTATCTTTTTATGCACCTAAGAAAAAAAGAGGGCACGCTCCATTCCAGCAACTCCCACTTAGTCGACCCATACTACTCTTAAAGCAATAAAAAAGGAAGAAAGGAAAACTTAAATTCCATTTCGCAGAGTTATTATTATTATTATTTAAGTTATAAAAGTAAGCGATAGCCTTGATGAAAACAATCCAGCTTAGTTTTTCTCTTTGCAAATTCTCGTGTTTTCGATCTTTATGCCGAAAAAGGTGCATCCATCCAATCATCTTTCAAGCTAAATATTAATTTTTTTTTTGAAATTAGCAATTTTTTTTTTGTAAACGGTTTGAGATAGACTGTTTTCAAGAACCTAGCACAATTTTTTTTTCTGCGAAAAAACAAAATTGCGTTGCTGGCCCATTTGTTGAATTATCGAAAAACTTTTTGCGGCACAAATCAGCAACATCCTGGACTTGGAAAATGGACAACATTGTGTGGTTGTTGCAGTTGACGGAGTCTGTCCGTACATCTAAAGCTTGTTATCAAACTTCAGGTCGAAATTGTTGTCTGACTTCATCAAAATTTGACAAATGTAAGTTTTTGGACCAAGGACGGAATTGATTGATTGAAATTGATGAAAATAGTTTTAGATTTATAACGGGTTTTCCAATAGGGACATGACAATTTCCTATCTTTATGTACTTATAAACACATCCTCAAACACTTTAATGCTCTTTCAGCATCAAAACGTTAGTCGAAATCAACATTTTTATCATGGTAAAGTACACTTACGAGCAACGCTTGGAAATCATTAAAAATCACTACCGAAGTTCTGAATGACACTGGCAAAGTTTCACGAAAATCCAGAATTATCTACACTAGATGGAGTTAATAAATCCAGAAGTTCATCGAAAAATCCTTTCAGCGATAGAGCTTATATCTGGCTGAGTCAATAAACAAAATATGCGTTATTGGACAACAAACACACATGTGCTTCAAGAGGCATAATTGCATCCGCAAAAAATTACTGTGTGGTTTTCATGTCGGAGGTGTGATTGGGGTGTACTTTTTCGTCGATCAAAACAATCGTCATATTACCGTCAATGTGCCATGTTAGAAAATTATTGTTGACCAAAATTGGATGAGCTTGACATCGCCGATATGAGGTTGCAAGAAGACGGTGCCACTAGCCACACAGCACGCATTACAACCGATTTACTGAAGGGCAAATTCGGTGAACGTGTTATCTAGAGAAATGGTCCGGTCATTGAATTTCTTTTTATTGGGTCACATCAAGTCACTGCCAAGGTTCCGGTCGAAATGTGTGCAAGTGTGGTGGACAATCGGATCTAAAGAAGAGATCGCTGTTCACGGGCTATTGGTGGTCATATGACCGAAATCAAATTTCATTCTTAAAATGTAATATTTGCACTACACCTGGAATAAATTTTAACTCCATATCTTAAATGTTCTGTATTTTATTAATATATAAAACTGTTATGTCCTTAATGGAAAACCCTGCATATAGCACCCTTGCATATGTTCAATCGGTTGTATGTCTTTAGCCATAGAGGCTTTATAAAACCTCCAATTATGATGAAATACTCGTACAACACAGGTCGTTACGATCGAACAATTACCAGCTCATAAAAATAGGTAATGCCGGTCCAAGTTTTGACAAAGTCCCAGGGATATTTATCCCTTTCGATTAAACATATAATTGGTGTGGAACACCATTTTATTTCCGATCTAATTTTGTATATCATATGACGATGAACAAACAAACAATCTTTTACCAATTTGGACTATTTTGGCCCATTCAAACCATACAAATGGTTTGGGGGCCCAAATTAAACGCTTCCACTATATCAAACTTTAGGTCCGAAAATTCGACCTATTTGAACATGCACATATGTGTACCCAAAAAACAATTAAATTTTCTTACAAATTCAAATATGACATCGTTTTTAAAGCCTTGGAAAATTCAAAGCATGTCCAAGGGGTCCTAATATAGTAGGCCACTAGTAACTTAACTTTTTCACAAGTTTTGATTTACGTTTAACTTGTTTAATCGATGTAAAATTCTTTCCGTTTAGTCAATATTCGGTGTGCCAAAAATATGTACCCTCTTACCAAGTAGAGTAAGAGGGTACATATTTACAGTAAGACGGTACATACATATTTAAGATGTAAAATTTGAATTCTCCCTGAAGAATGACGTGTCTTTACATAAGCTCTTATGTTCTTTGTTATGTGACTGAAAGAGACGTCGTAATTGCCAAAAAGAAAGCGAGACGAAAATCGCATTGGTCTGAACGCTACCTTATTTAAGTTACAAAAAATTTTGTTTAACTGAGGGGGGAAACGTGTGATATGAATACCACATAAACAGAATCGACAACCCTACTGCCAAACAACCATTGCCAGAAATGTGGCCACTGGAAGTGTGCCCGAAGTCGTCTTCCGTAATTTCTATTCGTGTCCATGCCTGTGTATGTATGGTGTGCTATGGTTAATCGCCAAAGGTCATTTGACTTAGGGCAAACCACTGAAATCGGTCACACAGGACATAAATTAAACAACATGTCAACCTGAAGGAATGCTTTGTATATGTTTATACTCGTACTCACTAGCATGCTTGTAAATATCTAATTTAGATTCTTTGATTTCTAAAAAAAACTTATGGAGACAAGCAGCGAGCCACATCTACGCAACTCTTATATGGGAGCGGCTGTTTACTACCTAAGTCCCTCCGACAGACTAACTACCAAATTGCCCATGTTTCTACTCCAGATTTCACACATTACGAGTATTATAAAACTCTAAGATTCCTTGCCGTATTGTTTTACCAAGTGAGTATTAGAACCACGTCTGGAGTCGCTATCAGACGCCGAATGAATATTCGGCATTGTTATTTTCAATTGTGGGCTGCCGTAGTGTGATGGGAGCGTGTACGCCCAGCATGGCAGTGCACATGCCTATCATGCCAGTTCACATCCGGTTAGGAATATCTAACAATTTTTAGCAGCGGGTTTCAACCTCGTAAATGACTTTACAAGTAAGAGATTCATCTCTAAGCAATGAACCACAATAGTTGCTACATTTTGCTTTGTAAACATCTGTAAAATTTCGTTTGAAAAGTTAGTTTGTTTATTCACTCCATCTAGTGTAGATTATACCTCTTCTTGTTTAATAATAGTTTTGTATACTTATACATATCACAAAATCATATGTTATTATACCTTCCATCATCTTAAAGTGGGCGGTGCCACGCCACCTTTACAAAATTGCATTCATGGCCAAACTAAAAGACCAATTTTAACAGAATGAAATAAATGACTGGACAATTATTTTAGATTACTTTTATATTATGAAAAAATTGGAATAGTGGGCGTGGCACCGCCCAATCAACCCTGAATTTGAAAATACAATATGTCATGAACTATAAGAGATATGCCATGGATGGAAACACATCCTGGAGGAAAAGTGAGCGGAGCCACGCCCCCCTAAAAATGTATGGCCAAAGTAATGGACTGATCCTTGGAAAAATCAATTATTAGCATAATTGATCCAAATCGCCTGTTAACCGAGTAACTTATACAAAAGGCCGTTTAGTAACCTAAAATTAAAGTAATAAAATAATAGTAAAAAGGGTAACGATAAAGATTTTTCAGAAAGTAGAACATTTGTGTCAAAAAAGAGGGCATTTACAAAGAGCCGTTTGAACCTTCAGAGAAAAATAAACCGCAATTACTTAGACATTTCTGCACAAAACTTGACAATTTTAAGCATGTTTTTAGAAATAGTTCTACTATTCTTAAAAAAGTTTGAAAACAGTACAACACATAAATGCAAACTCCTTCTCGTGTGCGGGCTTTCGAAGCTTGTATCGAAAGTAACGTCACCCCATTTGGATTTCGCTAGCTTAGTTGCTGTTCAAATTTTAAGGGTAAAAATTGCTGTTCAGATCATAAGGATAAAACTTGATAAAATGTAAATTTGTTTTTACCATTTTTGGCCCAAACTACAGCAAATTCAGTGAAGTAATCTTTATAAAACTTTTCCTTATTATTCTCGTACAATTCATAAGCCTTTAGAACGTTTTAATAATTTCACATATTTACCCATTCGTATTTGTTTCAAGGTCTTTCATTCACTTGCAACAACGCCAATTATGGGGAAAACATGGCACATTTTTGTAAACTTTAATCTCGACAGAAGGTAAATGTCAAACATGCATTTTCTAGTATTCTTATTATCTAAAGAATTATGAATTATACAACAGGGAATATAAGTAGCTAAAGGAGGACAAATTTAAGTTTTGTTGAAAAAGGAGGGAGGGCAGTGGTCAAAAAGAAGGACAAGTCCTCTGAAAGGAGGACGCATGGCTTCAACTACGATTTCATCACGTTTATAAGTACCTCCGCGACTTAAGATGTATTTAAAAATTTGTTGTTTATGAACCACAATTTGGACCGGCTGGAATCACTCTAATATACCCTCACCCATAAATGGAGTTTTAATTTTCTTTTTCTCCGCCCTCCAATGCGTGAAGGGTATCAATTTAATCGAAGTCTCGTTAAGGGTAGATTGAGTGCAAGGTGCAACAATTTGGCGTGACATCCACATTTTTCTTATGCACATACAAAGATAAAATAAGTATAGCCCGAAATTAAAATTTGAGAGAAATGCATGCATTAGAAAAAAGCTATGTGCGTTTCAATTGGGATTATGATGTAACGAAAGTGGGTTAAGCGAATGCGAATATTGAAATATATGTGTGGCGAAAGCAACAAATGCGAATGCAAAAGCGAGTAATAAGTTTTTTATTTGGATATTATTTTATATGAAATAATAGAAATGAGCATCATTTTCCAAGGAAACTAAAAAAATACAATTGTTTGCAGTGGCAGACACATTTTCGTATAAAAAGTTCATTTAGCACAGGGCTTAAAGGAAAACAAACGTTTTTGAAAAATAATACAATTTTGTTCAGAAGTACCTATGTTCTTAACTGAAATATTTTGTTGCAAATGCGAATGGTTAATATGATGCGAATAATTCGCATATGCGTTACAATTCTTGCTTCAAACTTGGCGCGAAAAGGACCGTCTGTATGAAGGTTGCAAGAAGGGGTTTGCCAAGGCTCCAAATTTATATCAGATAGTCTGATTTATATTCTATTTGCTACACGCAAGGAAAAAGTATGGTTGGGGTGACAATATTCGAAGAGGATCATACCATTGCACTATGGGGCCAATGACAGGTCTTTGAGGCAAAAAGTCAATATTTTAAATCAACTATTTAAAAAAATAGTTGACGACATGCCAAGCTGTCAAATTTGTCACATTTTGTTTTGTTACATTTCGTGACATTCAATCGTAAACAAACAACAAAGGAATTTTGGTCGTCAAACAAAAAATTTCAAGATTATAAAAATTTTGTAAAATGAAAAACACTTGTAAAGGTATGCAAATCAACATGTTATTAACATTTTTTGTTTTAAATAGATATGTGTGTTAAATAACTTTTTGTGTCAACATGTGTTGTCTTTTTTGTGTAGTTTTGGTTGTCGACCATATGTTCTTTGGAGTAGAATTTTCTTTATCCGAGCGTATCCGTAAAAAAATTTATGTGTGGAGAAAGGTAATAATGTGTACTATTATTTTTTGAAAAAATTATCTGCTCCAACCTGCTCCATTTTATAAAAACCTATTTTCAGATAACGTAAAACTTAAAAATTTGGATATATTTAATTTTTTGGCTGCAAAATGATAGAAAACCCATTAATGTTTCCAACTGGATTTCCGCGAAATTCAATAGAAGTGTCTATGAAAACTGAATGACCACAGTGAAAAAACAAATTAATAATTTTTGTGCACATGCTAACTAAAAGTGGGTAAAAAACCGGAGGATCACGAAGCGTTTTCTAGAAAATGAAAGAGTGTGGTTATCTCATGAGACTGTATTCAAACTATTAAAAAGTGATGTTGCAAAGAATAAAGACCGTCCTTATGTGGGTTATAGCAAGAGAAGTGAGCGACAAAAAAGAAAAATTGCTTCGGAACTGTCGTCAGAACAAGGAAATGATACCAAGCTTTTGATTCATGCTGCTTCTATTTCAGCTAATTTATCACAAGAAAAAGATTTGAATTGAATGAATTGAACAGAATGATGCAATTATCGCTAAATTCCAAAAATTATTTTCCAGTAATCTTTACCCGGGGTAACACCTAAATTCAAGTACTGGAAATGGGTGTGGCACTGCCTGATTGACTTAATTTTTTTACTGAAGTCTTAAAAACACATTATAAACATCTGTACGAAATTTTAAAGGTCTAGCTGTTTCCTGTGATTTATTGCCTCAAAAACTGATCATTGGCCCCATAGTGCATTGTTGGCGATATGGTTGTGGCACAACAATATTATGATCTTCACAACAATAGTACGATTCAAATACAACCATACAATGTTCAACACAACCATAGTATGATTCACACTCAACCATACTATGATCTCCACAACCATACTATGATTCTCACAACAATAGTATGATTCACACTCAACAATACTATTATCTTCTCAACCATATTATGATCCTCACAACCATAGTATGTTTCTCATACAACCACAGTACTATGATCAACACAACCATAGTATGATTCACACTCAACCATACTATTATTTCCTATGAACCCCAAAATTATTTATTAGGATTGGGTAATGTTGTTATTTAAAAATAAAGATTTTATCAAGCAAGTTATAATAAGTAGCATTACAATAAGTTAATAGCCAGAATTGAGGCCATGTTTTTATTGAACATTTCATTCAAAAAACAAAAATATAAATGTATTCCAACTGCAGTCGAAAATACTTTTAGTTCCCAGCAAGGGTGAATGCTACTTCACCATCCGTAGACCCCAAGAAACGAATGTGATTAAACTATGATCAATCGTTATATACTTAAGTGCAGGCAGATTTTAAATAAACGAGAACCAGTCGGTATTAGAGTTTTTCATCGAACAAAGTAAATACAATAAAAATCCCTCGAACTACGTTCCGATTGTTGTTGTGTTTTTTTAATGTACAACAACCATTCACTGTATCGTGTGTATGTGCTTTTTGTATATCAAAAAAACAAACGCACACACATACATGTATACTCTATAAAACCTGTTTTTGTAAGTTCATAGTCGCAACCATACTGTATGATTGCCGTAATCATATTATTGTTAACGTAAATTTTAAACAACAATACTTTTGTTTCACTAACCCTGTTTATATTGTTGCTACAACCATATTTTCATTTCTAAATTTGGCAATAATACTATTGTTCCATTTCAACAATAGTAATATTGTCGCAATCATACAGTTGTCAAAATGAAATTCAATAAACACTACTATGGTTGCGACGAACATGCTTTTATTCTAGAGAACATATTATTGTTGCGGTGTAGTGTAACCATATATTTTCTCTGCGTGTAGCTACTTATTTTTAGTGAAGCGTATGAATAGTATTAAAAATACTATGCGAATACCAAGTGTGCACGCAGAGAAAATACATGGTTACTACATGGTCATGACAACAATAGTATGTTCTCTGCAATAAAAATATGGTCGTCGCAACCATGGTATTGTTTTGTGAATTAAATTTTTCAATAGTGTGATTGCGGCAATATTAAATTGTTGAAATGTAACAATAGAATTGTTGACAAATTTAAAAATGAAAATATGGTTGTAGCAACAATAAAACTATGGTTTGTGCGACATAAGTATTGTTTGTTTGGGTTTTATGATAACAAAATTGTGATTATTGAATTTCTACCGGCAAAATCGTAAGTTTCTTTTTAATTTGACAGTGTTATTGGGTTTCAAATCAAACTACTTTGGATTAGTATAACTGAAATATTTTTAATAAATGCATTTTTTCTACTGGAAAATAAATCGCTCCTATTATTATGAATTTAATGTTTTTTTACATAATTTACTAAAAAAAAAATTATTGTTGAATAACAATATAACCCAATCCTTACAAAAATTTTTGGGGATCATGGTATGTTTGTGTGTGAGTCATACTATGGTTGTAAGAATCAAAATATGATTGTGGGGATTATGGTATGGTTGGGTGTGAATAACAATATGGTTGTGGGAATCACAATATGTTTGTGTGTAGATAATTATATTGTTGTGTGGACCATAATTTTGTTGTGGGGATCATAGTATGGTTGTGTGTGAGCCATACTATTGTTGTGATGATCATAATATTGTTGTGCCACAACAATACGAGGATTGCTATATATATTTCTGGCCTAGGCAATACTAAGTGTTGCCTGGCGCCATCAGACATTTCCATTGGAAAGTTTGACATTTTTTAGCATAAACGTACTTAGAACGTTTTGACGTACGACCATCATTTGTGTTGTTTACAGTGACTTGAAAAAATCAATTTGGCAAAAAAAATGGAATTAACTCGTGAACATATTTGTGCGTTCATTTTTCACAACTTTCGACGTGGATTATCACGACAAGAGTGCATCAATGAACTTAAACCTTTGTTTGGCGATAAAGCACCATCCTATAGCCCTGTGAAAAACTGGTGTAATGAATTCAATCTTGGCCGACGCTCGCTCAAAGACGAAGGTCGTCCAAAAACGGCCGTTGTGCCAGAGACCATTGATGCCGTGCGTGAACTGATAATGCAAGATCGTCATGTGACATACCGTGAGATAGAGGCATCCTTTGGCATTTCTTCCACCAGCATACATTCGATATTGCATGAACACCTGACCGTAAAAAAGGTTTGTTCTCGTTGGATCCCGCACAATTTGACTATTGTTCAAAAAAGGCTCGTGATGTTTGGTGCGAAGAAATTTTGAAAAAACACGATCGCGATGCTTCAAAAGACGTTTATAAGGTCGTTACAGGTGACGAATCATGGATCTATGCTTATGAGCCCAAAACAAGCCAGCAATCGACCGTGTGGGTCTTCGAAGACGATCCAAATCCAACGAAAGTTGTTCGTAGAAGAAGCACTTCGAAGCAAATGGTCGCCTGTTTCTTCGGCAAAACTGCTCATGTCGCGACTGTTCCGCTTGAGCAACGTAGGACGATCAATTCTGAGTGGTACAGCACGATTTGTTTGCCTAAAGTCTTTGGAGAAATTCGAAAAACCTTTATGACCGGCCAAAACGTCGAACTGACGGGTTATCCGCTGTATAGCCCTGACTTGGCAGCCAATGACTTCTTTTTATTCCCGCACACCAAGAAGAAAATGTGTGGTCAACGCATTTTCATTATTAGGCCAGAAATAGCAGCCCTCGTATAACAAACAATAGTATTATGGTCTTCGAATATTGTTAACTCAACCATATTTTTTTCTTCGTGTGGGCGGAATGTCGCATTTGCATCACTATAGATACTATGTAGAATGGGGCGTGTCATCCACTCTTTTCGTAGACGTGTATAAAGCCGCTATAAAAATATAATAGAGTTCACATTTTAAGCAAATTCCACGCACTGGGTGACAGGTTATGTCAGGTTGATTTTCGGTTAAATCGTATGAGTACCATTAAAAAAATTTCAGGAATAAAAAAGTGGGCGGAATTGTGAAATTTATCGTTTTGTACTTTCGATGCGGTGTTAATTATTTAAGCGAATTTCACGCACTGGGTGACAAGTTATGTGGTTTCTAATCTGCACTGAACAAAAGTCATTTGTATGCGAGGTATCAGAATGGGCGAGGCTGGAAATCCAATTATTTGTCACTAAGTTAAGCTTATAACCCTGCTCTTAAGTGTTGTCTTTGTGTTAGATCATATTAATAAGATTAAAGATATTTTAAGAACACCTCAAGTAGACGTAATGACACATTTGTGTGGAAGTACCAGAACGGGTGTGTCAATATGACCCAATCAATCATTTCAACATATTAAAAAAATATATGACGATCTGCAAAATAAAAAATGATTGCTAGCTCCCTTGTAAAGTTATTGTACGAAATAGCTTTCTGCGATGCGTTTCATTTTCCGTCCGTACCAAATTATATGTTTGACGCGCAAAATAGAAATGGACCTAAGGGTAAAAACCAGTTTTGTTCAGGAGATCCATTTTTAAGATTTAAATACGTGTATCTTTGGTGTACCATCACTTTCATAAAACGCGCATATCTCTGGGGCATGAGATCGGTCTCATTTGATGCTCAGATGTTGTCCACATCAAAAAAAAAAGATTTTTTTACCCTTAGGTCCCTTTCTCTATGCGCTGTCAAATATACTCGTACCCTCTTATGAAGTTGGGTGAGGGTGAAAATACTATGTTTTTGTAGTTTTCTTCAAGACCTAAAAGATATTAATTATGTTATTCAAAAAACAATTTACCGACTAAGCTCCTTTACACTGCCAAGTAGGTGCGCTTTTTAATTTATCCGTGATACTTAAAATATTTCATCTGACAAGTGGAGGAAAATAGTTTCCTCTAGATAGATTTGGCGCTTATACAATTCACAGACCAAATAGTCGATGGACCATTAAAAGCACCTGCAACTAAAATATAATATTTTAGAAATTGCTGTAAAACAAATTGAAGATACATTTAAGGGGTGTAGCATTTTAACAATTGTTTCGTGAGTGCTCTTCAATGTACATGTTGTGTGTGCTACATACACACGAGGCTACCGTTGCAGCAATACAACCATGTTGAAGCAAACGTTGCTTCGGGTGTAACTGTGTTTCCACGTGTTTTGGGAAAGAACCAAACTTTTTCTGTAACACGTTGCTCTCGGGGGTTGCCTCGTGTGAACCTAGCATTACGTCTGAGTTGCGTGTTGCCAGGTGTTTCCTAAGTGCTGTGTAGCTCTACCTAGCAATCATGCATAGCCGGGAATAACGAGCGGGTTTTTGTTGCAGTATTGAAGTATGGATAAGGGATGACAGAATTGGTTAATGAAAGACCATATATTTTATGACGAGCCAGTGTTAAAATCATTGGATCCGAAAATTTTTGTGGTGCTTATGAAGCAAAATGTTGAAAAAAATATTTTTTTCATGCTTTTTGAAAATATTTTCCACAAAATTAAGTCTTTCTTGCTTTCTGTTTGACCTATAATATGCTTCTCAGTTTCTTCAATAAATTTCATTTGAAAAGAAACAATCATAATACCAAACTTGATTATTCCAGCTTAATATTAATTTACTTCTCATTTTTATGTATCAATTTTGTTCAGTGTTGGTTTTGAAGAAACATTGAAAAAGAAATAAAAATATGTAAAAAATATAATTTTGAATTGTTAGTTATTAAAAGTTTTAAGTAAAAAAATTAAATTAATGATTTGGCCAGTTGCCGTTTAGCAAGCGGCTGTGGATCAACATCACTGCTCTCTCTAATATCTTGGTCATCGTCATCATCATCAGAGAGGCCGATAATTTCGTCCAAACATATATTCTGGAATTTCATCTTTGTCTTCCCCTTCTTCCTCTTCTTCAAAGGTGTTTTTATACCACCTACAAATTTCAGCGAGTATTGCATCTGGAGATTTCTTTTCTCTGCACCTGAAACGAAAATAGTTTTCAATCGTTAACATGTTTAAATTGTTCACTCTGACAAAGATATTAGAAAAATATAGGAATTCAAAATATGCACACTCTATAGTTACCTTATTTCAAATGGAAGCGCAGTTTGGTGATAACCTTCGCCTTGCTCATCAGATTCAGTTGGCAACTGTTGAGCGAGTTGATCAAGATGCTGATGCAAGAGATGAATTTTGTACGACATATACACCCCAATTTCATCGAAAGCTGTCATCATGTTTGCAACAGATTGCCTGTAGTTGTCTTTGCGTTCTTTACCCAAAAGTCCTTTAATGACTGCTTTCAATGCGAGCCATGCATTTAATTCTGGGTCAGTCAGAACTTGGTCAAAATCTTGACGAATTAAAGCAAACTTTTTTTGGGGCACAGTTTACGTCAGTGATGAACTCATGCGAGAAATATTGTTTATAGGCTTCCAAAAAAAATCACTCGCAATGCCACATTTTTCATCGCTTGCTATGAAACGTCCACAAACATTGCAAAAATGGTCCATTTTACATTTTGGTTACGACATTTTTAATACAATATATATTATACAATGTTTTTTTGTGTTATTTTTATAAAACCGATGCACTAACTTAAATCACTCACAAAATAAAATAAGTTTCAAAAAAATTAATAGCGTATTTTATCACGACCGAGCGAAAATTAAAAGACATCAGCTTCGGCTGAGTTTTGAGTCTTAACTAAATCTTTATTTTTGAAATTAGTTCGCTTGTACAAAATAAAAAATCGCTAACTGTGCTGTGGTTGAAAACAAAAAAATTTGTTTTACTAATTCCCAATTCTTGGAACTTCCCCTTTAAATTACTTCTACCTTTTTTTCAATGTTTATTCAAACCCAACACTGAACAAAACTGATACATAAAAATTGAGAAGTAAATTAATATTAAGCTGGAAAACGCAAGTTTTGTATTATGATTGTTTTCTTTTCAAATTAAATTTATTGAAGAAACTGAGAAGCATATTATAGATCAAACAGAAAGCAAAAAAAACTTAGTTTTGTAGAAAATATTTGCAAAAAGCATAAAAAAAATATTTTTTTCAACATTTTGCTTCATAAGCACCACAAAAATTTTCTAAATCGATTTTTTTAAAACAAAAAATTGTTATTGGACAGGTCTCTAGCAATAATTTGGCTTTTACAGACTGAAAAATATCAATTATTCGAGTTATAGCCAAAAAACCATATAAACAATATGCTGAAAATCGGCATTTGACTGCAAATTTCGAAGGTCGATTCAAAAAAATTGAACTAACATAAACAATAGCCGCGATACGGGTCTTCTAATTTAGGCTATGTTTTCACCCCTCACTCTCAGAATCGACTTAACTTTTGCTAACCTGAATTTGTTCCACAGTGTTGTACTACTGTCGTGCAGGGTATTACGGCTAAGTGCTGAAGTTTGTTACACCTTAAAGAAATTAAGGTGTCCTATGTTTCGTATAACGATCGTTTAGAACCACTATCTGATTCAATTGAGCGACGGTCGTCCGTCTGTTCATCTGTCATTGTAATCAAAGTACAGGTCGCAATTAAGAACCGATTTCAATGAAACTATGTGCATTCAGGTTTGGACCAAGTACAAATATTATTAAGACTAGGTCTATATCGGCACATATTTTGATATCATACAAAGGCTTTTTTTCGATTCGAGGTCTTGCAGCTCCTAAACAACAAATGAAACACGATCGCACTCAAGTTTTGTTTGGTACGTTATGACCTACTAATTATAAGCTCTCAACTAACCCCATACTCGTATTGGTCCATGTTTTAGAATAGCTCCCTACAACAAGTTTAACATAATTAAGCATTGTACGAGGCCTGTAAGTATCCCTGGTCCATATAGGTCAAAGCTTTCAAATAGAGCATGCCCATACCCCCACATAAAGGTCCCTCCAGAGTTGAGTTTCTGCCGATCAGAAAGCACTATTGATCAAATTGTGATCAAATTTAACATCGTGTGCATTATAAGCGACTTCTTACCAATTCTTCCGTAGTTTGGCCTATCTTTTGATACAGCGTCTATAAAAGTTACCATTTTAATTTGAAGTCCCGCCGAAAACGCTTTAAATTCGATCTAGCTCAAATGAAGCGTCATGCATTACGTACAACTTATAACTTTCTGGCCAAATTAGACCGTATCGGCATTTTCATTTAGCTCCAACAAAATATGTCTTCACTCCCACTCCATATAGTCCGACAGTACCAAACATCAAACAGAGGCGCGACACTTTTTTTTATCTCGTAGTCATCCGACTTTAAATTCTTTTACTTATTTTGTTTTAATAAAATTAATTTCGAAAAAAAATCATGTCTTTTAAATTTGGTACCGTCGGGATCGAAAAAACCTATTTTACACCCCTGGTATGGTTCCTATTTCGGGTATACTACACCTAAAAGGTTTTAAAATTTGATAAAATCGGTTGAACATATATGTGGGAGCTATATCTTAATCTGAACCGATTTTATCTAATTTCAACAGCATCCGTCCTTGGCACAAGCACATACTTACATGTGCCAAACTACATCACAATTAGATGTAGTATGTCGCATCTAGTGCTAAAAACATAAGATCGTATGAGCTATATCTGAACCGATTTTCTTCAATTTCAATTGCGTCCTTCCATGGCCCATTCTGATGATAAATTTCATCTAGATTAGATGTATGATGTGGCTTCTAGAGTTAAAAACATAAAAAACAGATGAACATATATGTGGCAGCTATAAGTAGATCTAAATCTGTGCCTTTCCTTTATTTTAACTACATTATCTTTTGGTCCAAAGATCTAACGTCTGCTAAATTTTATCAAGATTGGATATAATACGTAACTTCTAGAGCTAAAGTCAGCAAAATCGGATGAACATATATGTCGGATCTTTATCTTAATATGAACAGATTTTCTTCAATTTTAATAACGTTATTCAGTGGCCTAAAACTTAACCGTTTTATCATGATTGGATGCAAGTTGTGGCTGCTAGACCAGGGTTATATTCTTAAGACTAAAACTTTACGACTATTACAAAAAAATTAAAAGTGGACATTTACACTTTTAAGTATACCAAAAATCTATATAAGTCGACTTTTCAACTGTTTTGTTAAGTGAAATTAAAATGCAATATTTTCAAATAAGAAACAAGTTTTCATTGCATAAAAAACTTTAATTTAAAAAACAAGAGTGATTCAAAAACTTATAAACAAAACGTACACTCTTGGCAAGGAACCCCAACTTTCAATCCTCTTCGTAAGCCTTGGAACCCACATTAACGTCGGGTACATAAGTATCAATAGTTATTCGAGAATTTCTGATTTCGCTGTTTATCAGTTCACCTTATAATAAAAATAAACTTGTTACAAAGCTGAATATCATTTCAGTGTTATTATACTTACCGACCTGGTAAATTGGATGAATCTAGAACATTTTCGAAGGCATAAGTTGCCGCTACTCGTGCATTAAAATAAAACGTATATGTGACAGCGCATAGAGAAAGGTACCTAAGGTTAAACAATTTTTTTGATGTGGACAACATCTGAGCATCGAATGAGACCGATCCCATGCCCCAAAAGTGTTCCCTCCCAGACATATGCGCGTTTTATGAAAGTGATGGTACACCAAAGATACACGTATTTAAATCTTTAAAAAGACTCTCCTGAACAAAACTGGTTTTTACCCTTAGGTCCCTATCTATTTTGAGCGTCACATATGTAGTTCTCAATCGCCGAAAATAAATGAAAGTGCATCATAATTTTAAGCAATACGCATTGTTTAGATGTAAAAGTCTTTTAGACTACTTGAACTTGGTCCAAACAGCGTCCTTCTACCAAATTTTTATATGAAGTCAGCGTTATATGAAGTCGGTCGGTATAGTTAAAGGGGGGTAGCTCAATAATTTTTGGTAGTTACAAACATTTGCCATGAAACTAATTATAATACCCGGTTCCAAATAGCGGTGCAGGGTGTAATTAAATACTGGCAACTTCAATACACGTCTTGCCGGTTGAACTTCAGAGTGCAGGGAAAGTTATTTGGGAAATTAAGAACATACTGACAAAGCATTCATTCACGGACCGTTGGCGAACCGTTAAAAACCGGTACATTGTAAAAATAGTTAATTAACAAAATTCATCTCAATCATGATTTTAGGAATCTATATTTAATTTTTCGACCCGCATGCATAAAAATATAATTATCTAATTTATCTAACACAGATGGAATTTTTAAATAAGAATTCGATCCCAAGTAATGCAAAGTCTTACAAATAGTAGGATACGACAACTGAAGTTTCTAAAAGACTGGAGAACATTAAAGCAGGTTGAGAAAATCTGAAGCGATTTTCTTATATTTCATTTTGTGAATATCGGACAACATTGCGATATTTAGCTTAATCACAAGAAATTGTAATTAAATCAGCTGCTGATTATACGTCGATCAGAATACCGATAAAGGTGGCTCAAAAAGTTTTCATAGTTAGAAACATTTGCCACTTGTTCCACAGTGATGCAGGGTATAATGATGTTCCTTACCCTTTTTAGTTGATACTATTCCATGTTTGCAGTTAGTTTCTCTGAAATTGCGACTGTATCGCTTTGGCGATGTCTAAGCAGTTTAGATTGCGAATGTATCGCTTACGCAATGGTATCCTGCAAACAATTTGGCGATTGTTGGATGCTGGGTCATCCGAACAAATAATCCGCGAATCGTAAGGGCTAACTTTCGTGGATGGGTTGCATAAGCTGGCGATGGAGTTGCTGTGTCGCTCAGCAAACATCTGGAGGATGCTCAGAAGATAAGTCGTCCCAGGGAGGTGCAGCGATTCTCTCTGACTATCATTTACCGTGGCATCGCATAATCATTACTCAAGCGATGCCGTCACTATTCTTCCAACGTTCATTTTGTAGTGAATCTCATCATCATTGCCTCAGCAATGGATCTCAAATTGAGAAAAGCTCCCATGATCGCTTACCCACTGCATATGCGAAGCATTGTTGAAGGTAAGCTCTACATTTCACGATTCTTTTAGAATCTGAGAAGCTACTCAAAATCGCTTAAATATCGCCAAGGCGACTATGTCAATATTTCAGAAATACCAACTGACACAAAAAATTTCAAAAATGTCAGTTTAGTTGTGTTTTGTTTCTTAAGAGCGTTTACAAAATTTTAGAATATTTTAATATAGGGTGATCGATATAGGGCATTTTTTCCAAATTAAAAAAAAAAAACAAAAGTTCAAAACAAGTGTGGCAACTGTGTTATGTAAATGAGCGTTCGGAGTGAAGCGGGAAGATCCCCTGTTTTCGACCAAAATTTTGGATTGAGATTAGGCCTATTTTGGCTAAACAGCAACCAGAAGAGGTGCCATTATATCCTGGTTCCATGCTACGGAGCTACATGCCATACAGCCAACGCGACAATCAATTTATTGATGGATTACCTCACGTCGTGACCCTGTGGCCTCCAAGATCGTGCGATTTAACACCGCTAGGTTATGTGAAGTCGCTTGTCTGCGCAGATAAGCCCGACACGATTGAAGCGTTGAAAAAAAATATTCGGATTAAGTTCTCAATAACGGCCCAAAATTCTGCAAAAAGTGGTCGAAATTGGGCCTCTCGGCTGGAATTTATTCGAGCCAACAAGGGCGGCCACTTGCCCGAAATCATTTTTAAAACATAATTCCAATGCCTGCGGTCTGCGAAAAGTTTAACTCGTAACTGCGAGACATGGTGCAAACCGCACACAGTTTGCAAAAAAATAACATGTAAACAAGCCTGTGTATAATTGGCGAACGATTTTGTGGACATCACAAAGGTTCTAGCATTATGGTGAGGCTATGTTTCTCGTACAATGGTGTGGGCCCAATACATTTAAGAAAAACAAAAATAGATCAAAGTGTTTATGTAGAAGTTTTATAAAACATATTGTTGCCCTCGTATAAATACTCGTAACGACACTGACTTTGAGACAAAAAAATGAACTTTATGGAGTGGCCAGCAAAGTCGCCAGGCCAAAACCTAACGGAAAGCCTTTGGGCTGATGTTAAGAAATACGTGTCTGATTTAAAACCGATCAAAATTAAACAGCTCTGTGCTCTCGTTAAGTAGTCGTGTCACACACTTTTTAAAAAACGATGTGAAGATCTAGTCAACTTAATTCCGAGACGTTGCTTCCTCGTTTATGCCAGCAAAGGCTTAAACCAAATTTTAATAATTTTTTGTAAATTGTTTAATGTTTTGTTTGGAAATTAACCGTTTTTGTTACAATGTCTTTAATTAGTATCATTAAACCCAATAAAGCGAACATTTTGTGAATTGTGATCTACATATTACATCTATTTTCCCAAAATATGAGTTACAAGTACATATTAATAATTATATAAGAGAGAATACTGGGTCCACAGTGCTACTATTGTTATCGTAGCTGAATGTATACGCTAGGGTGGCTTTATCTCATGGGGATATAAATGTTTCTTTTTGTCAGATTTTAAGAACGCAAAAGTTTGAACACGATTCAAAGATGTTAACACGTGCCACTGGGGCCTTAAAGTTTTGATTTTCTTGATTTTTTTGGCAGTTTGGCGACTATGCCGACCCATATCTTTATAAAGGTTTAATATATTTGTCCGTGCCATACTGTTTATAATATTTTTTATGCAATAAAAAGATACGTAAGTAGTACTAAATTCGAGATAATAAAGCCAATGTCCCTAAAAACGTGACTAGGTACCCCTTAGAGCGAAGATGGAACCTATTGTGAAAAAAACATTTTCCTTCCTATATTTTAAATTTTTGGAATGAAAACAATTATGTATTTAAAGATCAAGTATAATAAATGTCTTTTCATTTTATTCTTATTTAAATTTATTCAAGGGACTGACATAATGTGCTTTTGGAGCTATCTGGATACAGCTGGCGGCATCTGCTGACGAGCTTGACTCCTCGCTCTACCATGTCGTTCACAACTTTTAAGTTATTTACCATCCTTTGTCCCTCCTGGTAGTTGATGTTTTTCGGCCAAGTTGCAGAATCTTTTTTCAGAAATTCGGTGTTAATATTTAATCTCTTGAACAACAGGTAAGTCTCACTTGTAATTAGGGCTGGGAGACATTTTTCTAGGAATTTCGGCAGTTATTCCTTTTCCTGATATTTTTTTTGTCAATGCTTTCCTATTTCAATAGATTTTCAATGAGGTCTAGGTCTTGTTTTGGTGCTAAGCACGCTCTGTGGGCGTGTTCTCTGGCATCTTGGGGGGGGGGCAAGATCAAAGAGATCATCCAATTTTGGGGTAAATGCTTTTACAGCATTTCTTGCACTTTTCGTTTTGCTATCCTTGTACTTTTGCATTTTTCTCCAATCATCTTACAGTTTTTCCAGCTTTACTATGACATTTTTCTTTTGTTTTGTAGGAATTATAGATTTTGTCCAAAAAACGAAAACCTCGTCAACAGTAGTTGTGGCAGAGTCTCTCACATTTAACTTCACAATACACAAATTGTAGAACATAGTAGCCAGAACTTGTCGATTTGAGGGCAGCTTACATCCAGTTATCTGATAAGCTGGATAGACAATTAGAAAAGTTTTGTCTCTATCTCTACTTCTCATGCCAGATGTAGAAGCCATCACTTGTACGAGAAATAAATATGTTCACTAGAAGAAAGAATAAATGACGCATAATGACACTAACTAAAACAAAGAGTACGTGTTAGAAGGTAACGACCTAATTAAAATAAAAATGTGTTTTGTAGTTAATATTTAGTGGGTTTTTTAAACTCGATCACACGAACGTAGATCAAATACGATTTTCACTGTTCAGCGAATCTTTTCAACTGATTAAGAAACAAAATCATAAAAGCAAGAACCACCTAGCTATCCTTTTCTTTTTTTAATAACCGACTCTGAACCCCTGGACTTCTACTTAAAATATAACAATTGGTAGTAGAGTAACCCAATATGATATTGCGCGTTGAAGATTGCTCTACGCACAGTTCGAAGACTATACACAAAGGGTAATTCTCATTAATAAAAATGAGTCTCCCGTATAAGTCATTTGATTTGTGGCCGAAGTAATCGTTGCCAAAGACTGCTGAAGAAAAACCTTGGCGGGTTTAGAAACAGCTGTACAGTCTGCCTGGCAACCGTAGCAAATACATTTCACCAATTTCTTCTTTTTAAGTTGATTCTGAAAAAGAAACAACATAAAGGTCTCGAACCAGAATAAAAAACTGCTCAAGTCAACCCAATACATTTTTAAACTAGTTTGGTTTTACCTGCTTGGGGTCGCCAGTGATACAGTATGAGGAAAAAATAGATACATACCTGACATAAAAAAAACATTGTTGTGGGTCTAAAATTAACGGTATACCATAGCAAACATATTTAAATGAAATGGCGTTCAAAAGTACAAGTATGTGTCCATAATAATCAATAATAATACAAATAACGCATCTTCACTCTCAGGGGTACCTAGTTTCGTTTTTAGGTTTAAATACTAGTTGCGTATTTATTGTGTAGAATATAAAATGTTAATGCCTTTAATTTGATGTATGACACGTGCAAATAGCTTTAACCGTTCCAGAGATATGGGTTGCCGAAGTCGCCAAACTGCCAAAAAAATCGAGATTTTTAAATTGTTGAGACCCAGTGGCACGGGTTAACATCTTCTAAGATGTTAAGATTGCTAAAACATTGGCAATCTTAAAATCTAACAAAATGAAACATTTTACGGGGATTCCCCCAAAAAAAAAACCGACTTCGATTTTTTAAAACCACCCTAGTATACGCATTAACATCAATTCATTTCGGAAATGTTAATGACGTTATTTTGTCATGTACCGCTAGCTCGCTGTTGTTTTTCATAAATTGCGTGTTTCTATGTTAATAAATGTCTTTGAAACGTTCTATTTCTGCTGTGATAATGGACGAAATTGGGTCAATTGGAACTCCTGGAAAAATGGAACTCAATTAAAACCAATACAGTATGAACTAGTTTTGTTTAATGATAAATATCATTCATAAACAACCGATTAATACCGGGAATGGGCGCGCCATATACTTACATTGGAATCGAAGTAAAGAGCGATTTTTTAACATTTGAAACCTACGGGAATAAAAAGGCGTAAAAGTCGGACCTTCTAATCCAGTGCACTTAGAAACATGAAATTTGAAAAGAATTTCCGTTGTAAAAAATGAAAAGTGGAAATGAAAGAATTTCGACTAATTTATAACACCTGGCTCAATTTGGAGCTTTAAAGTGTAAATACGGCTAAAATTGTGGTTTTTTGTATGGGTATTTTGTAATTACAAACAGTTGGAAAAGGTGATAAAAAGGGGCGATACGGAAGAAATACAAAAATGTGAGAAAGCTATAGCAAATCGTCCGGATGGCATACAAAATAGAAATGGGGATAAAAGGGGTCAACACGTAAAAAACATCAGGAAGTTAGAAAAACTATGTTAAATCAACAGGTTGGCATGGAAAATAGAAAAGATGATAAATATGGGACAAAAGGGGCGATACATATAAAAATGATAGAAAAACATTATTTCATCAACAGGAATTCATAGAAATGAGGTAAAGGGGAAGTTCCGAAAGGAGCCAAATATCAGAAAGTGAGAAAAACAATATTAAATCACCAGGATGACATGGAATATACTTATAGAAATGGTGATAGGAAAGGATGTTTCCTAAAGGAGCTTATGTATAAAAAAAGTAAGAAAAACATTATTTAATCAATAGATTGACATAAAAATATAATTGGGGATAAAAGGGACTAAAAGGGGGCAAAAACGATCCTAATAGCAGAAAGCGAGAAAAGCAAAATTAAATCAACAGGATGGAGTAAAATGTTTAAATGGGCGAAATATAAAATGTGCGAAAAAACATATTAAATCAACAGGATGACATGAAAAATACAAATGGGATAAAACAAAGGTCCAAAAGTATTAGAAACAAGTGAGAACAACAATATCAAATCAATGGGATGGCATAGACAATAGAAATGGGGATAAATAGAGGCAAAACGGGGTAATAAAATAATGTGGGGAAACAGTATTTAATCAACATAATTAACAGGAGATTATAGGTAGAAGAAATGGAGTTAAAAAAGAAACGAAACAATGACAAAATATAAAAATGAAAGAATAATAATAAATACACAGAAATAGGGATAAAAAGATCCAAAAGAGGTGAGATGAGATAAAAAAAAAGTATTAAATTAGCCGGACGGCATAGAGAAATATGGGTAAGAGTAGAAACAGAACAATGCGGCTGCGGCAACGGAGTCCGGTGCGGCAAGAGAATGCAAATTTAATGAAGACGGGTGCGGCGACAGTTTTTTTTTGGAATTTCACAGCTGTTTTTATCTATTATTTGGCCTTAAGTGATTTTAAAAAAATGCCGTAAATTTATTTGCAAACTAAACAAGCATTATTTGAAAAGTTAATTCGTAAATTGCATGAGCAATCAAAGTCATTTGATTTGTGGCCGAAGTAATCGTTGCCAAAGACTGCTGAAGAAAAACCTTGGCGGGTTTAGAAACAGCTGTACAGTCTGCCTGGCAACCGTAGCAAATACATTTCACCAATTTCTTCTTTTTAAGTTGATTCTGAAAAAGAAACAACATAAAGGTCTCGAACCAGAATAAAAAACTGCTCAAGTCATAATAATGATAAAAGACCGAATAAATATCAAAAAAAAAATCTTTTACTTTTATTATAATTTCCTTGTTTTGGTCCATTGTTTTTTAAAATTGTCTTCCCACAAATATCTTTAAAATTTATGATTTCTTGTTACTGTAAATATTCACAAAAACTATAAGTCCATATGTTTTTTGTTTACAAAAAACATAAAAATATGGCAACACAAACAGAAAGAGGCAGGAGCAAAAATTGAGAGCGCAAGGAAATCCGCAAAGAAAATAGAAATTGATTTAATTCAGTGCGGTTTTGCCGCTTAATTTTCCATATATATTTGACTACCGCAGCCGCAATGTTGTGTTTCTACTCTAATATGAAACAAAATGAGCGAAATAGAAAAGCCGTAGAAATAATATTAAGTCACAATGTGAAATGACGACACAGGCTAAATATTCAAAAGTGTGCAAAAGATAAAAGAAAACAATACAATATCCTGGGAAAAACTTTTTAAGGAAAGGATATCTTTGATTTACTGCAGATTTTTTTCTTTTCCCTCTAATGCATTTTTGTGTTCACCCCCTTGTTTTTATAACCTGCACTGCTCTGTGGAATTGGGTATTATAAGTTCAATGTCAAATGTTTGTAACTTTCAAAAATATTTAAGCTTGACCCACCTTATAGTATACCCTTAAAGTATTGTCCGTCTGTCCTTCCAGGTCTCAATTGTTGTCCGATTTTCCTAAAATTTGGCAGAAGTTCATTTTTGGACCAAGACAGATGCTATTGAAATTAAAGAAAACTAAGTTTAGATAAAGCTCCCAAAAATATGTGTATGTTCATTCGATTTTTATGTTTTTAGCTCTAGAAGCCACATCATACCTCCAATCATGATAAAACTTAGCATGAGAAAGTGTTATGGGCCAAGAAATGATGTTTTGAACAATCATCGTGATATGTAAATAAAATGATTCATCGTTAATTCGCGAAATCGTTGATCCAGAATACCACTGTACAACGATTTGAAGTTTGTTCAACTTTGCATAATTTTCTATGAAAATATGATTTAAAAAACTCCATAATTTTTTTTTCGCTCTCTACTCGAATTATAATAACGTTTCTATATTTTTTCGAAAAACTGAAAAATAATTATAAATGTTTATCGAAATGGATTCGAACTACACATTAATTTAGGGTGTTAAGGTGTAATTTAAATTGCACCTTGACATTGTCCCGAAATATGGAAAAAAAAATTCTAAAAATCCTCAAAATAAATGGCTGAATCCAAAAATTGCTTACTGGTAGTCATCAAATCAAAGTAGGAATTCATCAACTTGGGGAACCTTTTATAAGTATAAGAGTACATGACTAAATATTCATAATTATAATGCTAATTACGTATAAACTTAAACTTACTTCCAAAGTAGTGAGTGTTTAACGAAACAGTAAGAAATTTACGTGGAAAATTTTCGAGAAGAGATCGGCATTCAGTTCGTGCGTAAATATATGAAGCGAGTTATTGGACAAAATCGTTATTGGACAAATAAACCCGAACACGTTCGATCTCAGGAAGTGAACATTTCACGCACTTTTTGAGATGAATGAATGAATTGAATAAAGACCGCGGTAATAAGGCTTACAATGTTTAATAACTAAAACCTCATAACCATCCGATGCGTTTTCGCTTTTCCCAATGAACTGCAGATTGTTTGGCAAGAGCTGAAGAATTTTACCAAAAAGTCATGTTTTCAGGTGAAGCTCATTTTCATATCGGAGGGTATGTCAATAAGCAAAATTTCCACATATGGGATTCAGAGAACCCACATGTGTCTATTGAGAAGACAAAACATCCACAACGAGTCAATGTTATGTGTGGATTTTGGGCTGCCCGCTTCCTTGGGCTATTTTCTTCGGAAATGAGCAAGGAGCCGCCGTTACCGTCAACGGTGAAGCGATAATGGATAATTTTCTGTGGCGAGCCGTTTAGGATAAATGTAACAAAAACAAAGACAGTTGAAACATGAAATCGAAGTTACCATTGAAGAGAGTCGACCCGAAACAATCAAAAATGTACTAAAAAATTGGGTTGATCGGATGAGGTACTGCCGAGCCAGTTGTGGTAGTCATATGAATGATATTGTGTGACATTATTAAAAGATAAGGTTCAACCTTTCCAATAAATCGAGAAGTTTGAAAAAAATATCAGTACTTTTTTTACAGCGGATTCAAATTTTAAATGGCTCACCCTGTACATATATATCTACAAGCAAGACTCCCTACTTTGTGAGCGAAAAATTATCATATCAAACAATTATTCCACTAAAACAAATACGACTTTCTTGATTTATGGTGTTCTAAAAAGTGGTCATTGCAGTCTAGTATTTATTAGATTTTGGGCATATTAAACTGATAAGCCTGGTACTATTTCAGTTTCTTTTATCCCCGTTACCTTTTTTCTATTTTCCAAGCTCTATGTTCAGTTATGAACTATCTCTTCCTTGTCTGTTGTTTTAAATTTTGTATTTTACCTATGTTATCAAATTGTCAAATTGTATTTTTTGGGCCTGATAAGGACATTTGACCGTTTCGTCCCATTTTCATCTCTACTATTATTCTCCGGCTTGCACATATGTTTTTCCTGGTAACAATTTCCTATATAATGTTGTTTTATTTATCAGCGTCAAAAATTGCATCTTTACACAAATTGTGTTCGGCGACTATATTTAGAGACTCCCGTTTAAAATGCAGCAGCTAGTCAGTTCTTGATAACAATTTCTCACCACTTTACTACCGAATTTTCTCTTTAATCAACTTAACCATCTATATCCATATTCTTCCGCTACGCTTGGAGCCATATTATAAGTATGTTCTTGTTTCCATCTTTACATATTTTTGATGTTTTCATTGATACTTAGTTAAATTCCAACCGTCCTTTTCAAAAACCAGTTTTCGGTTTAACTGATATTGTTTCTTGATATGGTGCTACACAAATAAACAAACTATGATGTGTTTATGTAGTAAAAACCATAAAACATTTGGAAGTGATCTGTCACGCTTTATTACATAGTGCCTCAACAAGAAATTGCAACTCTAGGAATAAGGACTGATATATTTTTGAGCGATTCCCAAATGTTTTGGATCTAGCTTTCAGCATTCTTGAGCTAGTCCAGTTTCAAAACTCAATAAAATCCGCCAATAATATTCCTGATTTTATACTTTTTGTTAAAAAATTACCTTATATAAAAGAGCTGCGTTCGTATTGGACTCTGCATTCAAATAATGTTAAAAATATTGTTTTATGCTTGAGATATTACTTATAACAGTTTTGTGCAATGTTTTCAGACAATTCCAACGCAATGGATTGCGTTGTTGGTGTTTAATGAAATAATGAATCCATTTTTGAGGTGGGCAAGAGAGCCCGTAGATTCAGGCCTTAAATTTAGACGAATTGAAAAGATTAAACGCACTGAGAGAAGTGAGGAAACTTCATTGTTTCTGAGTATGTCAGTGTTCGAAGAGACCTCATTTTCAAAACTCTAGGGATCTTTGGCCCATGGGTCAAGACCTCAAATATAGTCAAATCGTAGAATAAATGTTCTTTCTGATTCGTGACGAAATTTTGTTGTGTGTTTCTAATACCCATATGACCATTGTTAAAGGGGAAGATTTTTGGACCCCTATCGAAAACTCCGAGTGCAAAATTGGTCGATACCTTAAATCTAGGTCTCAGGGCACATAGACATCGACCTAAGGCCTTCAATTTAGCCCTATCGTAAAATTTGTGTCATATTTAGATTCTTCATAAAGTTCACTATTACTAAGTACCCATATGTCCATGTTCGAAAGGACCACCATAGGGACCATTGACCCAGGGATTAAGGACTTAAAGTTAGTCATATCGTAAAATTAATATGATATTCGGAGTCGCGACTAAATATTTGTGTTTCTTGATACGCATTTCTCTATTGTTCAAGGAGGTCTATTTTTGATCGTAGGGCCCTAATGATCCACGCCGAATTTCAAATTGGCAAAAATCTTAAATATATGCATATATTTTTCAGCGCCTTGCCCTTACCCTGGGCGAAGCCTCAAATTATTCGTATCGAAAATGAATATCACCTTCTGATACATGACGAAATTTTATTGTTTTTTAATATGGCCTATTTTATTTAATTATTTTGTTCTCTGCGCACTACAATATCCAACATCTTATATTCTAGTGCGGATTAAGAGGATTGTAAGGTTAACATTTTGGTGAAATCATAATCATGGTACAATAGAGAAGGTAAAGTTATGCTAACAGCTGATTTTAAAATTTTTCTTGTAGTAATTGAATTTTGAAATTTGACAATGTCATTTGTTGAAGTTTGTAAAGGAAAAATTCTTTATCCAACATTCACAATTATCATCAAACATTCACAAAAATGTATTTTTGGCATTCCCTTTCAAGTGACTTTGACAATCTTGCGAACTATTTTGGTTCTTGTTGGGCTAATGACTGACAATACCTTGTTTATTTTACAATGATCACAATATTTAGAATCAAAAAATAGCTCCTATTTAATAGTTATGACATTGCTTACTCTTTCAACTCATAAATATAGTTACATATTCGGATTTGAGAGAAGATTTCGCCGATTCTGGATAGCCATATGTCCTTGAACATTAGGAGATGGGTTTTGTACCCCAGGTCCAAATGCTCACGCCCAGTTAGGGTTAACGAATGTATACCTAGCACTTCCAAAAATAACTGATTTAAAAGCCGCCCTTAACGTACATGTAAAGTTTGATCGGGTGTAATTTGTGGCCTCTAGAGCTGCAAGACTACCTAGACTTTTGTGTTAGAGCTTTTGGAAAGCATGGAACGATATGATTAAATTTTACCAGAGGTGGGTGCTTGTCACTCGTAATGCTTTGTGTGAAACTCGAAATCGGGTGAAATATGTGGCTTTTAGAGCCGTAGATTCTGAAACCGGGAAATACCTACATATGATATCAAAATATGGATAGATGTGGACCAATTGCAGTAGGGTTCGTCCTTGGCCCAATCTTGATGAAAGTAACAAGTTTCATCAAAATAGGTTCATAATTGCAAGCTGTACTTTGATTACAAAGATCGATGGACAAACAAACGAACCTCGCTCAATGGAATCAGATAGTGATTCTGAGTCAATCGGTACTATGGTTTTTCTCCGGAATTCCCGACCCAAGATGCTAAGATCCCGGGAATATTTTAAAATTCTACAAAGCCGATTTATTTTAAAAATTTATGGCGGAAAACATTAAATAAAGTAAATTTTGTATAAGATATTGTACTTATAACTCGATGGAATTAGAATTTAAATGGCCATCAATGTTTTTTAGGACTAATACGGAAATCGCTTTTACAGCTATCAATAACAGCTGTAAAAATTTTAATATATTCTTCTAGAAAAGAGACAAATTGCAAAGAAGTTGTAAATGAATTTACAACTGTAAGATAAGTCCCAAACTACCCGAAGTGTTCCAGGAAGTAATAATCGAAATATGTTTAAGGATGCGATACTTAATTCAACGAATTCATCAATTTTATAATTAAATATAATACTTTTAAAATTCAATGTTTTTGATTAAACGTATTTTCATTAAAAAAATAAAAATAACACTTAGCAACATACTCATATATATTAATATCAAATCTGTTTTCTAAATTTCTCTACCGAATACCATTTTTTGGAAATTGGGATTTCGTGCGTGTTTAAAAACTACGACGTCGCAACTAGGTGCATTAGCAGAAGACATATCATGCACTTACGAGTATATCCTATTTTGGGACCCAATTAAATAAAGACGAAATACGTTTTGCAAAAAACATGTTGTTTCAAAATATTCTTAGTACTCCGTATGTCCGTTAAGCAAATGTGCTATAGCAGAAATATGTTTACTGTTTGCAAAGTGATAACTGTATAGTATTTAAAATAGGCCGATTATTTTTTCAAGATTCATCGAAAATTCGTATAGTACCAGAGGGAGGAAATAGCATACTGAACGAAAATGTACACAGCATTTAACAATTAATAGTTTTGCGATAGTATCGGCTTTCAAAGTTAATTGATTGTTATCTCGGAATTGCTCTTTTTTTGCTAACGTCAGTACCAGAAGAAGTGGATACCTCTAAATAATAATAATATTTTAAATTTTTTTAAGTGAATAGGTGACCTTCAGTTTGATTATCTTGCTTGAGGTCACGTAATTAAACTCGATGTTGTGCTTTTGGTTAAATTTTTATTGTTCCCAATATTTTGATTAACTTCGTAAATCATCCAGTTTATTCTGCAAGACAAAATCCGTAAATAGGTCAATAGAACAAATGAACGGACGTGCGGCCCACTGGACATAAGCCTGACATCACCGACGGAAAGATAGTAATACATACAAGCTACAACTTTGCCTCAGAGAGTAAATAAAAATTCCAAATGGTTTGCAAGATATGAGCCTACAAGTAGACTACTTTTGTTCGCAAAAATAACACCGAGGACCCAAATCTTTGGGGGCCAATAAACAAAAAAATTCACGACTTTGGGAAAAACTGGGAGACACGGGACTTTTTTTGGGGTTTTATCAAGTAGTTTTTTCTCGGAAGGCTTCGTAGGTGCCTTCGTGAATATCTAGAAGATTTGTGTTTTTGCAAGATGGTAGATCTGCTGAGTTTTTTAAACGAATGGCTGCGGCTCTATCACAGTTTTCTACAGTACTTATAGAGTAGTTAATCTTAGACAGGGGACAATCACAATGGACACTTTACGTGTCACCGGCTGGATGTAACGCGTATCAACTAGGGTATTTTAAGACTAAAAGTCGACTTTTCGACTTCTACAAAAAAAAGTAGACTTTATCTTTAGGGAAATGAAAATGCAATATTTTGAAATAAAAAACAAGTTTTCTAAATATAAAAAACTTTTTTTTAAAAAAGTTAGAGTGATTGTTTACTAATATACATTCGGAATTTCAAGTAGTCTGTACATTACTCGTATTTACATTCAAGTTTTTTAAAACTAAACTTAGTACTTAGTTTTTATTTTTTAAGCAGTTGATAAATATTCATGAAACCACATTTCCGCATCAATTGATATAAAAAAACTATCATATCCACATTTCTTCAACCTATTCTTTCAACCTATTTTACACCACCTACAATAGTTTTCCGAGAAAGACAGAATTTTTATACATCTCAAAGTGAAGAAGGGGAATCTGTAAACGAATGTATGCCCGAGTAAAAAAGATGGCGTTAAATTGTAAATTCGGAGAACATTTAAACATCATGACACTGGACCGCTTTATTATTGGACTACTACACAAAATTTATGATAGGTTATGTGAAGAAGACGAAAGTCTAACATTGGAGTTAGCGTTAAAGACGGCAATGATAATGAAAACAAAATTAACTACAAAAGACACGAGTGAGAGTAGAACAGAACTCTGCGACTGCTGCGACGGAAACCGGTGCGGCAAGAAAATGTAAATTAAATGACGACGGGTGCGGCCACGGTTTTTGGTTGTCATTTCTTAGCTGTTTTTATTTATTATTTGACCTTGATTGATTTTGAAAAAAATTCAATAAATTTATTTGCAAAATAAACATGAATTATTTTGAAATGTTCAATTGCAAATTGCATGCACAATCAAATTACTCTTATTTTATTATAGTTTTCTTATTTTGGTCCATTTTATTAACTTTTAAAAGTTATGACTTCTTCTTCTTACTGCAAATATGCACAAAAACTATTAGCCCATACGGTTTTTGTTTATAAAAAACACGAAAATATGGCAACACATAGAGAGAGGCAGTAGCAAAAATTGAGAGCAAGAAAAACCGCAGAGAAAATGGAAATAGATTTAATTCAGTGCGGTTTTGCCTCTCAATTTTTCATATATATTTGACAACCGCAGCCGCAATGTTGTGTTTCTACTCTGAAGATTTATAGGCTGTTTCCACTACGGTCGCGTCCACGTCCGCGTCCAAAAATCAATGAACGCGTGTTAAAGCCTATACAAAAACATAGGTTAGGTATGGGAAAAAGTCGCGTTCATATTGGACGCGTTTTTCGATAAGTCGCGTTTACTATAAATTCGATTATTTTTGCAATCGAAACCCACCCATACCTATTAATGGCAACATCACAAATTGCACATCCCTATTAAAACAGCTGTTTATCAGCTTAAACATAAAGCGCTGCTGCTACTGCACATTTCCATTAGGCGCAATTCCATTTGATCCTCATTTTTCCACTACGGTTAGCAAAATAATATCATTTAACTCCATGATTATGTCACAACACAAAAATATTAAAATTTTTCGCACCGCAAAAAAAAACAAATAAACACAAACAGCTGTTTGAACGCAAACGTGGACGAAAAACACAATGGAAACACCATTAAAAATTTTCGATAAATCGTGGACGCGACCGTAGTGGAAACAGCCTATTAAATGTACAGTATGTAAACCTCAGAAGCCGTGAGAAACATGGCAGACGTAGCAGTAATAACTATGGTGGCAGCGGCAGAGCCACGAAGCAATGCCTACATTGCGGAGGGAAAAATCACGACGAAGCAAATTTAAAAACAGCAAATGCTTCTCTTGCAAAAGGAATGGTCATTTAGCATCGGTTTGTCCTAACAGAAGAGATCGTTTTGTTAATTATGTATCTGATTATAACAGTGATTACACTGTTAATAACATTTTTGATTGTTCTATTTTTAGTGTTAAGAGCAAGCTCTCTTGCGGTGTATACTCTTTGTCAGTGTCAATCGATGGTATCAAAATTAATGCTGCTTGTGACACGGGAGCACCTTGCATGTTGGCAAGGTTTATGTATAGAAGGTTACGCCATCCCAGCCCCCTTCCCTTTTCTGTTTTTGACGTTTGTCACCAATGACGTCACGCAAACTTTGTTCCTATTGACTAAAAATTTCGAGCTAACAGCTGATAATATTTGTGTATTCATAACAGTGGGACAATTGACTATTTTTGCCATCAATTTATTTATTAGCGAAAAACGAACAATTTTTTGTATATTAAGTTAAAGTTTTATTTAATTTTCTTTTTTTGGTATAAATGTTTTTGGTAATGTCGGCATTTAATATTCTTAACCTAAAGTACATTCTGCACCGGAAAAACATTCTTTTTACATTTTCTTCAAGTTCAACACCTTCAGCTTCTTCTATGTGTTTTTTTAAATATTGATTCGTTAGCCACAATGTTTTTTAACTAAATGTTTCTAAACAAACAATAAAAATGTTACTTATACACATACTCACATATTTTTTACTGTTGGTTTTCATACATTTGCCCACTGCACACTTAATGTTTACGTTTCGATTTGTTGTTTTATTTCTTCACAAATCTGACAAAGTGATTTCAGTTGTAGGGTTGCCAACTCACTGCAATATGTACATTTTTCACATGAAATCTTAGCTTTGTTAACTAAAAGTAGGCAGACATAGAGCTGGCAACCCACTTCTTTTTGATGTTTGTCACCAACTACGTCACCTAACGGCAATTTTTGCTGATGGCGTAACCTTGTATTTATAAACCTTGGAGTTCCGTATGTAAACTATAGCGGAGATGTAATCTCTTTAATTGGTGAGTACGATGAAAACATTGTGTATGAGGGCAAATCAACGAACATTGTAGTTGTCGTCACTGACACAATAAGTCCGCCTTTGCTTGGACGTACGTTTTTGAGAGCAATCTAATTCCATAAACGTTGTTAACGATTACTCTGTCATTGTTGGTCAAATCAAAAACGAATTTTCAGCTGTATTTAGTAATGGAATTGGTACGTACACCAATAATAGTATTTCGTTGGAAGTGGATAGGAAGCCGCGCCCCGTGCCATGGAGGGAAAAAGTAGAGTTTAAATTGCGTAAGATGATGGAGAAGGGTATATTGGAACAGATAGATAACTCGGAATGGGTTACCCCACTTGTTCCGATTCTTAAAACTAATGGGGATTAAAGGATTTGTGGGGACTATAAGGTCACCCTGAATAGGCACTTGATCGACTTCAAATACCCACTTCCTCGCATCGACGAAATTTTTGCGAACTTCAGGGTGGTGAATTGTTTACGAAATTGGAATTTTAGACGAGAAGTCGCAACTTTTGTGCTCATGGAGTACACATATTGGTACCTTCAAGGTAAAGCGTTTGCCATTTGGCATTAAAACAGCGTCAGCCATATTTCAGAAAACTATGGAGAATTTATTGCGAGGAATTCCTAACGTAGTGGTGTATCAGGACGACATTTAAACACACTAAAGTGCGTGCTTCAAAAGCTTCAGATGGCGCGTCTTAGACTAAATCGGGACAAATGCAAATTTTTCCAATCCAGGATTTCATACTTAGGACCCAAGACGATTACCGAAGTACGAGCCTTTACTGGAATGGTAAACTATTATTCTAAATTTTTCGAAGAAAATGTCGCCCCTGTATGCATTATTACAGAAAGACAACAAGTTAAATTGGTCAGAAGAGTGCCAAACGGCCTATGACACAATAAAAGCCGATGTTACATCTGACCGGGTTCTTGCTCATTTTAATCCCCAACTACCTATAGTCCAAACAACGGATGCATCGACTAACGCAGTTGCGGGTGTGCTTTCGCACCAGGTGGACAATGAGCTTAACCAATTTCATTCGTTTCAAGATCATTGACAATAAGCGAGATAAATTACAGCACGCTCGAAAAAGAGGCACTTGCCATAATATTTTCTGTTACGAAATTAAGACAATATTTAAAAGAGAACAAGTTTATTTTGAATACTGACCACGAGCCACTGTCAACAATTTTCGGCGAATACAAAAGGTTACCTTTGATGGCATCAGCACGCATTCTAAGGTGGGCATTACGTTTTATCTGGATTTGATTACTCAGTAAAATACTTGAAGGGAGCTTTGAATTATGCTGATGGTCTCTCCCGAATGCCACAACAAGTAGCCCGTAAAGAATGAAATGAATTATGATAACCTCATAGAATCCGAGAATACCATGCAAATAAATTTTAGTAATGTGGCTAGAGAGACAAGTCGTGTTCCGATATTGTCTAGACTAAGTGAATCAATATTAAGAGGGACAGTGAACAGACTTCAACATGATGATTTCCTTCCTTATCGTAACAAGGAGACGGAACTTTCGGTTGAATATGGTTGTATATTATGGGGCTACAGGGTCGTTGTACCATTGAAACTCCGGTATAAAAATTATTGTCAAAAATTGCAGTCGTCTCCCGAGAAAAGTGCCTTGATTCCTTGGAATTCAGCCGACTCTGTATGGAGTCGCATACATATAGACTATGCAGGACTTATTAAAAACTATTATCTGCTTGTCATAATTGATTCTTTTTCGAAATTTATTGAGGTTTTTAAAACCAAGGACATAATTTCTGCTTTCACGATTTCTAAAGTTAGAGAATTGTTTTGTCGCTATGGTTTGGTTGATGTTTTAGTAAGTGCAATGGAAGACAATTCACATCTGAGAATTTTAGGGCATTTTTAAAGAACAATAGCGTAAGGCACATTTTGACAGCCCCTGGGCACCCTGCCACAAATGGCCAGGCAGAAAATGCTGTTAAAACCTAAAAAATCGGTTATATCATCTTTAAAATCAGATAGGAAATGTACGATCGATACCGCCATAAACCGATTTTTAGTTGATTATAGGAACACAATACATCTTACAACTGGTGAATCCCCAGCGAAACTTTTTTTGGTAGATCTTTGAAGACTTGGTTTAGCAATTTAAGACCTCCAATGACAACGACCGAGATTAGAGAAAAAACGACCAGGATTAGAAGAAATGAAAAGTGTTCTCAACAATAAAGTTAAGTGAAATGTTGAATTTTCAAAAGGACAAAACGTATTAATTAGAGACTTTAGCAACCCCAACAAGCCAAGTTGTTCCCAGGCTACTTTAAAGGAAAAACTTGGGCCTCGTTCATACATTTGCATTCTAGCTCACAACAACCGGGAGATGAAACGTCACTTGGATCAAATTCTTAATCGAGTTCAAAGCAAAGAAGAAACCAACTTGCGGAGTGAAGAAGAAACTAATATGCAAGAGGAATCGGAAAATATTAGGTCAGAGAGCCTTTGGCCTTAAAACCCACAATCTCTTCGGCCATATCAATATCAAGTAAACGGGTGGGTATCAATACGAGGTCGACCGCAAAAGTAACTGGCCTAACATAAAAAGAACCGTTTTTTTTAATTATTATTATTTATTTTTCAACATAATCTCCTTCCAACTCAATACACTTCATCAAACGTTTTTCAAGTTTTATAATTCCATCCGAAAAGTAAGATTTTTCAAGACCTTTAAAATATGCCTCAGTTTCAGCAATAACCTCGCTATTGGACGAAAATTTTGTGCCACCGAGAATTTTTTTTAAATTTAGAAACATGAAATAATCGGAAGGAGCTAAATCTGGACTATATGGTGGATGCGGAGCAATTTCAAATCGTAATTCGGCCAGTTTTTGTTGAGTTAAAAATGCAGTGTGTGAAGGAGCATTATCTTGACGAAAAAGAACTTTTTTTTCTAAATGCGATCGTTTTATCTTGATTTCTTCACTCAACCGATCCAATAATGCACAATAATATTCACTATTTATAGTTTTTTCTTTCTCAAGATAATCAATAAATATTATACCCCTTGCATCCCAAAATACTGTGGCCATTACTTTTCCTGCTGACTTAACAGTTTTCGCCTTCTTAAGACCACTTTTACCAGCTTCTTTCCATTGTTTTGACTGTTCTTTGCATTCTGGGAAGTAGTGATGGATCCATGTTTCATCAACAGTTATGAATCGGCGCAAGAACTCTATTGGATTACGCTGATAAATTGCTAAAAGCTCCTCGGAATTGGTCCAACGGACGATTTTTTGGGACAAAGTCAACAAACGTGGCACCCTACTTGCGGATAGCTTTTTCATGTGGAGTTCATGATGTAAAATACTCCAAACTTGTTTTTCGTGTATTTTAACAATATCAGCAAGTTCTCTGAGCTTTATTCGTCTATCTTTAGTCACTTCATTAAATATTTTTCTAATGTTTTCAATAGTAGTAGCAGTTTTCGGTCTTCCAGAGCGTTGTTCATCTTCTGAACTTGAACGACCCATTTTATATTGTTGAACCCAGGATTTCACGGTGGAGTATGATGGTGCATTATCACCATGAACAGAATCCAATTCATCTTTGATTAATTGTGGCGTATAACCTTTCATATAAAAGTGTTTATTTACCGCACGAAACTCTTAATTTTCCATTTGGTGAAAATAAATAAAGGCGTATAATAAATTTAATCAATACTCCTTGTTAAGATGACAGTTAAAAATATTTGAAGTTAAATAAAAAAGTTGTCATGAAAAAGTCGACTTTTATACTTTTTTAGACAAAAAAGTCGACTTGCCGACTTTGACGTCAGAAATCGACTTTTCAAGTACAAGTCCTTCTAACCTAACCTATATATTATTAATAGTTAATGCAGCTTAACGATGTTCTTAAGCCTGTGTGTATGAAATAAAAGCCGCAGTTGTCGGTCTAAATGATATGTGCTATATCTTATTTTTGTGATTTAAGGTCGCTATTAAAATCGTCTTGTAAATTCCCAACTGTCAAAAACCAACTTTGTGAAAATTAACACAGCGGTCTAGGCTATAATATTACCCTACTTTAAGGGTTTATTTAGCTCGTAGTCCGAAAACCTGAAACATAGATATGTGGATACTACAAAAAGCGTCTCTTACAATTTTTAACAAAGTTTGCTTTTATCTGTGGGTTGCATTGTAAAAATCTCTGCATAAAGTTACCAATTTTGCGTCCAAAATTTTAAAAATCAAATTTATTTTGTACATCGTAACAATTAATATGCATCTAATAATATTCGAAAGACTCTCTAAATGTCGATACGAGGGTTGCTATTTATTTTTCCGGTCCTGACAACACTAGTGTCCCCAGATGCAAACTGGAACTTCCATTGAAAATTTCGACATTTTTTACCGTAACTTTACTCAGAACGTTTTGTCATTTGAGGGCGAATTGTTTGCTTACAGTGTGTTGAAAAATTCATCTCAGTCAAAAAATGGAATCATCCCGTGAACATTTTCGTGCGATGATTTTTTACGATTTCCGGAGTGAGTTATCGAGGCAAGAGCACCATCAAAAACCACTGTTAATCACTGGTACCAAGAGTTCAGTCTCTGACGCCGTTCGCTCCAGGGTGGACTTTGTGAAGGACATCCAACTTCGGCAATTTTCCAAAAACCATCGATTCTGTGCGTGAACTGATTAAGCAAAACCGACTTGTAACATTCCTTGAGATTGAGGCATCCTTGGACATTAATATGACAAGCATCAATAAGATATTGCATGTTCATTTGGCCGTGAAAAAAATTTGTTCTCGTTGGATCCCACATAATTTGACGAATGCTCAAAAAAAGGCTCGTATGGATTGGTGCAAAGGGATGGTGAAAAAGTATAACTGCGGTAGCTCAAAGGCAGTGTATAGCATTGTCACAGGTGACGAATCATGGATATATGCATATGAACGCGAAACAAAACAGCAATCGACCGTATTGGTCTTTCAAGACGAGCCAAATCCAAGAATTTTTTTTTTTTAAATAACCAACACTCAGGGGATGCCCCCTATACATGTGGTGCATTGCGTTGGCGAGTGGAAATTAATGGATCGGAGGGGGGAAAGAGGGAGTAATGTTTGTTGATGCTTGCCTTGAACTTCTGGATGTCGCTAACGTAGTGGTGTATCAGGACGACATTTAAACACACTAAAGTGCGTGCTTCAAAAGCTTCAGATGGCGCGTCTTAGACTAAATCGGGACAAATGCAAATTTTTCCAATCCAGGATTTCATACTTAGGACCCAAGACGATTACCGAAGTACGAGCCTTTACTGGAATGGTAAACTATTATTCTAAATTTTTCGAAGAAAATGTCGCCCCTGTATGCATTATTACAGAAAGACAACAAGTTAAATTGGTCAGAAGAGTGCCAAACGGCCTATGACACAATAAAAGCCGATGTTACATCTGACCGGGTTCTTGCTCATTTTAATCCCCAACTACCTATAGTCCAAACAACGGATGCATCGACTAACGCAGTTGCGGGTGTGCTTTCGCACCAGGTGGACAATGAGCTTAACCAATTTCATTCGTTTCAAGATCATTGACAATAAGCGAGATAAATTACAGCACGCTCGAAAAAGAGGCACTTGCCATAATATTTTCTGTTACGAAATTAAGACAATATTTAAAAGAGAACAAGTTTATTTTGAATACTGACCACGAGCCACTGTCAACAATTTTCGGCGAATACAAAAGGTTACCTTTGATGGCATCAGCACGCATTCTAAGGTGGGCATTACGTTTTATCTGGATTTGATTACTCAGTAAAATACTTGAAGGGAGCTTTGAATTATGCTGATGGTCTCTCCCGAATGCCACAACAAGTAGCCCGTAAAGAATGAAATGAATTATGATAACCTCATAGAATCCGAGAATACCATGCAAATAAATTTTAGTAATGTGGCTAGAGAGACAAGTCGTGTTCCGATATTGTCTAGACTAAGTGAATCAATATTAAGAGGGACAGTGAACAGACTTCAACATGATGATTTCCTTCCTTATCGTAACAAGGAGACGGAACTTTCGGTTGAATATGGTTGTATATTATGGGGCTACAGGGTCGTTGTACCATTGAAACTCCGGTATAAAAATTATTGTCAAAAATTGCAGTCGTCTCCCGAGAAAAGTGCCTTGATTCCTTGGAATTCAGCCGACTCTGTATGGAGTCGCATACATATAGACTATGCAGGACTTATTAAAAACTATTATCTGCTTGTCATAATTGATTCTTTTTCGAAATTTATTGAGGTTTTTAAAACCAAGGACATAATTTCTGCTTTCACGATTTCTAAAGTTAGAGAATTGTTTTGTCGCTATGGTTTGGTTGATGTTTTAGTAAGTGCAATGGAAGACAATTCACATCTGAGAATTTTAGGGCATTTTTAAAGAACAATAGCGTAAGGCACATTTTGACAGCCCCTGGGCACCCTGCCACAAATGGCCAGGCAGAAAATGCTGTTAAAACCTAAAAAATCGGTTATATCATCTTTAAAATCAGATAGGAAATGTACGATCGATACCGCCATAAACCGATTTTTAGTTGATTATAGGAACACAATACATCTTACAACTGGTGAATCCCCAGCGAAACTTTTTTTGGTAGATCTTTGAAGACTTGGTTTAGCAATTTAAGACCTCCAATGACAACGACCGAGATTAGAGAAAAAACGACCAGGATTAGAAGAAATGAAAAGTGTTCTCAACAATAAAGTTAAGTGAAATGTTGAATTTTCAAAAGGACAAAACGTATTAATTAGAGACTTTAGCAACCCCAACAAGCCAAGTTGTTCCCAGGCTACTTTAAAGGAAAAACTTGGGCCTCGTTCATACATTTGCATTCTAGCTCACAACAACCGGGAGATGAAACGTCACTTGGATCAAATTCTTAATCGAGAAGTTGATCAAGTTCAAAGCAAAGAAGAAACCAACTTGCGGAGTGAAGAAGAAACTAATATGCAAGAGGAATCGGAAAATATTAGGTCAGAGAGCCTTTGGCCTTAAAACCCACAATCTCTTCGGCCATATCAATATCAAGTAAACGGGTGGGTATCAATACGAGGTCGACCGCAAAAGTAACTGGCCTAACATAAAAAGAACCGTTTTTTTTAATTATTATTATTTATTTTTCAACATAATCTCCTTCCAACTCAATACACTTCATCAAACGTTTTTCAAGTTTTATAATTCCATCCGAAAAGTAAGATTTTTCAAGACCTTTAAAATATGCCTCAGTTTCAGCAATAACCTCGCTATTGGACGAAAATTTTGTGCCACCGAGAATTTTTTTTAAATTTAGAAACATGAAATAATCGGAAGGAGCTAAATCTGGACTATATGGTGGATGCGGAGCAATTTCAAATCGTAATTCGGCCAGTTTTTGTTGAGTTAAAAATGCAGTGTGTGAAGGAGCATTATCTTGACGAAAAAGAACTTTTTTTTCTAAATGCGATCGTTTTATCTTGATTTCTTCACTCAACCGATCCAATAATGCACAATAATATTCACTATTTATAGTTTTTTCTTTCTCAAGATAATCAATAAATATTATACCCCTTGCATCCCAAAATACTGTGGCCATTACTTTTCCTGCTGACTTAACAGTTTTCGCCTTCTTAAGACCACTTTTACCAGCTTCTTTCCATTGTTTTGACTGTTCTTTGCATTCTGGGAAGTAGTGATGGATCCATGTTTCATCAACAGTTATGAATCGGCGCAAGAACTCTATTGGATTACGCTGATAAATTGCTAAAAGCTCCTCGGAATTGGTCCAACGGACGATTTTTTGGGACAAAGTCAACAAACGTGGCACCCTACTTGCGGATAGCTTTTTCATGTGGAGTTCATGATGTAAAATACTCCAAACTTGTTTTTCGTGTATTTTAACAATATCAGCAAGTTCTCTGAGCTTTATTCGTCTATCTTTAGTCACTTCATTAAATATTTTTCTAATGTTTTCAATAGTAGTAGCAGTTTTCGGTCTTCCAGAGCGTTGTTCATCTTCTGAACTTGAACGACCCATTTTATATTGTTGAACCCAGGATTTCACGGTGGAGTATGATGGTGCATTATCACCATGAACAGAATCCAATTCATCTTTGATTAATTGTGGCGTATAACCTTTCATATAAAAGTGTTTATTTACCGCACGAAACTCTTAATTTTCCATTTGGTGAAAATAAATAAAGGCGTATAATAAATTTAATCAATACTCCTTGTTAAGATGACAGTTAAAAATATTTGAAGTTAAATAAAAAAGTTGTCATGAAAAAGTCGACTTTTATACTTTTTTAGACAAAAAAGTCGACTTGCCGACTTTGACGTCAGAAATCGACTTTTCAAGTACAAGTCCTTCTAACCTAACCTATATATTATTAATAGTTAATGCAGCTTAACGATGTTCTTAAGCCTGTGTGTATGAAATAAAAGCCGCAGTTGTCGGTCTAAATGATATGTGCTATATCTTATTTTTGTGATTTAAGGTCGCTATTAAAATCGTCTTGTAAATTCCCAACTGTCAAAAACCAACTTTGTGAAAATTAACACAGCGGTCTAGGCTATAATATTACCCTACTTTAAGGGTTTATTTAGCTCGTAGTCCGAAAACCTGAAACATAGATATGTGGATACTACAAAAAGCGTCTCTTACAATTTTTAACAAAGTTTGCTTTTATCTGTGGGTTGCATTGTAAAAATCTCTGCATAAAGTTACCAATTTTGCGTCCAAAATTTTAAAAATCAAATTTATTTTGTACATCGTAACAATTAATATGCATCTAATAATATTCGAAAGACTCTCTAAATGTCGATACGAGGGTTGCTATTTATTTTTCCGGTCCTGACAACACTAGTGTCCCCAGATGCAAACTGGAACTTCCATTGAAAATTTCGACATTTTTTACCGTAACTTTACTCAGAACGTTTTGTCATTTGAGGGCGAATTGTTTGCTTACAGTGTGTTGAAAAATTCATCTCAGTCAAAAAATGGAATCATCCCGTGAACATTTTCGTGCGATGATTTTTTACGATTTCCGGAGTGAGTTATCGAGGCAAGAGCACCATCAAAAACCACTGTTAATCACTGGTACCAAGAGTTCAGTCTCTGACGCCGTTCGCTCCAGGGTGGACTTTGTGAAGGACATCCAACTTCGGCAATTTTCCAAAAACCATCGATTCTGTGCGTGAACTGATTAAGCAAAACCGACTTGTAACATTCCTTGAGATTGAGGCATCCTTGGACATTAATATGACAAGCATCAATAAGATATTGCATGTTCATTTGGCCGTGAAAAAAATTTGTTCTCGTTGGATCCCACATAATTTGACGAATGCTCAAAAAAAGGCTCGTATGGATTGGTGCAAAGGGATGGTGAAAAAGTATAACTGCGGTAGCTCAAAGGCAGTGTATAGCATTGTCACAGGTGACGAATCATGGATATATGCATATGAACGCGAAACAAAACAGCAATCGACCGTATTGGTCTTTCAAGACGAGCCAAATCCAAGAATTTTTTTTTTTTAAATAACCAACACTCAGGGGATGCCCCCTATACATGTGGTGCATTGCGTTGGCGAGTGGAAATTAATGGATCGGAGGGGGGAAAGAGGGAGTAATGTTTGTTGATGCTTGCCTTGAACTTCTGGATGTCGCAATTAGTGGGAAATACATTTGCCGGAAGTCGATTCCACATACGGACTGTACGAGCGAAAAACGAATTTGATCTGTAGTGTATAGTGCGGTCAACTGGCCAATCGATAACAAACGGGTGTGAATTCCTAGATAGTCGCGTATCCCTGCCGAACATCCTCACGTCAGGAATAAGGCGACGGATGTCTGATGAACACACACCATGAAAGTAACGATAGAACAGCGTCACGCAACCCACATTCCGACGATGCTCAAGGGAAACAAAAGAGTTGGATACCCTACTGTCACCTATCAGAACCATCGCTCTCCTTTAAACACGGTCAAGTAGCTCCAAGGATGATTTTGGAGCACCTGCCCATATATGGGAGTTGTATTCCACCTTTGGCCTGATGTAAGTTGTATAGATATTGAAAAGATCAGAAGGAGTGAAATATTTCTTGCACCGCTTTAAAAAGCCTATGCACTTGAGTGCTTCTTTCGACACTTCGAATACATGTCTCGCCCAACGAGCGTCACATTGTATTTTCATGCCCAGAACATCGAGAGCTTCTGATTGTTCAATATCCGTACCGTCGATAGAAATTGACGATATTGTTGGGTCAGCGAATCGCTTGTGAGACAACAAGCAGCACTGTGTCTTACGTGCATTAAGATCTACTCTATTCACTCGACCCCATTCGGAAATGGCCAGTAGATCCCGGCCAAGTGTCTCATCCATAATTCGCCTTTTGTCTTCAATATCTTGAAGGCTCGGCCTACGGTCGAATGAATATGAATGACAGAGGTTACTATCATTTGCGAAGGAGTAGATTGAATTCACGGTCTGACCCAATAGATCGTCAATGAAAATAAGAAATAAAGAGGAAGAAAGGACAGAGCCGTGTGGTACACCTGCGGTCAGTCTATGAGTGTTGGATGAGAACCCATCTACAACAACTCTAATAGTGCGATCTCTAAGAAAGCTCGATATAAACCGAGCAAACGTATTACCGACATCAAAAGCGATCGTTATAAACGGCCATGTTGCCACATTGCCTTTAGTGGAACGTAGGACGGTTAATTATCTGTTTGCCAACAGTCTTCGAAAAAATGAGGCAAGATAATTAGATCATTTTGCATCACGACAATGCGAGCTCTCACACATCAGCTGAAACGATGAGCTATTTGACCAATCAAGATGAATTGATGGGCCATTCACCGTACAGCCCTGATTTGGCACCTGATGACTTCTTCTGCGTGGTCAACGTTTTTCATCACCTGAAGCAGCTGTTGAAGTGTGTTCAAAAATCATGTTTCGGAGGTGTCTGAATCGGAGTGGAAAAAGTGCTTTGCGCATGCAAAAGTGTATTGCTCTTAAAGGAGAATATTTTTAAAATCAATAAAACCATTTTCAATGATTTCTGTTAGTCTATTGCAGTATTTCGAATAGAAATTTTGAATCAGTTAACATGTAAATTTGTGAACTTTTTGTAATTTTGAATTCTATTCAAAACATTTAAATAACTTTTATTAAGTTTGTTTTATTAATCCTTTACTTAGTATTATTGAATCCGCTCTTTAGGAGCCTAACAATATCGTATGTATGCGAATCTTAAAGTAAAATTCAATAGTCAATCCTGACATGGATTCTGTGTTATGCGGTTCTCTGCGTCTTTTTGGCAGGTTTTGCATTAATTTGTTCACAGTGGTGGTGTGTTAACTGTATTTGTTTGATGTTTTTGATTACAGAGTAAAGAACACTAGACTTGTAGAGTGGAGAACTCTAGTTTTATAAAACGGGTAACTCTAGATTGGTAGATTTTATGTGCGGTATTGTACGTGGGCCTTAAGGCAATCACATAACTGCGAATTTTAATCCAGATTTGGTTTAAGCCTTGTAAAATAGAGTTGAGGCCTCTATAGCCAGCCATTTCCGTGTTGTGTTTTGACTGCTATATAGATCACTTGTGAGAGCATTTAAACCAGGTTTGGCTTAAACCTCGTGCGGCAGAGTATAGGATTCGACACAGTATTTTGCGTGCGTGTGTTTGCGATATGCTGTGTCGAGAAACTCGGTTCTGTTAGTCATGTAGAATTGTCACGATTTGTATATAAACCTACAAAAAATTAAGTGTGATTCATTTAGAGTTTTTTCTTATGTGAGTTACCGGTTTCAATGATGAAAGGGGTGATTGAAAGTTAGACCTTTCGAATATGACGCATACGTAGTTAAAGGGACCAACATTTGAATGGAATTTTAATTAGTTAAAAACGTTCATTTCGGCCAGATCGAATCTTATATACACTCCACCGTGAATTCGCTTTTGAAGTGACCTTTGATTTGGAACTATGAGTTTGACTCCATTCTCACCAAAATCTTCAAATCAATATATGTATATAAAATGGTTGCGTTACTGACAGACCTTCTGATCAGTGCCTAGGCTAAACGGCTGAAGCTAGAATCATGAAATTTGCTGGGTTGGTGTAGGTCCCGATGTAGACGCTCGACAAGAAGGGATTTTTCGAAATTCGTCATTTTAGGGGTAAAGAAGTGATAAGTCAATGCCCGGATCAATCTTTTGAAGCTAGAAATTCCCAGTTCGGACAATGAAAATTCCTTATAATTTAGATTCAAAGTAAAAAAAAAATGATTATAAATTGCACCTTTGATTAGGGACATTTTCAGATATCGATGGTTGTTTTCATTCCTCAAATAGCAAGGGGAGCCGCTGATCTACCAGAATGTTTTCGATTGAACTCTCTGGATCTTGTCAAGGTTACTTGAACTTGATTTTCCCCGCAGCTAGGCACCGTATAGTCAGATAGAAATTTGAAATAGCGTTAAGGCCGGTAATGTTGGCACACCTTAAGCTTCAGCTGAGTCTTCTTGGCTTCCATATGACTTCCCCAGATAAGATGGCGATCCAGATAAATTTCCAGGTATGTATGTAACGTTATCGGTTTGGGGAAACAGGATATTGTTTAATTTTAATGTCGGACTTGAGCTGAAAATGAAAACTTACCTGTGTGCATTTAGTCTCGTTGACCTTTATCCTCCAGTCAGATAGCCATGATTCTACTTGTCTAAAATGAACACCTACATTCGTGGTTTTCTAAGTAAGACTTAAGGAGGCGAAAACAATTTACAAATTTTGATGATCAAACCAATGTGCCAGACTTTGTCAAATGCTTGAGCATCGTCTCGAAATACGGTGTAGCAATATTCGCGCAGAGCAAAAAAATTTTTTTATTGCTTGGGTCAGACGGTTTACCTTTTGCAAACTGATGGTCGGTTATTATATTGTTTGCCACAAAGAACGGTTTAGTTTTTGATACGAGTATAAAAACTTTTTCAAAGAGTTTGGATAAGAAGGGAAGCAAACTGATCGGTCTATATGAGGAAGGGATTGATTTTTACTTTCCAGGCTGTAAGATTATTTCAAACAAAGAAATTGTCCATTACTTGCAGGATTTAGGCGAAATACCAAGTCCAGATGGTTTGCGTAAAGATTGGCTCTCTTCTGAGTATTGAGTATCCGTAGGCATACTTGTATTTCTAAGAGTTTTCCATAATGAAAATTTGGTTGAAGCTGTAGGAGTAAGACTTGCAATAAAGTGTGCATACTGTCCTCGATTTTAAGAGCACTTTGCTACCTCTAAGTCTCGCTGGCGATCTAGTTTGCCGCCATTCGCAGCGAAACCTCCGTTTCCGGTTACAAGGAGATTTATTTTCCTGCTTTCCTGCAAAATTTACCAATTTTTTCAATGAAAGTCAATCAGTTGCTGTCCAGCATTTTCCGTTCGTTTAATCCTGCTATACTCACAAGCGCAATATGTGATAACATGTGTTGAAGGAAGCTTGGGGTCAAGTGTCTCCAAGTCAACACTGTTGTCTACTATGATATTATTTTACTTGTAGATTTTATTGAGTAAAACAAGTCTGAAGTTACGGGTAAATAGCCAGTTTTTCGGATCTTACGCACTTATATGCCAGTAACTTGGTCGAATATCAACCGATTTTAAAGTTTTCGGCTGATTTGAAAAGAATGGTGTATACTCTTTTAAAAAGCTCGCTGAAAAAAATCTGTGTATTTTTCCTGTAAACTCATTTTTTTAATTTTTTTGTAATTTTTTAACTTTGGATGAGTTTTTACACAGAATTTGTTAAAATAAAGCGAACAATTTTTGAACTGAATAATAAAGAGAGTGTTCTAACGAATACAATTCATTTTTAAAAATCCGTTAGCAACTCATTGAGTTTTTCAACTTTTATTAAAACAAAATTATATGGAAAAATACAATTTTTGGCCAAACTACACAGAAATATTTGTTTGACCGTTTTTTATTGAATGTCTCAGTATCGCGTTTGTCATGTAAACATACTTATATTGTTTTAGTTTTTGTTCATTAGTTTTGTTTGATTTATCACTTCTTACCACTTCAATCGTTCTTACCAATTCAGTCGCTGGTATAAGCCAGAACTTGTTTGTGAAAGTTGGTATGTAACATTAAAAAATACAAAGTTCAACCTTAAATTTCTTTGCCCTTTTGTTCGCCTATGATCAGCTCTGGCATAAACCAGATGAATGCTACTTTTGTGAATCAAATATTTCAGCGCACACTTTTCAAACCCGCAAAAATGTAAAGTACGCAAATGTTGTAAGTGTTTTGTTGCACTAAGTGATAAGTTTCTTGGTAGTCACAGAAGCGACAACTATGTCGCGATTGTTGATGAATTTTTGAGTGCGTATGGTGAAATAGGCTGCAACATGTCAATTAAAATTCATTTCCTCCATTCACATCTAGACTTCTTCCCAGAAAACCTGAACCAGTTCAGTGATGAACAAGGCGAACACTTTCATCAAGAAATAATTACAACGGAAAAACGTTATGAAGGAAAAGATAAAATAAAAATGATTTCCGAATACTGCTGGTCACTTAAACGGAATACTGATGATGTTTAATTAAATAGAAAACGGTCAAACAATTATTTCTAAGTAGTATTGCCAATAACACAGTACAACAGCCAATCTGGGGGGTGAGAAATTCCAAGTCAGGGTGATGGTACTAGGTCAGTATATTAAAACCCTCAAAAGGTTTTGCGTTCGTATGTTTTTATGACCTTTTACATTTTTTCCTTATCTTGATGTTTTTTCGCTTAGTTGTAAAATGTTGGCAAAAACGTAGTTTGACATAACTCGAGAACGACTAGTTCGATTTTGCTGAAATAAATTGAGAAAAATTAATAATTACATTTTCTTTAATCCATTAATATACTGTTTCTCTACCAAATCAACATTTTTGCAATTAGAAATAAATTTATGAAGAAAATTTTGCAAAAAAAAAATTTTTTTTTTTTAGAACATATAAATCCCAAACGGAAAAACGTGTAGAGTCTTATAACTTTCACGTAAAGTCACATAACCTATGAACAAAATGCGACATAGATCATAAAAATCGATTAACGCGTTCTGCTTTTATTTACAATTAAGTGAAGGTATGAATTTCAAAAATTTGCTCGAGATATGCTCAAAATTCCTTGACAAAAAGGTTGATGACTTTTTTTATGATTCTCAGAATTAAAAAAAAAGAGTAATAAACAAAAGGTTATTACATTTTTATGGTTGCTGTAACAAACTAAAAAACGGTCATAAATGTGCGTGAACAATTAAAAGGAATTTTTATTGGCAAAATTTTCTTCATAAATTTATTTCTAATTGCAAAAATGTTGATTTGGTAGAGAAACAGTATATTAATGGATTAAAGAAAATGTAATTATTAATTTTTCTCAATTTATTTCAGCAAAATCGAACTAGTCGTTCTCGAGTTATGTCAAACTAAGTTTTTGCCAACATTTTACAACTACGCGAAAAAACATCAAGATAAGGAAAAAATGTAAAAGGTCATAAAAAAAACTGGCACATACGAACGCAAAACCCTTTGAGGGTTTTAATATACTGACCTAGTACCATCACCCTGACTTGGAATTTCTCACCCCCCAGACAATAACCCCAAAAATGTTCCACTGTGTAATTGTTTTTTTTTTCAAAAAATGTTGTTTTAATAAAAGTTGAATAACTCGATCAGTTTCTAACTGATGTTTAAAAATGACACCGAATTGTACTCGTAAGAACAATCTTTTCCAGATTTTAGAGGCGTTTGGGAAATTTCAAAACCGGTTTCTTATTGTACTCAGCAAGATCTACAAGAAAAATATTATCATTTCCCAGGTGTTTTTTCTCTGCCACACTGTGTTATTGGCAAAAGAAAACCTGTGTTGTTGGCCACACCGTGTTATTGGCAAAAGAAAACCTTAAAACGCTTCACTGAAATTCTTAACCTTCAAGTTTCTGAAGTCGAATTATTTAATGACACAAGAAGGAATGGCTGTACACGTGATAACCGGCCTATTTTCCTGTTTGGTTTAGCTATACGACATTTTTTAGTGCAGTCGATAACAAACAAGATCTATCCATTGGTAATATTATATGGCGTGGAAAACAAACGCTCTGAAAAGAGAAACTACGGGTAACTAGAAACTCTACGTCCCAAACTCTACGTTGCCGAACAAACGGGCACTGATCTATGAAAAATACTAACAACCATCTTTTTATGTTCTCCTCCAACAGAACTACGGGTTGCTATATATTTCTGGACACTAAGTGTTGAATGGCGCCACCTATCATTTTCATTGGAAAGTAAGACATTTTGTAGCATAATCGTACTCAGAACGTTTTGACGTACGACCATCATTTGTGTTGTTTACAGTGACTTAAAAAATCAATTTGAAAAAAATGGAATTAACTTGTGAACATTTTCGTGCTATCATTTTTCACAACTTTCGACGTGGATAATCACGACAAGAGTGCACCGATGAACCAAAATCTTTGTATGGCGATGAAGCACCGATATAGCACTGTAAAAAACTGATTTAATGAATTCAAGCTTGGCCGACGCACGCTCAAAGACGAAGGTCGCCCAAAAACGGCCGTTGTGCCAAAGAACATTGATGCCGTGCGTGAACTGAAAATGCAAGATCGTCTTGTGACATACCGTGAGTTAGAGGCATCCTTGGGCCTTTCTTCCACCAGCATTTATTCGATACTGCATGAACACCTGGCCGTAAAAAAGGTTTGTTCTCGTTGGATCCCGCACAATTTGACAATCGCTCAAAAAAAGGCTCGTGTCGATTGTTGCAAAGAAATTTTTAAAAAATACGATCTCGGTGCTTCGAAAGACGTTTGTAATATCGTCACAGGTGACGAATCATGGATCTATGCGTATGAGCCCGATACAAAACAGCAACCGACCGTGTGGGACTTCGAAGACGAGCCAAATCCAACGAAAGTTGTTCGTGGAAGAAGCACTTCGAAATAAATGGTCGAAATAAATGGTCGCACTGAATTTGCACCCAATGACTTTTTTATTTCCGTACATCAAGAAAAAAATGCGTGGTCAACGATTTTCGTCGCCAGAAGATGCTGTTGAAGCGTTCAAAACCCGTGTTTTGGAGGTGTCTCAATCGGAGTGGAAAAGTGCTTCGACAATTGGTTTGAGCGCATGCAAAAGTGTACGAGTACTTATACAAATCATGTGGGGGTTCTTTGAAAAACAATGAAATCATTTTTGATGATAAATACTCGCATTTTCAGATTAGGCAGACCTCGTATGATAGGAGAATACGAAAAGAAACAACTAAAGTATGTTGAAATTGTCCACAGAAAATTGCTGTCAATAGGCAAAATTCAAATAGTATTGAGACCATTCATACCAATCATTTTGTATTCTTTGCTTTTGCGAGTGAAAGGTAGAATTAACATGGTATTTGTTGCCGCCGTTTATCTACTTGATATGAATTTAATTTTATTTAAAGTTTTATAATTTAAAAAATCATGCATTTTAATTGGGATACCTTCCCCATGAATTCTTGTTTTCTTGAAATTTCCAACGTAACGTGAATATCAACACATACACACGCAAATTTATGCTTTTGTTTGTACATATGTATTTCTAGTTATTAGTCGATTCCTTTTGCCTTTGAAATTTGTTTTGATCTCTCGGAGAGAAATAACGGCCCTTGATTATGTGTCACGTAGACAATATGCCCAGCAACCATTAATATCATAGAAAATAACTTTGTAAAGTCAGTCGGTTCGAAGGCACGGTCAAAAACAAAATTGTTTTAAAGCGCTCGCTCGCTCGCTCGTTTATTAATTTGTACTAATCTGTTTGGAGTTAATAATAAAGAGTTTATGTTTAGCATAGAGTGCTCTTAGAAATTTTGTACTTTTATTTAAAGCCGGCTCAATAATCCGTGCCGCAACATTCTTTAAAACAATTTTTACTTGAAGTTTGAGTGAACAATAAAGTATAAAAGTAAAAAAAAAAAAAAAGAATCCAAAGTGATTTATACAAATGGAAAATTATTAATTCGTGGTTTCGGATTGCGCGAACGCAAAATAAATAAAGTGTGTTGCATAGCAGAAACGAATAAAACGAAAGTTCTACGAGAACAAAACTACAAACAAATAAAGGAGTCAAGAGGACCAACATTTTTATATATAAATAAAATTAAAAAATTAATACAATGTCCGAAGACGGAGTATCAAAAAGTAATTTTAATTGCAATAAGTGTAATGCAGAGGATAATGATCGCATGGTACAATGCGATAAATGTGATAAGTGGTATCATTATGATTGTGTTGGCGTTAACAGTGGTGTGGCCGATATCAGTTGGAGTTGTGGAAGTTGTAACTTCAATAAAAACACAACATCCATGGAGGGAAATCAATCCGTAGCGAATACACTTGGTCTGCTGAGACAGCCGCAAGCAACATCGTCCCCGACAAATACAGGGGAGTTTACGCAAATGGCGAGTATGACCACAGGAGGGATCGACGGAAGAAGTATACCATCAACAGGTGCAGTTGCAACAACGGCATCCGTGAACAGGCCAACAAATACCACTTTTCGCGCCCAGGTGAACGACAACAGAACGAACACAGTCTACTCTACGGGAGGACCGTCGACATCATCTGCAGCCACGAGCACATTTTCGTCCGCATTAAATTCTAATCAACAAAAAGCTATTCCAAACCAACAAAATAACGAGTTTACGTCACAAATAGATTTGCAGCTTAAATTGTTGGAGGAACAGCAGCGTATGCAGCAAGAGTTTTTGGAAAGAAAATATCAAATTCTTTCCCAATTTAGCCAACAAGAGCAACCTCAACAAAACCCGTTTAATACAACGTCAAATTGGAATATTTTGTCCGGGCCAACTCCATCTCAGCTTGCAGCACGGCAGTCAATTCCTCGAGATTTACCACACTTTCATGGAGACCCGGAAGAATGGCCACTCTTCATAAGCACCTTTGAAAATAGTACTTCGGTAGCCGGATACTCTTACGCAGAAAATTTAATACGACTACAAGCCTGTCTAAAAGGTAGAGCTAAGGAGTTGGTAAAATGTAAACTGATGCTGCCTTCGACGGTACCCGAAATAATTCAAACGTTGAGGATGTGTTTTGGACGGCCGGAACATATTTTGGAGCGAGTGATTGAGAAGGCAAGAAAGTTTCCTCCACCAAAAGATAAGCTGGAGTCCATGATCGACTATGCGTTATGTGTGAAAAATATTTATTCAACCATGGAGGCCTGCAAGATGGATGCACATATGAACAACCCAATGCTAGTAAAGGAGTTAGTTGACAAGCTGTCTAGCCAATATAAATTAAATTGGGCCATGTACCCAAAAAGTGACAAAGTGCCAATAGTAAAATTATTTAGTGAGTGGATTTATCAAATTGCTGATGCCGCAAGCACAGTGGTGTCAGTCAATCCAACAAGTAAAAGTGCAACAATGAATACTCACACAGAACAACGTCCGCCATTTAAATTAAATTGCTATGTGTGTGAAGCAGAGCACAAAGTTTCAGAGTGTGGTGAATTTAAAAAGCTGTCACTGGACAAAAAATGGGAAGTAGTGAAGAAAAATAATTTGTGCCGAAATTGTTTGAGAAAGCATAAAGGAAAATGTTTCGTGAACCGCGAATGTGGAATCGATGGATGTAACGCCCGACATAATAGACTGTTGCACAAATTTTCCGAAAACGAGTCCTCGTCCCCAAGACAGAATAACGCCACGAACAATACTCAAAGTGAATCGATGAACTCCCACTCGACCGCGGAACAAAAATCCAATTCAATATTTAGAATTTTGCCAATTCGTGTTCATAAGAAAAATGGCTTCATCGATACGTATGCTTTTCTGGACGAAGGTTCTTCTGTGACGTTAATTGAAAGTGACGTTTTTGACCTACTTGGTCTTGATGGCGTTGTGGAGCCGCTGTGTTTAAAATGGACAGGCGATACAACTCGCCAAGAAAACTCATCAGTAAAAGCATCAATAAATATTTCAAATATAAGCAGTGGTGAGAAATATACATTAAAAGGTGTGCATACCGTGCAGCATTTGGACTTGCCACAACAGTCAATAAATATGAAAGACATGGTAACAAAATATCCTTATTTAAATGGAATTCCAATTCAATCGTACCATAATGTCAGACCGACTATTTTGATTGGAGTGGATAATTGGAGAATCGCTGTGCCGCTAAAAGTTCGCGAAGGGTCATGGAATCAACCGATTGCCACGAAGACTCGATTGGGGTGGACAATTCAAGGGTGCAGTGGACTCTCGCGTCAAAGTGCATGGCTAAATATACACAGCTGTAATTGTGAAAAAAGATACGACGAATTGCATCAAATCGTGAAAGACCATTTCAGTCTAGATGAATCAACAACTAAATCCTTAATTTCAGTGGAAGATTCCAAAGCAATGGATATCTTAAAGACTACATGTCAAAAGGTTGGTGAACGCTACGAAGTGGGTCTGCTGTGGAAAAGTGAAGTGTGTGCATTACCTGAAAGCTATGACAACGCTTACAAGCGCCTCATGTGCCTTAAAAAGAAATTCACAAAAGATCCAAATTTAAAAACTGTATTACAAAATCAAATTGATAATTTATTATTAAAAGGCTACGCCAAAAAATTAAATGGTGTAGAAATTAATAAATCAACAAATCGCGTGTGGTATCTGCCGATATTCATTATCAAAAATCCCAACAAACCAAACAAAGTAAGAATGGTCTGGGATGCTGCTGCCAAATCTAATGGAGTATGTCTTAATGACTACATTAACAGTGGACCCGACCTATTAAAATCATTAGCTGATGTGTTGCTGAGTTTCCGTGTGGGAAAAGTCGGGGTGTGTGGTGATATCGCCGAGATGTTTCATCAGATTAATGTTCGAGAAAGCGATATGCACTGTCAGAGGTTCCTATGGTGGGGTGAAAGTGACGAACCAGACAGGCCAAGTGTTTATGTTATGCGTGCTTTGACATTTGGCATCTCGTGTGCTCCGTGCATAGCCCATTACGTACGAGACTTCAATGCTGAACAATTTAAAGAAAAATATCCTCGAGCAGTGGAGGCGATTCAAAATAATCATTACGTGGATGACTTCATCGACAGTGTGGACACCATTCAACAAGCTACCGAGTTGGCATCACAAGTGAAGTTTATACATGCTGCCGCGGGATTCCATATCCGAAATTGGTTGTCGAATAGCAACGAAGTCATTAACCATCTACAAGAGGGCCAAACTAAAGATCAGCCGCCAAAAGAACTTGCAGAGACTGAAAAGGTGCTTGGTATGTATTGGGATCCTGCTTTGTTTTTTTTTTTTTTTAAGATTTGCCAGACTTCGTCGTGATGTGTTTACCAGCGAAATAATCCCCACGAAAAGAGAGCTACTACAAGTCCTGATGTCGATTTTCGATCCGCTGGGATTAATATCATGCTACACGACCACACTGAAAATTCTTCTTCAAGAAGTCTGGCGATCTGGCATCGATTGGGACGACGAAATCTTCAGCTCTTTAATCATCAAATGGCAGAAATGGAAGACGGCTATCGACCATATATCTTTAATTGAAATTCGCCGATGTTACTCTCCGCACATAAATGAAGCAACCGAAGTAGAGCTGCATACATTTGTTGGCGCTGGCGAAGACGCTTACGCAGCTGTGTGTTATATACGAGTTGTGTATCAGGGCAACTCCGACGTCACCATCATTGCTGGAAAATCCAAGGTAGCTCCGTTAAAACCGATGTCGATCCCGAGGCTGGAGCTTCAAGCTGCTATTGTGGGTGTCAGACTAGCCCAAAAGGTATTGAATACTGAACGTGTAAATTTCACCTCGAAATATTTTTGGACAGATTCCAAAACGGTGTTGCAGTGGCTTCGAATGGACCCTAAAAGATTTCAGCAATTTGTCATGCATCGTGTGGGCGAAATCTTGGAAACGACCGAAGTAACGCAATGGCGATGGGTGCCTTCTAAAATGAATCCTGCAGATCTGGCAACGAAATACCAAACACGATGGGATACCGCTATGTGGTTCTCTTTGCCTGAATTTCTTCATGAAGAAAAATCAACTTGGCCTGCATGTATGAATTTGGGTGAATGCAGCCAAGAGGAAATCAGACACCACGTATTAATTATCAACAAATCCGAAGTTTTTAATCTGAAATTCTTCTCCAACTGGAGAAGACTCTATCGAGCAGTTGCAACGTTTATACTCTACATGAGAAAACTCAAATCACGCTGTAATGGAAGCAAACCACCAGAAGAACTTTCCTTTGAAATGGTTCAGCAGGCAAAGTTCGTACTGTTCCGAAAATCACAACAAAGCGAATATAATGAAGAAATATGCTGTTTAAAAAAGGGTAAGAGTATTCAAAAAGACAGTAAACTAATTTCTTTGAATATCTTTCTAGATGACGAGGGCATATTAAGGGCCAGGGGCCGTGTATCACACCTAAATCACCAAGATGCAATAATAATGCCTACCATGCACCATGTTACCGTTCTACTTGTTCGTTATATACATGAACGTTTTCACCACATATCGCATGAGACCGTCATCAACAACATTAAAAGCCAATACTACATACCAAAACTTCGCGTTCTGTACAAATGTATACGGCGATCTTGTCAACACTGCAAAAATTTATCTGCCAACCCATTGATGCCGCAAATGTCTACACTACCGAAATCGAGGCTAGCCAGCTTCGAGCGACCATTTACATACGTCGGCATTGACTACTTCGGGTCTTTATATGTTACTGTGGGCAGAAGGAAGGAGAAAAGATGGGGCGTGCTCTTTACATGTCTTACCGTACGTGCAGTACACATTGAAATTGCCTACAGCCTAGACACCAGCTCATGTGTAATGTGTATCAACAATTTCATTGCCAGAAGAGGAACACCCAACGAAATCTACACAGACAACGGTACCAATTTTAAAGCAACAGCAAAAATATTTGCATCCGAATCCAAAATTTTCGATTTGGAAGGTACAGTGTCCGCGCTCGACCACATCAAATGGAAATTCAATCCGCCTGCAGCCCCACACATGGGTGGAGCCTGGGAAAGACTCGTTCGATCCATAAAAACTACACTCTACAACATTTGTCCCAACATAAAATTCAATGATGAGACTCTAAGAAACGCCATGGCTGAGGTTGAATTTATAATCAACTCCAGGCCACTCACATTCGTTTCTCTGGAGTCATGCGACGACGAAGCACTCACCCCGAACCATCTGCTATTAGGTTCATCCAGTGGCTACAAGCCAATAATCACCGAAACAACCGACCTGCGTCTACGATGGCGACAAACCCAACAGTTCTCGGACCAATTCTGGCGTCGTTGGGTAAAGGAGTATATGCCATCGTTAACTAGAAGAGCAAAATGGTTTCAAAAAAGCAAACCACTACAAGTTGGCGACATCGTTATCATCATTGATGATAACCTTCCACGACATTGCTGGCCAAAGGGCAAAATAATAAACACCATCATAGCGAAAGATGGTCAAGTACGCCAGGCAACTGTTCGAACCCAGAACAGTGTCTTCCAACGACCAACAGCTAAGTTAGCAAAATTAGACGTCGGCATTATCGAGCAGTAAACTCGTCCCAGGAGCTCATTTACGAGGAGGGGAATGTTGCCGCCGTTTATCTACTTGATATGAATTTAATTTTATTTAAAGTTTTATAATTTAAAAAATCATGCATTTTAATTGGGATACCTTCCCCATGAATTCTTGTTTTCTTGAAATTTCCAACGTAACGTGAATATCAACACATACACACGCAAATTTATGCTTTTGTTTGTACATATGTATTTCTAGTTATTAGTCGATTCCTTTTGCCTTTGAAATTTGTTTTGATCTCTCGGAGAGAAATAACGGCCCTTGATTATGTGTCACGTAGACAATATGCCCAGCAACCATTAATATCATAGAAAATAACTTTGTAAAGTCAGTCGGTTCGAAGGCACGGTCAAAAACAAAATTGTTTTAAAGCGCTCGCTCGCTCGTTTATTAATTTGTACTAATCTGTTTGGAGTTAATAATAAAGAGTTTATGTTTAGCATAGAGTGCTCTTAGAAATTTTGTACTTTTATTTAAAGCCGGCTCAATAATCCGTGCCGCAACAGTATTCGTCACACTAAATTTTTTGAATGGTATGATGTGTTTTTATACCCGCACCACATAGTGGTATGGGGTATAATGGCTTAGTGCTTGCGTTTGTAACACATCGAAGGAATCGAGTTAGAATACCGGGACCAGAGAGAAAGTTGCTCAGAATTACATTTTGAGTCGATCTAGCCATGTCTGTCTGGCTGGCTGGGCGGCTGGCTGGCTGGCTGGTCGGCTGGCTGGTCGGCTGGCTGGCTGGCTGGTCGGCTGGCTGGCTGGTCGGCTGGCTGGCTGGTCGGCTGGCTGGCTGGTCGGCTGGCTGGCTGGTAGGCTGGCTGGATATAAAGATGTCCATCTATTCTTGTAATCAAAGTACAGGTCGCATTTATGCACCGATCTTGATGAAACTTGGCATGTGGTAATATATTGGGACAAGGACGGACGCTATTGAATTTGGTCCAAATCGGAGCACTTTCTGATAGACCCCCCATACAAAGGAACTCCCGGATTTGGTCCAAATCCAGTTGATGTCGCGTGTATTGGTCAACAAATTAAAAAAATATGCCATTCGATGTAGAACTGACCACAAAATGTAAAAAAATAGTTGGACCCGCCTCTCGGACCTACGGGGCCTTCAGAACCCAAAAAATGGACCCATGATTTAAAATATAAGTGTGACCCCTTAAATGAAAGGAAATTATCTTACAATTTTAAATACAGAAAAAAATTCGACCTGTTTGGGCCCCAGGGTCCATTAGGAGGGTCCAAAAGTTTCGGTTTACCCGGATTTTAGTGTGACCCCTCAAATGACAGGGAATTGCCTCAGGACTTTAAATATGTCAAGCCAAATGATTTATCTCGTCCGTGGGAGGGCACAGGGTCCGAAAACAAGGTATGAAAATGTGGACCAACTATAATTGTTATACCCTCACCACATAGTGGTATGGGGTATAAAGGCTTAGTGCTTGCGTGATAGATACAGATAGAAATAGCGACGAGTGCTTTCGATTAACAGGAGACTTAATCACATTTATAGTGGTGCGGGTATCATAGAGTCGGCCACGCCCGACTATAGCACTTACTTACTTGTTTTTACTGAAGTATGTGGTATAACGACAATATGCAATTTTTGTGTGATTAAATTCAAAGGCATGGAATATGTCATTCAAACCGTTCTTTGCCAGACGATAGTTATTTGTTGCCTTTCTCTTACAGTCCTCAAAGAACAACGAAATTTGGAATACAGAGTACCGAGTCAGCAATTTGTTTTGCACATTTCTCAAATTGTCTTCAATGTTTCGATTTTATAAGTATAAAGGAACGATATTGAATTTACAATTTGAAAATTTTCGAATCTAAGTTTTCTTGAAATATTATCGAAAAAGTGAATTGATTTTGCCTTTACTTATTGTACCGTACTCTTAAACATAAATATGTTTGAAGAAAACATATCCAAACATATATATGTTTGCATACAAATATATTTTTAACATATCCGTGCACGTGCCACCCACACAATACCCGAGCGTGATTGAAACCCACATTTTTCGTAATACATGAATTTCAGTTAAATTCTGTATTCTGCAAAATGGTTATTTCATCTTTGTATGCAAAAAGTAGATGCTACGCCCCATTCGAGCACCTCTCACTCAATCGACCCTTCACATGATTTGAAGAATGTTAGTACTGTTCATGCAAAGGAGGACGAAACGAAGAAAAATTTACAATCCATATGCGGGTGAGGGTATATGTAAGTCTGATGAACCGACTGAAGCTTTCTTACTTGTTATACCCAACTCGGTAAGATTGTAAATATCATTTAGTACGGAAAAACAGTGTAACGCACCGACAAAAGCATTAAGGACCCAACATATGTTTTGAACAAATTTCTTTTCAGTCATTTGAGCCACATCCGTCTGTGCGGCTGGTTCGCACGATAACTCTCCAAATGAGCTACCAACTGTTTTTAATTTTGTGGGTTGGAATAATTGTCCAAAACTGCTTTTGGGACTGCAAATTGGTCCAAGAACTTAAGCCTAATGACCATCGGATGCGTTTTTGCTCCGCCTAATGGGCAGGAAATTGTTTGGCAGGAGATAAAGAATTTTAACGAAATATCGTGTTTTCATATGAATCTCATTTACATCCGGAGGATATGTCAATAAGCAAAATTGCCTCATATGGGTTTCAGAGAGCCCACACGTGAATATTGAGAAGCCAATGCATCCAAAACGAGTCACTGTTTGATGTGGGTGATTGGTGCATACTTTTTGTATGTACCGTAACTGTAGATTTATCTCAACAGTGAATCTATAAAAAATCTTCAATCTAAAAGGTGTTTTGTTTTGACGTATGGTTTTCATCTGGCCACACTTTTTTCAGAGCTAGTATTTTTGACCGATGTCTCTTGATATTATGCTCAGCTTGGTTTGCCATTTCATAATAAATAGACTTACTCCGGATCAACTTTTGCAAATTGTGGGGAATTGGTCCAAAACGAGATGGCCACCTATACTGATTTTTACAAGAAATTTTTGTTCAGCGATGAAGCTCATTTTTGGTTGAACGGGTACGTTAATAAACAACATTGTCACATTTGGAGTAATTAAAATCCACAAGCCATTAATGAGACGCAGTTACATCCTCAAAAACTCACTGTTTGGTGTGCTCAAAGGGCAGAGGGAATCATTGGTCCATATTTCTTCAAAAAATAAAGCCGGTTACAGTCAATGGGGAACGGGGAACGAGCCATGATTAATAACTTTTGTGTGCCTGAATTTAAGGATGTTGAGGTGGACGACCTTTGGTTCCAACAAGAAGGCGCTTAATGTCATAAAGCCAACGAAACAATCAGTTTATTGAAAGGAACTTTTGGTGAGCGCATTATCTCGCGTCGTGGGCCTGTTGCGTGGCCTCGAAAATCGTGCGATTTAACACCGCCGGAATATTTTTTGTGAGGTTATCGTGACTGGCATATACAAGCGACCTCACGCTTGTATATGCCCGACACGATTTACGTCGTGGAAGAGAATATTCGGCGCTTTATTTCTGACATACGGCCCAAATGCTGCAAAAAGTAGAGTTTATTAGACCCAGCCGCAGCGGCCACTTGCCCGAAATCATTTTTTAAAACACAATGGCAAGCACTTTTCGTTATAATAAAGCTAAATTCTTGGCCATAGCATTAAGTTATATGCGTTTTGTTTCTTCTTGAAAACCACACCTCTGAAAAAACAGCCTTTATTTAAATTTTTCGAAGTGATAGAAATCGAAATGATATTTTCTTATATAAAGAGAAGCAAATGATTCGTTTAAAAATCATTTGTTAAAAAAAAATATTTTTTTGTAGGGGAGCCCCCTGTGGGGGTGAAGATAGGGGGAAGTTATGTTTGGAAAAAATATTGAGAGGGAAAAATTAACGGGGGTCGAATATACATTTACCCCTCTAGTTGCGACTCCTAGGTAGTTGCGGGGCTTTTTGTGAATATTTTCCCCCATCCTACGACCTTTGACCTCGATGAGCTGTCACTTGCCCCGATCCCACCTTCCCCATTTTTTGGCCCACGCATTTTTTTCCAAACCCCACAAAATAAGGGGGTGAGTCGTACCCAAATCTTACTACTTAGAATCTCTATACAATACTATCCCACCCTTTTCCTGATCTATGTAGTATATGGAGAACAATTTTTATTGTCTAACTCAATTTATTTAGAGATTTTTCTTTCGTAAATTACCAACAAAAGGCTCAAAAAAGGAAACTATCTTACTTTACAGATCTATAATAGACTGACGGTGGCAAGTGTTTATGGAAATAAGCAAAACAATAGCAATACGTATTCTTTTGGTCGTGAAATTAATCAGGAAATATCTTACCCATGAACAAATGCATTTTATATATCACCCAACCCTCCTAATAATTACTTAAAAGAAGTTTCTATTCATATATAACTTCCACTCGCCCCAATTTAACGCCTTCAGAAAAACTCTAGAGTGATAATAAAACACAGATACATAGTTAATATTTCAGTGCGATTTATTTGAATGGAATCGAAATAAGAAGAGAGCGATATGATAAACAATGTTTTTTGATTTGTTTCGCGGTGCAAAAACAATTAACGAAGACGGTTTCCAACACGCGAACAGGCAACGTACAGTTGACCGTGCGAAAAAAGGGAAATTCGTGATTATGTCCAGAGCCTTCCAACGAGTGGCCTTTCGATTTATTAATTGTCATCGCAAAGGCCAATCGAACAGGGAACTAAATCCGCTTGAATTGGATTAGAAGATCAGTTGAAATAATCAGAATTCGTGGGATAAGGAATTCCTCGCATTTGACTTTGCCCTTGATGATCGTCGCTTGAATAACATCGTTCATCAGTTTCTTGGCCGTTGCACAATTTCGGATGATTCAGCTTGATTATAATCGATCTACCTTCAGTTGTTAATTAGGCGACAAAGTTCCTGGCGCATGAAGCGAGTCAAAAAATTCCGTCGGATAGTTTGTAGCTTTCTCCTCGTGACCGCTGTCAACGGATTTTGCGAATGCAGTTCTCCAGCGATTTGACTTTGAATAATCAAACTCAAGCTATCGACGTCTCTATATTTTCGCTGCTAGTATTGCCCGTTCACTAATTGTGTGCAAAGACGGGGAACACTTTGGTGAGAAGTTCCTCCTTCGACGATGTAAATTCGCAAAAACTTGTCGGGAACGATATCAATCCAGTGGAAACATCAACAGGATTTGGCCTTTGCCAAGCACCAGCAGTTGCTGAATTCAAGAGCCGACTGCGAATTTTGATAAGTAATGTCGGAACAGATGCTTTAAAAACTTAGTATCAGAATCGAACATTCACGATTTATTGAAATGTTAAATTATATCATTATTCACTATGTTGTAGTAGATTAATTTCTTTCAGGATTTATTGTCTCTACGAATATGAATACAAACAGATTTGAACAATGAAGCACATTCAAATTTCAGCAGACCGTTTAAAAAAACTCACAAACGATTACAAAACTAAGAATTATAGTAACAACCATAGGAATTTCGAAGGCAGTGTCGTTATGAAAAAAATATAACAGAAAATCGACAGAATGTACGAAAATAAAATTAAAAAACTTCAGATTTATTTGTGAAATAATAAGTTTACTTTAAATTTGTTATAAATTATTTAAATACTTTAAATAAGAGATGTCTTTCTAAAATCGTAGTGAGGCCTTAAACTATATTTTTTAAAATAATGAAGTGTCGAAAAAATATCAATATTCGTCAATTCCATGTTAAAACGAATACAAGTAGGTCTCACAAAATTTTGTACAATGGTTTACTTTGATGTTCTAAATAAAATAAGGTTCGGGTTTTTTGTAAATAATTTAGAATTCTGAAAATTACAGCAGTAACAAGTGTTTTTAAAAAACAAGTTTTTTTTTTAAAAAAAACTCATAGCTTTTGTTCTAGTTATATTAGAGTTTTTTAACTATCAGGATTAAATTGAGGTTTACAAAATATATTTGTTAAAAATTTTGGCAAAAATGTACCTTTGATTTTTTTAAAAAAAATTTTGGTAAATGTTTGTATGTTGGCTAATGGCACAAAAAAGTTTTGGGTGGCCACGCTTCTACTGTTCCCAGTTAAAAATGAAAATGTATGTCGGTCTCCACATTATTTTCTTTTATTTTCTATTTGTCAAGTATGATGACTTTTTTATTTCCATTACATATTGCAACAAAGGACCATAAAAAAGCATTAAAAGAAGAAAAAAGTCGTAAAAACGTACCATGTTTTTTTGTTAAATAGTTATTATTTCGGCTAATGACACAATAAAAGCTTTTCGGTTCAAATTTTCAAGTTGTAAACTAAAATGTGCAACGGTCTCCACATTATTTTTAAACACTTTAAAAATAGAAAATTCTAAATTTGGTTCTAAAGTCATAAAAAAGTATTAAAAATATTGCTATTTAAAGTATTAAATTTATTTTGAACATAAGTTCATTATTGAAATTTCGAGATTTTACAACGAATCAGACTTATAATCACAGATATTGAGTGTAGCTAATTCTTGAATAATATGTAAAGGGAAAATGGAAAAACCTTTATTTGACTAAGAGAGGGGTTTCAAATGTAGTTAGAAAATATATACATATGTATGCATTTGTTTTATTTTAAGTAATACGAGTAACACATTACAGACGTATCATTTTCTATCTGGTAATTTATAATTGAAACTGCACTCGAGCCGACTCTCTACATTTCCTTATCATGTGATAAGAAGAATTCTTGTTTTTTTTTAAAATATTTATTGTTCAGTTTTAATATGAAGTAATCTATTTGGTCATAACCGGTTTCGTATTAAAGAAGTTGTGTTGAGTTTTGTTTATAGTTTTAAGGCATTTGTTCTGGATTATCTGTAGTTTTTTCGGATGAGGTTTTGCAGCACAACTCCAAATCGGACTGGCATATGTCAATGTAGGTTTTATGACACAAGTTTCGTCGATGTGCTTTGCGAAAATTAGTTATTGTCCAGACAGACTCCAAGATATTTAACATTATTGAAAATGCAAAGGTACTAATTTTCAAAACATAGTTGATGGTTTGGTAACCGGGGAATTGTTGTAGGGAAACACAAACTTTGGCTCAATATCATCAATCGAATGTTTGAAGGAAGATGTTAAACTATTTGATACGAAGAACGAATCAGAAAGTTTTTCTGTATTTTCATTATCTGTAACAATTTTTCTGTTTCCTTGGATAGAAAATGAAAAATTTATTTTTGCCCTTTCCTCTTGAACTTCGGCTGATTTTCCAAAACGATCTTCAATTTTGACAGCATTCTATTCCAATTTTCGTTTTGGTGAGTATTGATTTTATTGTCCATCTGCAACACTGTTCATAAACATTAACTTCAGAAGCCGTGAACGTCCTTTGGCTTTTTATTTTAAGCATTCTTTAAGTTTTTATAAGCTTGATAATATCTGCTCGGAGTATTGTTTTAGCAGAAGAATGGTGTTTCGGAGTACAGCGATTTAGTGCCTCCATAACCGTTCGAATAAACTTCTCAATTTCAATGTCGATAGGAGTTCTTGAATTATAAGTACTCGTATCAGTATTTATGACTATTCGATAATATGTTTCTAAGTGCGGGCCAGTCAGTCAACTTGTAATTGTAATATCTCGAGTCAAATTCGTAACCAGAACGTTTTCAATTGTACAAACAACAGGTCTATAGTCTGAAGGAATTACTACTTTGTTTGTTTATAATTTTTGATTAAATGAAAGCGAATGGATCTTAGATTGATAAATGTTTTATTTAATGTCGGCAATTATGTATGGAATACAATATCAGATAAATGTTCGCCGCTATTAGCCTTTCAAATGCGAGCCCATTTGAGTACATTTTTCATTACATTCTCACATGTGGCACCATCTTGTTGATACCACATGTTAATCAAGCCCAAAGCATGCAGTCTTGGCGTTAAAAATTTTTCAATCATATCACGATATCGCTCCCCATTGACTGTTACCGTTTTCATTTTCATAGAAGTAAGGTCCAATGATTCCTCCTGACCAAATTGCACACCATACTGTCACTTTAAATGGATGCAAAGCTGACTAATGAATAATTTGAGGGTTTTCCATTGCCCGGATCCGACTATTCTGCTTATTCACATATCCATTTAAATGAAAATGTGCCTCGTCACTCATTATGATTTTTCATGAAAATCGGGGTTGTCATGTGCGAGCTGTAACATCCTATTGGCATTGGTTGGTTTATCGGCTATTTTTTCATAATAAATTTCGCCCTTATTACAGTTGTTGTTCTCGAAATACGGCTAGTGTTATTATAATTATATTACGAAGAAATTAACACTAATCGAATTTCGACAAGGACAACCATAATTAACAGGTTTATATTGGGCCAGCGACAAACGCCAGTGGAATTTGGTAAATGTCTTAATATAGCCTCGATGAAAAGTTTTTTTTCTAATCTCTGGACTCTATAAGACACATGAGATGCCCGATCTTTATCAAATTATGAGGGATCAGTTAGCAGTTGTGCTAAAGATGCGCCTTCTAGGTCCATGTATTTTTAAAGAATTATTTGCATTTGATCCCAAATAACCCAGGAAACCACATATCAAATCCGATTTTACCAAAAGTCGTGCAGACAAGTAAACGTGAATATTCATACTTTGCACGATTTTCGAATTCCTCAAGAATACAGATAACACCGGAGACCTCCGGAGAACAATGGTAGGAACTATGTGCAGTATGTTCATCTGCAATTGTACTTACCAACTTTCAATGCTTTCTTCGTTTAAGACGACATTACAGCAATACATGTGACACATGGTAACTAACATCGGCGTTAATTGCAACTTCTTCGTAGCGTCGTTATTCGGCAAAAGTTTGAACAAGTTGGTGTGTTATGATAACCCCGGGGGAAAAGTTGTTATTGAAATTCATGAAGCACTTCATCACGTGATTGTACATCTCCTTTTCTCTCGTTCGGTTGCGGTGATTGGCCAGCCTCCTATTAGTTGTGTGCCATTAACTGACAGGCTAATTTGCATAATTTTTAGAGCTCTATAACATTATCGGTTTCCGTTGCGGGCATTCGCGACGAATCGGAAAATTTTACTTCAGCTTGGCTTGCGACGAGAATGAGTACTACGCCAAGTACTTGAGGACAACAAGTTTGTACTGCAACTGACGAATGTCGATTTATGTGAAAATAACAAAGTTTGGCACGTCAAACTAGTGTATCCTGGCAACATTTCAATCGCACCTGTTTTCTACGCTTCGCTAATATTCGGGTATATTATGTTTGACTTTCGATATGTAACAATGTTTGGCATGCAATGTTTATACATAGTACGACTGTCTGAAAAGAAAAATAGATGCGATTATTAGTACCCAAAATGAAATATGGGTCCGTTTGCTTTTTATTTCGATTTCTGGTTACATATTCTTTCCTGTGACTCAAAACAATGTTGCTTACAAACATAATATAAACATACAGCTTAGAGGGAATTATTTTAGGCATAAAACCACTGCGGAGCGATATCGAAAATAGCTGGTAAAGAGTTTATGTAGTACTACTTTATATATCATAGATTAAAGCAATTTGGAAAAAGAAGTTAGTCTGGTCCGAATTTTTTATGTTTTTCGTTTCGTTGGATCAAAGTCGATACACCTTTGCTGTTATTCCTGAGAAATCCTAGAATGTGATAGGAACTTAGTCCTACTTCCCGGAAAATTCTAAAAATCAGAAGCCAATTCGCAGCGAATATTCTTCATGGTAAAAATAAAATTGGGAAGAGTAGAAGAGAGAATATTCAAATATTCAAATAATATGATTTCAAATAAATCCTATAAAATATAAATATATATAAAAGGATGTGACATAAAATTCAATTAATGAAACTAATTTCATAGTATTAACTTTTTTAAATAAATTAATCAAATTAACAAAAAAGAAATACCACTGAGCTTTAAATGTTTATTTGTTAGAATCATATCGAATGAACTCTATAAGTTCGAATCTGTTTTCTAAATTAACATATTACATTTAACTCAGTTTTTACGTGAAATAAATGTTTTTAAATATAAGTGGTGCCGCGGTGCGCTGAGTGGTGTGAGTCGAGTAGAAGAAACTTCGTGTCCTCATATCCTGTAATGCGATCCAATTGAATATAGACAGTATAGGTTCGGCGGAAAACATTGTAAAATAATAAGAAGATTTTCTCACACGTTTCAATTATCGTCAAATGTGTCAAATATCATCGTCAAAGCGCTAGTAAGTCAAAAGCTGCGGTCTTTCAAAGTGCTGAGCTGAATGGGCGATGACACGCCCTTTTGTTTAATTTCACCATAATATAGTCTACAATTATAGCCTAGCATTCTGAATTCTGTTTATACGTTGCACTAATCTGTAAAACAGTATATTTTAAGTTAGTTTCATGGCCAATGTCTCTAACTGTCATAAATATTTGTCATAAATATTTGAGCTAGACAAACATTTGAGTGTACCGATCGACTAAGAATCACTAGCTTCCATTCCATTCACGTTACTTTTTTGCCGTTATTAAAAAAATAACATCGTTTTAGATTAGGATATAGCTCCCACATATATGTTCATCCGATAGTATGTTTCAAGCTCTAGAAGCCACATATTACATCCCATCTTGATAAAACCTCGCACGAATAAGTTTTTTGGGCCAAGAAAAGACGTTAAGAAATTGAAGAAAATCGGTTCAGAGTTAGATATTGCTCTAACACATATGCTCTTCCGATTTTAAGTTTTATGCTTTAGAAGTCAAATATTACATCACATCTTGATGAAAATTAGCACAAGGATTTTTTTTTGAGCGAAGGAAGGACGTTATAATGTTTAAGAAAATCGGTTAAGAGTTAGATATTGCTAAACTTAGAACTAGCTCCCACAGATACTCGTATATGTGAAAAAAAAACCCTTATGCGCTTCTCTATGCGCTGTCACATATGTTCAACCTAATTTGTGTTTTAAGCTCCATAGGCACACGTTAGTTTTTTTGGCCCAAAGAAGGACGTTTTTAAGTGCGAAATCCTTTCAGTTAAAGATTTAGCTCCCACATATATGTTAAACGACTTTACTAAAGCAATTCAATTTTTCACAAAAATCTGACTTAAGCTTTTTTACAACTTTTTATATAAAGACAATTGAATTCATTATTTAATCGATCACTTTTTTTTAGAGGCCTGGCGGACCACTTTTCCACAAGTCTGCGATGGTTTGGGCCAACATGCATGCACGGCCATCGCACAAGAAAACAGTGCTTCAAATCCGGGTAAGACCATCTTACAATATATCAGCCACGGGTTTTCACATCGTAAATGCCGACGATGTAAAAAGTAAGGAATTTATCTATAAACAATGTAAAAGCACCTCTTTAAAATACATAAGCCGGTCAGAGTCGGTGTTAAACAGGAACTCCTGGCCAGAAGGTAAGAAATATTACAACGTTTACAGTTCACTGATTCGAGAGAAGTTCCTTGTTTGTTCCCAAATGTAATACAGGCTGGGCCAAAATTTACCATGGGGTTTACAAATTTAATAACTTTTTTGTTTAAATATTTTTTCAGATTATATAAATAACACTTGGAGAATATATAATGGAGAGGTTCACAACTGAACAAAGATCAGAATAATAGAATTTTATTGTGTATTTAAATTAGTGATCAGTTATTTTAAGGCAAAGAGCGTGTCGTCGACACTTCAACGTCAGAATTTCGCCCTCTGAAGCATAAATTCGTTGCTCTGTTGATCGTCATCACCATACATGGCACCGTAAGAGATTTGCCTCGGACCGGTAGACCCCGTTTAATTCGCACTGCTGAAAATATTGAACGAGTACAGCAAATTGTTAACGAAATACCAGAAACATCTGGCAGAAGGCGTTCTGCTCTGCTAGAAATGTCTCGTACTTCACTACGGCCCATTTTAAAAAATGATTTACACATATAAGGTGCAAGAATTAAAACCCGCAGATCATCGGCAACGTCTAAATTTTGCAGTTAACTTTCAACAGTTGGCCAGAAATCAACTTCATTGAAAATTTGATTATGAGTAATGAAGCTCATTTTCACTTGAAGGGCTTTGTAAACAAGCAGAACTATAGGTTCTGGGGTTCTGAAAATGCAAGAGCCATTCATCAACGCCAATTGCACCCCATTAGGTGTACGGTATGGTGTGGGGTCACATCTGCAAATATCATTGGGCCTTACTTCTTCGAGAATGAAGATGAAAGTGCTGTAACCGTAAATGGAGAGCGGTATCGGTTTATGATAAAACATTTTTTACGTCCTGCTCTTGAAATCAGGCCTGAGATGTGGTTTCAGCAGGAAGGAGCCACTGACCGAGACACAATGACAATTTTAAGTACAATTTTTGGAGAGCGAGTAATTTCCAGAAATTCGGAAATTATTTGGCCTGCGCGATCGCCAGATTTGTCAGCACCCGACTATTTTCTTTGGGGTTATTTGAAGGACCGAGTATATGTGAACAAGCCCGAGACAATCCTCAAACTCAAGGCCAACATTGTTGCAGAAATTCGAACGCTACAGCCACAATTTTTTAAAGATGTTACGGAAAATGCTCTTAAACGAGCTCATCATTGCGAATCCATCATACTTAGTGTAAAAAACTTTTGTCATTTTGTATATTATATAATCTGAAAAAAAAATAATAAACGAAAATGTTATTAAAGTTTTTAACCACATGGCTACTTTTGGCCCACTCTGTATGTATAGAAGAGAGCTGTCATTTTCCAGGTGTACTCAAAAAGCGGTGTAAGTGAGTACCGATACCGCAATCTAAGCGGTGGTTTCGCTCATCACACCGACAATCGTGTACCACCGCTTGCTCATTTCGACTTCAGCTATACGGTGGTGTGAGCCGTGTTACCGGATCTAATTTACAATTTGAAGATTTGTCGGATTTTTGGACATTTTGCCGCGAATAAACCCAAATATCAATGGTCTATTAAACATTTGTGCGATAACAGTCGGCTTTTCGCAGTTTTGATCGCTTTTGGGCGGTTTTGGGAGCAGTCGCTACTAATTGCTTTTTTAACCAAATATCAATTTTTGTATTGTTTTATTTATTGTTAATAAAATATGTATTCCTATAAGCTTTTCTTTGTTAAAATGAAAAATACGAAGTAAAAAATCAATACAAGTGAGACTGCTTTGCTGTGTTTTGCTTGATCACCGCCGACACTTCATATTGATCGCCCTTCTTGCGGTGTTGATCTCCGTTCTTGCACCACCGAAACTTAATCTAATTTTTTTCACAATCCCGATGCGGTGGTTCTTTTACACGTAGTAGTAGTATTGAGTGTGAATGATTCATAATCATAATGTCGACGGCAAGCTTATACGGTGCACCGCAAACTGCGGTATACCGCTGCAGATCACTGCTATGTAACCATTAGGATTGTCAGAATTAGAGTTACAAAGTCGAAGCAAAAAGTCGATTGTTAACTCTTTTTTGAAACAAAAAATATATCGATATTCGGTTAATAGACTTTTTCGAAATTTTAGTTTAGCAATGTTATTTGCTTTACAAATCATAATTTTTTTGTCGACGAACAATGGATAACATGTTTGGTTGCGCCGCACCTAGTAAACCAAACAAACCATAGTTGCTGGACGTTCTGGCTCATGTGGACCAGAAAACTGTCCCTCTAAATTTATCCAGATCCTGACACATACCAATTTGTAAAAAAATGTCTGTATTTTTTGGTACACATATGTCCACGTTGAAATGGCATTAAAGACTGTATTAAAAATAAGGCTATATGGTCCAAGATTGGATGTGTGTCCAAAGTAATATACTTAGCAGGGACATATATACTGTTACACGCGTTTTATGCTGTAAAAAAGTACTGAATGTTTTTGGACCAAATATGTTTTAATATATTTATATTTATTGATGTATATTGTATCCAAAAAGAATCTACTTATTTGAAATGTCCGCCTTTTGCCTTTACACAAGCCTTAAGTCGCACTGGCCAATCGCCAATAGCTGCACGTACCTCGTTCATTGAAAATTGGCGACAGCTCGAACCAAACCAGTCTTAAGAGATCCAATGTTGGGGTATCTTTTGTGACAAACCTTGTCCTCTAAAACCGTCCACAATTTGTAATCCAATGGGTTCAAATCTGGACTGCCTGAGGGCCATTCTTCAGAGAAAATGAACGCTGGCAAATTGTTTCGAAGCCAGGCCTGGGCCGGCGCAGAATCCTGCTGGAAAGTCCATGGCTGGTTTTGGAACAGGGAATTGTTAAGAAAAAAACGGTTTTTTGGTAAACTTTGCCTGATGTTTTGACTCCTTGTTCACAGAAATGCAGGTCAGTGACCCCATCGTAAGAGACACCCCACCAAACCATGACTGAAGCTGGGTGATGACACTTTTCCACCCCTGGGATCAGTTCAGATGCTTCCTTAGATGACCGCGCATACACTCTATCATTTTGCTTGTTATATATTTCCTGAACGGTAAAATTTTTTTTTTCGGTGAACAACATTTTTCTGTGCAAGTTATCAGCGTGCTTCACCAAGAGACGTTTGCATTTTTCAATCCTATTTTTTTTAAAGCTGCAGTCAATAAATGTCGGGTACGTCGTTTGAAAGCCCGAAGTCCCAAGTATTTTTTAATGATTCAACTCATGGAATTTTGCGTGATATTCATCTCACGGCCCACGATTTTCTGTTTTCGGAGCGGATTTCTGTGAATTCTTGATTTAACGGCTTTGATGACATGCAGTGTTCGAACAGAGCGTGGGCGGAACGACCGATGGCGGTCTTTTACATCTCCAGGCTCCTCAAACAGTTGCATGCATCGGTAGACGAACATGCGGCTAATCCCTAGTTTTGAAAATATCGCTTTTTTATTTCACACTTAAAAAGCGCTAATAAAGCGATACGGTTCTCATTATCTGACCACTCCATGATGTAAGTTGAAACAATTTTAAAATCCAGAATAACGCTATTGAGGTTAGCTTTCAAAACCCAAATGACATTAATGAGGTATGTTCAGTTCTTCTATTGAAGTGGGTGTGTTCAATTTTGTAACAGTATTTATGTCCCTACTAAGAACTATACGATATTTTATTTAAATCTGATCTAAAAATAGTGTGCAATTACCTTTGGTTTTCTATTAAAGATATCTATCAAAGTTATCTACTCTTCGTAAAACATTTACAACTTTTAACTTATTTTAAATAATGTCAAGTGGAAAGTTTAAATTTTAAGTTCCGAATGCTAGATTTAATCTTAAATGGGCCATCACATTAGTACAAATTTTATTGAAACTTAGATTCCAATAACTAGAGTGTCTTTTACCGTATTAAGCGCCGAGCACAAAAAATCCTTTTATGAAGACGATGCCTTTTCAAAAATATCGAGACTCAAAAACCCAAAGAACGATGACAGCACTAATATTAAAGGAGTATCGTGTTTGCAAATAGGCGCTGTTTTGAGCCATCTCCCAAAAATCAAATGTTACACTCTACAATACAAATCCTTAGTAACATTTCAAAGTGTCCAGGCGTGAAGAACATGTGTTGGACGAACCGAGAGTTGATAACGACATGAATGTAGTAAAGCGGATAAAAGTAAGGTTTTATGAAACAAACGCTCCAGATACAAAGGCGTTAGAAGATAAGACTCTGGTGGAGAGACCAAGTGGAGAGTTAGTTAAGAAGGTATTTTAAACTCGAAAAAGTTCGCACAATATGGAATTGCCTATTAATCACTTATTAAGTATACCCAGACAAACAAGAGACTGTAGAGCCAGCCTAAGTAAAAACAGGCCATAAATAATGCAGGGAAATATGCAAGTAGGCTCACATAAAAATTTATTTTTATTTTACAGTTTAATAGTTACATCGGAAATTACACTTAATTAAAATTAAAAAGTTTCTTGCAATAGTTTCGTTCTTTTTTTGTCTAAATTGATTAAGCATTAGCTCCTTCTTCTTGCTGTAGAGCAGTGCGGCCAAAAATCGTGAGCTAACTTTGAATGGGGGTTACACCATTTTGTGGATGTCAGTCCATGTCGCAAGCCTACTCAAAGTTCAATTATTTAACGATATAGATTTAAAATTTCGATCTGATTGATTACAAAAAGAGATGGATAGACATTGAGACAGACACAGTAAAATTGACTAAGGTGTTGATTTTGAGTCTATCGGTACATGGGATCTATCTCTCTTTTATATGAGTTTTACAAACAACAGAACGCTATATTTCTCTGGACCACAGGGTAGTGTAGGGTATAACAATTTAAAACGCCGTAAGGTTCGGTAAGGCCGAACCTTATATATCCTGTACGTCCCTACTCTACTTAAGCGAAATTAAAAATAGGTCTGCTTTTGGGCCCACGTCTATCCCTAATCTCAGTCATAACTTTAAAGTTACACTATATTTGGATTGGTAGTAAACTTTGCATAACCCATGTTCTACCACCGTTGTGTTTTCACAACATCAACTTTATGTGTAGAAAAATAGGTTACATATCACCCGTTTTGACCGTGGCGGCCATGAGCCAAACCGTACAGCAACTATACACTTTTTGGGGTATTATTTGTGTCCCAAATAACAGTACCGACCATTGTCCTTCTACAAATGATGGTTTCTTAAGCAAATACTTAAAAAAGTGTGCTTTCATCGCAGACCGGTAGTCCCTTAAAGGGGAACTTTTCCTCCCGGACCGTTTCCGACCATTTGCAATCCCTAACAGCTTTAACCATCTTTATGCAAAATTTCAGGATCCTAGGTTAATTCGTTTGACCACTACGTCCTTTCAACGCACATACGGGCGGACATGGCTAGATCGTCTTAAAATTGTACGACGATCAATGAAATATTCCGGAATGACAAATTTAGTACACCATCAACTTTTTGGTATAGGGTATAAAAAGTATACGTTTAAAGGGTTAATTGAGCTCTTAAAGGAAAACATTTTCCCTTAAGACCTATCTCGCCAATGAATATAAGCCATTGAAGGTCTTATGTATTTTAAGTCGTTTGACCTTTATCGTTTTTTTCAATGACTCGGACAAACTTGATAGGGAGAACAAGGTTATTGATTTGATTTTCGACCAAGGACTGTTTCTATTAAATTTAGCTAAGACAACTAATATTAGACCCAGGCAATAAATGTATTGTCGTGGTGACCAATATAAAATCTTTAATGATGAATCACAATTCTGGTTCTATGAATATTGCAAACTTGTCACACATCTGTCGTTTTCATATGAAAAGATTCCAAAATAAGACATTTGTTCCCGTACTGGTTTCGCCGCAAGATAATGCGATTTATGCCCTCGTTTTGTTTTCTCTGTTGTTGCGACGAAACCGAGTCTTGTCAACGAAGCCACGGCTTAAAAAGAAAATTGGAAATTAAAAACTGACATATGCATGTACGATTATCAACTGCTCACAATTTATTAACGTGTACACCTAAATTTCAAATTACTGCATTTTAAATGCTGGCGAATACAATACTGTATATAACTTCGGAGAAAACCTCTGGAAAAAAAACTGATTCTGCGTAATTCGAACGATGATTACTCGTAAAATATCTTGAAGGAGCTAATGTAACATAAATTTCTGCCTATAGTGTCCAAAAATCGGGGGTTTGTTTTTAGTTTAAAAACAAAATTGGTCTGTGAACACCTTAAACGGGTTCTAAAGTAGCCCAGTTAAACAAATAATGTCACATTTGGACTTGTGAGAAAATTTGATTGTTGGTAGCCATATGTCCATGTTTACATGGGAAGTATTTTTACCCGTCACCCAAATTTAGACAATTACCAAAACTATTTTAATATTTGTCCTACTTGTTATTTGATATCCATATGTCTACGTAGGAGACGTTTTCCAGCCTCTAGATCATAAGCGTATACTATACCAATTTTAATCGAAGTCGGAATTAATATGGGCGATCCAGTGCGGTTGTATATAAAATCGGGAAGGTTGTATCAAAACGTGGACCGATATGACCCATTTGTATCTAAATTGATTACTGATCGATCGTAATTAACTGTGCCAATTTTCATTAAGATGAGATAAAACACGTAGCTTCTATAGCTGCGGACATAAAATCGGTTAAACATACATGTGGGAGCTATGTCCAAATCTGAATCGATTTTCTTCAATTTTAATAGCGTCCGTCTTTGGCACAATAAACTTACTTCTGCCAAACTCCATGAAGATCGGACAATTGCGACCAGTAGTTTGATTACAAGTGTTTATGGACAGAAGGCAGACAGACAAAACTTTAAAAAACGAATCAGCTGGTGATTTTAAGTCGATCGGTACACTTATAGGTGGGTCTAGCTCAAATTTTGTTGGTTGCTATGGTTACTATGAAACGAACGTAGAGTGGTGCTGCATATAAAAAATCATGAAACTGATTTGCTGTTTCCGGTGCGATACACCTTTCTCATATATTATCTTCGGTGCGCGGAGAACAGAAACATTGACATTCAGATTATTTCGGGTTTCGGTTTTTTTGCAGTTCTATGTTAAAGCAAAGAAAATTCATTATTTACACCTATATAATACATTTTTGATACCTAGCACCAATTCTGTATTATAAGCTAGTTTTATGGCATATGTTTGTGACTATCAAAAATATAGACACACCTTTTTAGGTGAACCAATCAAATCAGAATCACGAGCTGATGCCGATAAAATCAACGTGGGAGCTAGATTCAAATCCCAACCGATTTTTTTTAATTTTTTTAAGGCGTTATGTTATAACCGAAACTTGTGCTAAATTTCTACCGATTTTCTATAAGTTTAATAACCTTCTATTTTGGTCCAAAAAACTACCGTGAGCCAAATTTCATCAATTTCATCAAGGTGTCAGATGTAGCTTCTAGAAATAAAAATATTAAATCTGATGAACATATGTGGGTAGGAGCTATATCTAACTCTGAGCCGATTTTATTCAATTCAGTATCATCCTTCCTTTCGACACTCTATCCTTCCTTTCGACACAAAAGAAAATTAGTTAATTTTAGGTTAGTCCTAGAATTTATCATGGTACCACTACTCCTATTTAATGTAAATCTTATCTCAACTAAATTGCTATGAGTGTCGATTTTTTTGAATTTTTAAATAAAACGAAACGTGACCTATCTTGCAGACTTTTGTTCTGTCCGGGTTCATATTCAGACCTCTTGGCCGAGTCCATTCCAAAACCGACTCGGTCCCTATACATACATAGCTGATTTGAATCCTAGAAATATTACAACAACGTCATGTTTAAACATTGTTTAGCCTAAAGCGTAGTTCCAACTAACAGGGAAAGAAACGTACAGATTTTTAATTTTCTATCTCGAACAGATCTCATGTTTTTCGGTTCTCCAGTTTAAAATCAGATTGTCTTTCCGGACTTTGGTATTTTAGGTGACAAAATAAACATTTAAGCTAATATTAACACCTTAATCTATAAGTATATAGTTTTTTATATCGGATATGTGCTGACAGTACATTGGATTTTCAGTAGTGTGAATAGATATATTAACCAGACCTAAGTCAGCTAAAAAGGATGTTTGCATAATTTGTCTTATTGATAGATACATATGTAGTAATGGGTTTTTGTCAGACGTGAGGTTTTCAAGAAGAAATAAAACTTATATAATTTAACGCTATGTCCAATAATTTAGGGTTTTCCAGTACTTTTTTAAAAATAATTTCGGGCAAATGGCCGCCGCTACTGGCTCGAATAAATTCCAGCCGAGAAGCCCAATTTTCGACCACTTTTTGCAGTATTTTGGAACGAATGTCAGCAATAACGCGCCGAATATTGTCTTTTAAGGCGTCAATCTTGTCGGGCTCATCTGCGTAGACAAGCGACTTCACATAGCCACACAGAAAATAGTCCAGCGGTGATAAATCGATCATGGAGGTCCGGCCCACGACTCGAGAAACGAGTTTCCTTCAATTAATTGATTGTTTCGTTGACTGTGTGACACGCAGCGCCGTCTTGTTGGAACCAAAGGTCGTCCACATAAACTTCCAACGCAAACGTTGTTCCGGAGTAAGTCTATTCATAATGAAATGGCAAACCAAACTGAGCATAAATCAAGTGACAGCTGTCAAAAAAAACCAACCCCGAAAAGAGTGTGCCAGATTTTAAACTACACGAATAAACAAAACAACCTTTAGATCTACATAAGATGAAACGTTAAGTAATTCAGACAATGTAAAAAAAGGCTTTAATATCGTATGAATGTTTTTTTAGTCAAACAATGGACTATCCAAATAGGCAGTTTCATAATCCGATCCACCATATTTTTATACACATTGAAATATCGAAGTGATCTCTTAAGTATTCTTCGATATTTTTTAAAAATGCTCAACCTTAAGCAACTTTTGGCACAAAATCGGCAATGGTTTTAGTGGGACAATTGTAGTAAGTAGTTAGTTAAAACAGTGCGTTTTATTGAAAATATATTTTACAGAAATCTCAACGCTGAAGGGTGTGCTACAGTCGAATAAACTGAATACACATGCACTCTAGTACATTTCACGTCTATATGCCAGACAGCAGTAGCGCATCATAAAACATTTTGGCGTTCCGGGATGTTCCTTATTTATTCGAAACGGCTCTGGTGCGGAAACCAACAAAAACTATTTGGCGCATAAATTTGTGTGGCGTGAGATCTTCAAAATACTCGTACATGGAAGTGAATACGTGACTAGATATTTGTTATTGAAAACTTTTATTGGACTAAATTACATTCCTTACTGCTGAATTAAATGAAACTAATAAATTTGATAAATATACTACAGGGTGGGCAAAAATAGTTTCGTTGTGATAAACGGAGGAAATATGTTTGCATGCAATGTTGTTTGGGACAATATTCTAGCATATTGAAATATCATATGCTTGTGGAATAATATAAATTGTGTGTTACTCGAAACTTTAAGATCAGGCAACCCCAGTGGTCGCTTTGGTAATTCGATTTGGATTTTCTTTAGGTTGCTGGAGGTTAATTTGTCCCACATTTGTGAATAACCACATAGCTTTAATTATACCTTGTAGGGGACGCTCAGCTTAGCCTTCTACCGTCTATTGCATTTTATATAAAAGTTGTTACATGGCTTAGAGCTTAATCTCGTACTCGCTGAAAAATGTGTAGAAGTTTTTACTTGATGTTAAACAGTGGTTTACATGTATTATATGAAATAAGAATTGTCTACTTTACTGGCCAACACTTGCGAATATTTGACGGTCATCTTAATGACTCAAGGCTGTCGATTTTGACGATTTATCGCCACTTTGACGATTTTAAAACTTAAATTTGGCCAAGTGAGGATTGGCGAGATTTCAGCGTAAAAATGCAGAAAATGTAAAAATCTTAATTTTCTGCATTTTTACGCTAAAAGTTAATAAATTATGTGAAATTAAAAGAAAGCCATATACGAGTATAATGGGTTTTTCATTAAGAACATAGAAATTGTATACGAGTAACGAGGTGGCCGACGGTGCCACTGCTGTGTAGCTAGTGGCACCGTCTTGTTGAAACCACTTATCGGCGATATCAAGCTTATCCAATTCTGGCCAAAAATAATTTTCTAACGTTGCACGACAGCGCTCTCCATTGGCAGCAACATGACGATTGTTGCGGTCCAACCACAACTCCGGCATGAAAATCACACCACACAGTAAATTTTTGCGGATGCAATTGTGTCTTTAGAAGCACATGTGGATTTGTTGCTGTCCAAAAATGCATATTTTGTTTATTGACAAAACCACTCAGCCAGAAATCGCTGAAGCTGATTTTTCGATGAAAATCTGGATTTTCGTAAAGCTTTGTCAGAGCCACCGACTCAGAATTTCGGTAGTCATTTTTAATGATTTCCAAACGTTGATCGTAAGTGAACTTTACCATGACGAAAATGTTGACTGACTAACGTTTTGACACTAAAAGATCATTAAAAATGGTTGAGGGTACGTTGACATAATGATACGTAATTGTGATGTCCCTATTGGAAAACCCGTTACATTTGCAAATGTTTGTCATGACAAACCTTAGGATTCGATACGTTTATAGTAAGGAAACGTAAGGGCTACACGTGTTGTTGCAAAAATTTATGTAGATTCAATATATGTGACAGCGCATAGAGAAAGGGACCTAAGGGTAAAAAAAAATCAATTTTCACTTTTATGTGGACAACATCTGAGCATCGAATGAGACCGATCCCATGCCCCAAAAGTGTTCCCTCCCAGAGATATGCGCGTTTTATGTAAGTGATGGTTCACCAAAGATACACGTTTTTAAATCTTTAAAATGGCTCTCCTGAACAAAACTGGTTTTTATCCTTAGGCCCCTTTCTACTTTGCGCGTCACATATATTTAATAAGGATTGGTACGCCTTAATGTGCAACACACGTATAAATACCTGTACGCACAAAACACGCACACTTTGTGTTTTTGCATCTGTGCCTTGCGAAACAGAATTGGTGGAAATGATATTCCGCTATGAAGATTGGCCTAAGCACAGTTCGAAGATTACACGCAAACGGTAATTCTCAGTAATTCAAAAGAGACTCCCGTATAAGTCATTTGATATGTAGCCGAAGTAATCGCTGCCAACGAGTGCTGAAGGAAAGCCTTGGCGGGTTTAGAAATAGCTGTACAGTCTGCCTGGCCACCATAGCCAATATTTTTTTACCAATATTTAGTTGATTCTGAAAAAGAACCAAAAACAAATGGTCTCGAATCAAAATAAAAACTGTTCAAGTCAGATTCAATATATTTATGCAAAGATTAACATTTCAGCGAGGAAAGGAAACGTTTTTTTCTTTGGTTTCTTCATAAATATGGGGATGTTTTGAAGTACACATCAAGCAATTCTCAGCAGGGCTGCCAATCAATAGAAATTGTCGTTTTTGAAAATACAGCGTGTCCGCCGGGTAGCTATACTACAGGGTGTCCGTCGGGAAGGTACTACTTTGTTTGTTTATAATTTTCGATTAAATGATAGAGAATGGATTTTATATTGATAAATGTTGTATTTATCGTCGGCAATTATGTATGAAATACAATATCAGATTAATGTCCGCCTCTTTAGCCTCACAAATGCGAGCCCCTTTGAGCACATTTTTACATTCAGCACGGCGTCGAATTGAGGTTGATGGATTGTTTTGAACACTTTCTTGGGCAGCAGCAATGTTTTCTGCCGATCTTGCAGTACGTTGTTGTCTATGCTTGGGCCTATCAGCTACAGACGCTCTTTATTCGAAATCATTTACTACATGGTAAATAGTGCGCTTTGTTTTGTTTTTTTTTTTTTGTTGGCGCGTTGTTTTTCCAAAAATTTCACGTAACTTTCTCATCGCCACAGTAATCGATGAAAAATACGCTTCACAACAAAATGACCCCTAACGTATCCAATGCATGATGGTAACTAAAAGGCAGACGAATACAAATCTACCATCAACAACTTTAAGCGAGCCAGTGGAAAGTGCAGAGACTCGTATTCATTCCCAAGGGAGGCAAGCAGCCGGACGAGCCATCGTCGTATCGACCTATCTGACTTCTTGATACTATGGGCAAAATACTTGAGCGCATTCTGTACAACCGCCTACAACGAATTGTCGAGGATAGAAGGGTGTTATGGAACTGTACGTGGAATATCATGTACGACGAGGTTCTTAGATTGCCACTCCAGCAAGGTACCAAAATAATAGGCATTGCGGACGACATTGCCATTGTTAACGCCGCGAAGCATATCTTGAATAAAATAATAATAACTTATAACTAGAAGAAAAGGCAAACAACGATATACTCAGAGTGCGTACGTGGTTAGAAGCTGCTAGCCTTGAGCTGGCTGACCACAAAACCGAGGCGGTACTGATTAGTAGCAGGAAAAAGATGGAGTAAATGCCCATAAGAGTTGGAGACCATTACACTCGTTCTTCGCACTCTCGCAAACACTTAGGGGTTATGTAAAATAACAGGCTCAACTTTAAAGAGCATATCAATTACGCTAGCGAAAAGGCAGCACGAATCCAATACGCACTAGCTAGGATGTTTCCCAATATTGGAGGCCCCAAACCAGCTAGAAGGAAACAACTAACAACAGTCGTTAACTCGGTGATCCTCTATGCAGCTCCTGTATGGGCAGACGCGATGTCGAGGGAGGAAGCCAGAAGAAAGCTAACCTCTATTTACCGCCTGAGTGCACTGCGAACAATAAGTGGATTCCGATCGACATTTTGGTAGATGAAATGAGACGCATATACGATAGGAGACCAGAAAACTCAACTGAGAGAAGAGATATGCTAAATTCTGAAAGAGAGGTCTTAAAGGATATTTGGCAAGCCAGGTGGGACAGCAACACAGGCAGATGGACGTTCCAGTTAATACCCACTGTCTCCCACTGGATAAATCGGTCCCAAGGGGACGTAAACTACTATCTGACGCAATTTATTACAGGGCATGGTTGCTTTAGGAAATATCTTCTCAGATTTGGACATGACAGCTCGCCTGTAAGCCCTAACTGCGTGGAGAGAAACCGCAGAACACGCTGTATTTAACTGTCCCAGATTCAGAACTTCACTTATGGTCATCCCGGGCCCTCAACACATTGTGGAATTTATGCTCCAGAGTGTTGACAATTGGGTAAAGGTAGAAATGCACACAGCAATAGTGCATTTGATTCAAGGTCAAACGATAAAACGACGATAGCTTAAAGCTAACCAGCCCCCGCGAAGTAATACCTTAAGGTAATCCCGTGGGGGAGTGTGGTTGAAGTGTGGGGGTGTGGTTTAGTGCGTAGGCGCCATAGATGGCGAATCGTGCATGATTGTAGTGCGGGCTACTTGTATCGATGAATATTTCAAACCTCCGGTTCGTAACAAAGAAAACTATAAGCCACGCTGACTCTCCACTATATCCGACTAGCAGTGCCTCCACAGCCTGCAGTGTAAAAAAGCGAAACACCGCGCTCCACCCTGTACATCCGGCTACTTATGGGTTAATGTGACACAAACGATCTCAAATATATGATTGAAGTCTTGGTTTCACACAGAGAACAGATTCGTTGTCGCAACAGAATGTTGTTGGATGTACGTACTATCCATGTGCTCTTTTGCTACAACCAAATGGTGTTTGGATACACGGCAGTGAACTGGCACTATTGGTTGAGGGGATAAAGCAGCGGTGACCCTAACAAATTAAGATAATCATTGTCACTGAATTTGTATATGTACGAGTATTGGTTGTTGTTATAGTTGTTTATATTGATGTTTATAAGTTCTCTTTCAATGCGTTCTCTTCAAATGCAATAATGACAACTACAAACATTTGTTTACTGGACCAAATGATGGTAAAATTGTATGTATTTCTTTATCTGACCTTAGTAATTTTTTTTTTATTTAACTTTTATATTTAAAGACGTTAAAATGTTCATTCAGTTATTTGAATTATAAGCAGTTATATTAAAAACTGGCACAAATGAAACGATTTTTTTATATAAAATTAAATTTTGTTTTTTCATAACGAGAAGCAATTTCAAGATATAGCTGCTGATGATTTTTTATTAATATACTTAAGTAGCTTAGAAAGTATGCATTTAAACCTTTACATTTTGTCTAATAAAGGGTTAATATGACAAGAGGTAATATGATCTCAAATAAATGCTTGAAGTCCTGGCTAGATACGTGATAATAAATAGAGAAGAATATCCTCTATATCGGTTATATTTTGGCACAGTAAGATAATTTCAAAAAAGAAAAGTACAACATTGTTTATTGTCAAGCTTTCGGGGGACCGTAAATCTGGAAATATGGATCGCCGCCAAAAACAAATTGGTTGTTTTTTAATATTAGGGAGATTTATACATGTGACGCGCAAAATAGAAAGGGACGTACGGTTAAAAACCAGTTATGTTCAGGAGAGCCATTGTTAAGATTAGGTCCCTTTCTATTTGCGCTTAGAATCGTCGACTTCACTTTCATAAAACGCGCATATCTCTGGGAGGGAACACTTTTGGGGCATGGGATCGGTTTCATTCGATGCTCAGATGTTGTCCACATCAAAAAGAAAAAAAATGAAAATTGATTTTTTTACCCTTAGGTCCCTTTCTCTATGCGCTGTCACATATGGTGATAATTTTGAATACAAATGAGTAGCGTCGCTAAAATACAGTTAGGACTGTTTTAATATTTGGTTTATTTATTAAATGGCTGAATCGTTTGGCAGCATTAACCGTTTGGTCTAGAAAGCTTAAACCGTTTGAGCCAGAAAAAAACGGAATAACACGATTTTATGCTTCGACTTGTTTTTTAGGGATTTCTAAATGTTTTTTGCCCTTAAAAACGATTTTGTAGTGGCCTGAATCTATAAATATCTATAGGGACTATATTCTGATGTTAGGATACCAATACTTGATACAACAGTGATCTAAACGGGATTTGGCTACTGCAAAGAATTTATTTGTTGTCACTACCGGTTATTGGTACAATAGTAAATGTTCGTCATAATTGAATAGCTGCCATAACCACTGGTTGTGCCAACCAATATTTTTACTGAACTCGGTTAATGTAACCGACTTATTTTTAACAGATTATTGGTTGGTGCACTCCAATTATCTGCAAATTCAACTGAAAGTATTTTTACCAAGTTTCGTAAAACAATGCATTGATGTTTACATGATTCGAAGTACCATACGATAAAATAATAGTACGGTTCTCACAGCCAATAGCTTGGCTATACGAACCGAATTCAGTAAAACTAGTGGTTACTATAATTGCTGCTGATGGCAAAATATAAGCAGGCATAAATACGTACCTACTTATTGACTTATGGGCATTAATCCAATGTTAAACAACATACAACAATTAATTATACTGACAACTGTCCTTTACTGAAAACATAATTTTTAAAACATCGTTTTTATATCCTCCATCATATGATGGAGGGTATATTCACTTTGTCATTCCGTTTGGAACACATCGAAATACTGGTCGGAGAACCCATTAGGTAGGAGTATATATTCTAAAACGTCTTAAATTTCTAAGAGGATGTAGCCATGTCCGTCTGTTCGTCCGTCTGTGGAAATTTTGCAGAAATACGTTTATGGCTAAACTGATTGACCGATCGTTCAAAAATTTTAACGGAATGGAAATAATGCCTATGCAATTAGTATAGACTATAATATAAAAACATGGGACAAGAGAGCCTGGCACCGCCCACTCAACCCTAAATTTTAAAAGGCTATTTCTCCTAAACTAATACTGCTATGAAAATAGTATAAATGATATCGGTACTAAAGAGGCCGGTACCACGGCGAATGGACCAGAACGGTCAAGAGCATCAAATTAGCGATATGACGAATAAAGTTGGCATATATGATGTTGGTATGAAAAGAAACACATCCAGATAGAAAAAAGGGCCCCCTTGACAAAATGCTCATATTGGACCGAAATCTTTGATGGAGGCCGATTTTAATTTGTCTACTTGTATTTGTACCCTGCACCACTCCATGGAAAATGGTATTGTATGTTAGTTTAATGCAACGTTTTTAACTACCAAAAATATTTGAGCTGAAGCGACCTTTTACAGTACCGATCGACTCAGTGTCAATAATCGGTCGTCTTTTTCATGTCGACTTTTTCGATCTTTTATTTTATTAACTTCAAATATTTTTAGTTGTCACTCAAACAATGTGTATTGCATAAATTTATGATACGCTTTGATTTATTTTTATTTTACTGTAGTGGCAACGTACGCCAAGTTTCAAAACATATCCCTTCAAAAAGTTCGAGACTCAGAGCAATCATTTAAGTCGGTATTTATAGTGCAACTGAAATTATATTCATCTGTTTTACAAGTTTTTTTTTTAATATTTTTGTAGACAAAAAAAAGTCCATCGTTGCCACTTTTGTCCCGTGTGGAGATTATTTTTGCATGCAGTACTTATTGCTATTCAAATTCGGAATTTAATTTCTACAAAAATTTATATAGCTTTTTTAATCATCTTATTTGGTCATGTTTATTTATGTAAATTAATCGACAGCTTTAAAAAATAAACCATTTTTTAAAAGTTTTTAAATACTCGTACTTGAATATGAATAAAGTACAAACTACTTGAATTACCTGATGTTAAAAAGTTTTCAAATCACTCTTATTTTTTATACAATAAAAACATGTTTTTATTCCAAAATATTAATAAAAAATTTTGTTTCCCTGAAGAAAAAAATCGACATTAATTCACTTTTGTATACTAAAAAGTCGAAAAGTCTCAAAAGTCGACTTTTGATTTTATTGTAATAGTCGAAAAGTCGACTTTTAGTCTTAAGTTTATATATCCTAGTATGCCCGTCCATCTAAAGCTTTTTTATGTAAATGTTTTGCAACGAGGACGGACGCTATTATGATTAAAATAAATTGGTTTAGATATAGCTCCAACACATATGTTTATGTTTTTAGCTCTAGCTGCCACGTATTACATGCAATCTTAATGAAATTTGGCACACGTTATTTTTTTGAAGGAAGGACGCTAGTAGAACTGAAGAAAATCGGTTCGGATTTAGATACATCTCCCACTTAATAAAATTTTGCAAATGTAAATTCACTGCGCCAAGGACTGTCACTGTTGAAATTGGAGAAAATCGGTTACGATTTAAATATAGCTCCCTCATCTATGTTCAACCTATTTTAATTTTAGTATGACATTAGTTTTAAGATTTGGGTACATTTATAGCTCGTCCTGGGTGGTCTGAAAACTTAATTTTGGTTGGCTTTTCGGAACATCTAGAAGTGCAGAGTATAATACAGTCGGCCACGCCCGACTTTTTTACTAGTTTCTTAATGATTTACAACTTGAACGAGGACTAGCGACTACTAAAACTATTATATTATTCCAGAAACTGTCCTAATCATATAAGTTTGTGCACGCAGAGAAGAGATATGGTTACACTATGGTCACCGCAACAATAATATGTTCTCTACAATAAAAGCATTTTCGCCGCAACCATAGTATTGTTTTTTGAATTTAATTTTGACAATAGTATGATTGCGACAATATTGCTATTGTTGAAATGTAACAATAGTATTATTGCCAAATTTAGAAATAAAAATATGGTTGTAGCAACCATATAAAAATGGTTGGTGCAACAAAAGTATTGTTATTTAAAATTTACGTTAACAATAAATTTGATTACGGCAATCATACATTATGGTTGCGACTATTGACATAACAAAACAGGTTTTATACATGCATGTGTGTGCGTATGTTTTTTTGATATACAAAAAAAAACACATACACATCATACAGTGAATGGTTGCTGTCCATTAAAAAAAAAACGACACATTCGGAAGGTAGTTCGAGGGATTTTTATTGTGTTAACTTTGTTCGTTGAAATACTCTAATACCGACTGGTTCTCGTTTATTTAAATTCTGCCTGCACTTAAGTATATAGCCATTGATCATGGTTTAATCACATTCGTTACTTGGTGTCTACGGATGGTGAATTAGCATAGTCTGCTGGCAACTAAAAGTATTTTTGACCGTTGGAATATATATTGAATGAATGAAATGTTTAATAAAAACATGGCCTCAAATCTGGCTATGAACTAATAGTAATGCAATTTAAAATAACATACTTAATAAAAATCTCTATTTTTGAATAACAGCAATAACCAATCCTAATAAATAATTTTGGGGATCATAGTATGGTTGAGTGTGAATCATACTATGGTTATGGGGATCATAGTATGGTTGTGTGTGAATCATACTATGATTTTGAGGATCATACTATGGTTGTATGAGAAACATACTATGGTTGTATGAGAAACATACTATGGTTGTGAGGATCTTAATATGGTTGCGGAGATAATAGCATGGTTGAGTGTGAATCATAATATGGTTGTGGGGATCATAGTACGGTTATGTGTGAATCATACTATAGTTGTGGGGATCATAGTATGGTTATGTCTGAATCATACTATTGTTGTGAGGATCATAATATTGTTGTGTTACAACCATATACCCAACAATAGTATGATAATCTTCGAATATTGTCACCCCAACCATACTTTTTTTCTGCGTGTGTGTAGCCGTATTATGCTGAAATACAACATTTTAATATTTGTCGTCTTGACAAAATCGCTTAAATTCGTAAAAATGCCATACGTTGTGGTTCCCTCGATAATTCTTATTTGTTTGCAATACAAAGACATTTTAATACTTTCATAAACCGTACTTGGTTGCTGATAATCTTTAATAAATGGAATGCAAAGCATCAATAGTTCGAAAGCAATTGAATAACTATAATAGACTGACAATTATTATGCAAACCTCTTCACATTGTCAAGTAAAACACCAAAACAAATGAATGAACGGACGTTCGTTCGTTCATTTAAATAAACTAAAAAAAAAACTCTTTTATTTGTATTTTTCTTTTTAAACATCGTTAAATTGAAATCCAGTTAAAACAAAAAGCCCTGTAAATCGTAAAAAATGGCCGGTTCCTGCGATTACATTAAGGGGGTGGTACTGTGTTTTCAAATCTCATGCCTCTCTAAAAAATTCCACTATTTTCTACATTCGCTCTACGCTACGCTCACAGTATCAAAATACTTGAAGTGCTGAAGCCATTAGTATTTTGCCTATTTAACATACTGTATTAACCTATATTAACAATATTAAATTTTTGAATTAATAGCCTTTTATGGAAAAGTGTGATTCGTAGTACATGAATTGAAAATTTAAACATTTATTGTTAAATTGTTGTCTCTTCATTATAAAATAAGTCGAATTTGAGAAAATTAATATCAGAATTTAGGTTTGTATACTTATATATTAGTAATATTAGTAAACAAATTACTTAATATTAGTAAACAAATTTTGATATATTGTGATGAGGTTTAATTAATATCGGATTTAATTGAAGAAAAATGCACAAAAAAACCTTTCTGAATAGCCTGAGTAGAGTTTCACATTTTCAACTTGTTTTCAGTCATAATATTTACAACGATGCTAGATCTCTTATATGAATAAAATCAGACGCTTGGCATCTGATGCCAAAATTTTCTTTAAGTCTTGTCTATCTATCATTTACTAATTCCACTTTGGCAACTTCGTGGAGACATGTTGTTGAGTAATGTCTAGGAAGCTTTAAAATCATTTTCAAAACTTTATTTTGGGCTATTTGAAGCTTCTTAACATGAGTTGAAGCCACATTGCTCCATGAAGGACATCCATACAAAAGAACAGCTTGAAAAACTGACTTAAAAATAAACTTTTTGTTTTTACTATTTAAAAGAGAGTTTCTATTGATTAGGGGATATAAGAGTCGTATTAAATGATTTATTTTATCTATGACATAAGATATATGGTCCTTGAATGAAAGTCTGGGATCCAATATAATGCCGAGGTATTTAACTTTATGTTCCCAAGGTATCACTGTGTTATTAAAAATGAGGCTTCTCTGGGGAATATATATTGGTTTTCTTTTTCTGGTAAAATAGATCACTTTAGTTTTTTCCGCAATCACAAATATTTTAAATTTGCAGAAATATGTTAGGAGGACTTCCGCTGCTTCTTCTAGTTTGGTTATAATGTCTGCAGCAAGAGTGCCAGGGCAGATAATTGCAGTATCGTCTGCGAAAACTGAAGTTTCACAGCCATGCAGTGGAGGGATGTCCGCTGTAAAAATGTTGTAGAGGACTAGCGAGAGGCATGATCCTTGGGGACATCCATCATCTATCGATCTTCTATTAGATTGGTATCCACACGTATATACTCGTACCCTGAATGTGCGATCTGTCAGAAAGGACTTTATAATAAGGATTATATATGTTGGAAAGTTGAAATTAAGCATATTAAAAATTAGGGCGTCGTGCCATACGGAATCGAATGCTGCTTTGATGTCAAGTATCATCATTGATACTTGACAGTCTTATGTTGTTTACGAAAGCCATACTGTTCATAAGGGAGAATATTGTTTTCTTCAATAAATATATTGAGCTCGCATTTAATAACTTTTTCTAGCAGTTTTCCTAACGAGGATAATAAGCTGATAGGATGATATGAGGTTGGATTTTCAGAGGGCTTATTAGGATTTTTAATTGGTATTATTTTCGATTCCTTCTAAACTCTAGGAAAATATGAAAGACGAAGACAAGCATTTATTATTGTAGTGAGATATTTTACAGCCTTCTTTGGCATTGCTTTAATGCATCTATTATCTATACTGTCATTGCCGAGGGCTTTACGCGCCTTTAGACTACTAATATGGTTGGAAATCGTTCGGTCGTTAATCTCATGGGTAGTCTCTTGGTCACTGAGGGAATTTGAAATTGAATGGTTCGATCTGAATGTTTCAGCTAGGACTTCACATTTTTCTATGCCGGTATTGTATCGCCGATTGTCTCGTATTAGAACAGGGATGCTCTTTGTTTTTTTCCTTAGGATTTTTGCTGCATTCCAGAATGGCGAAGATCCTATTTCTAAGGACGACAAAAAAAAATTCCAAGAATAATTTCTAAATTCATCTTGTATGTGCCGATTGAGCATTCTCAGTAGCGCTGCATCTGTGGTGTTATGGTACCGTATTCAGTTTCTCCTGTATATGTTTCTTACGGTTATTAAGTATTTTATGGAATCAGGAAGTGATCGCCGTAATATTCGAGGAGATTTTAAAGGAATACTGTGTTGCTTTGCATTTTTAACATTGGTGAGGTGGTGTATCATCTCATCGATTTGTTCTCTAGAGTTTATTGATTCTAAACTGACTGGAGATATGTGGTTGTGGATTATTTGAGAAAAATGTGTCCAATTCGCTCTTTTGTAGTCAAATATTTGCGTAGTGTGGTTTTCGATATGCCTTTTTAGAGTAAGTTTGACCGGTAGGTGGTCTGAACTTAGGCCATCGATCACTGTAGCATCTGAGAAATTGTTGGTAGTACTCGTTAAAAATATATCTAAGGTGGAATTTTGTCTACCACCGCTTGATGAAATATAGGTATGTTCATTTGGTATGATAAGCTGCTTGTTAAAGTCTGCGTGTTTTTCATATAGTATATTGCCCCAGCAATTTGCTTTTGCACAGCCCCATGATCTATGTCTAGAATTGAAACCTTTATTAGTTTCTGCAACGTCTTGAAGCCAACTCGCTTCATACGAATAATTGTCTAGTAACCTCAAACGAGCACAGCTATTGAATTTGTCAAGCAAGATGAAAATTAAAATCAATATGTATTAGTAATATTTTATACACCTGCTTGATTTCGTATCTCACCAGACGATCAATGTAATTTACATCGTCAATTTATTTCACTTCGCTCCAGAGTTATTATCAAAGGTATTCATAGATGTAGACGGGACTTTTTGCCCACCCTGTATGTAAGTAACTAGGTATGAGTATACGTAACTAGGTTCGATTGTATATTAGGGTTGTGAGAATAAATTAATTTTACACAGGAGCGTGAGGTACTATTGTCCTGAAGAGAATATCAAAGAGGTGCTCATCAGGTTACTGATGCCTTGCCTATCAGATAAATTGAGCACCGACAGAGAGTCAACTCGGCTTGTATCCGTATGAGAAGCGGATCATAAATAAGGCGCTGGAGATGTTGGCCGGAGCGCAAGATTTTGGGCGTCGTCAATACCTGCACGAACCTCGTCCTTTGGAAAATTGGCCACAGCTCGAACCAAAGCAGTCTTAAAAGATCCAATGTTGGGGTATCTTTTGTGACAAACCTTGTCCTCTAAAACCGTCCACAATTTGTAATCCAATGGGTTCAAATCTGGACTGCCTGAGAGCCATTCTTCAGAGGAAATGAACGCTGGCAAATTGTTTTGAAGCCATTCCTGGGACGTTTTAGCCTTATGGACCAGCGCAGAATCCTGCTGGAAAGTCCATGGCTGGTTTTGGAACAGGGAATTGTTAAGAGGCTTCACAACAGCTTCCAAAACGGTTTCTTGGTAAACTTTGAATATTTTGTGGCTACGAGTATTTTATTAATTAAAAGTTAATAAGGTTTCATTAATGAAGAAATTATTAAATTCTAAAAACTTTATTATTTACATATATTTCTATTATATACTCAAGGGTTAGTTTGGAATTATAATTGACAGCATATGCGTACTTTCATTAAAGAATATCTTCTTTTTGAACTTCTCTTGTGCAAACAAAATATTCAAAATATTTTTTTCCATAAATCAATACAACTTTTCGTGAAAAAAGCCAAAAATTATTGATTGGTGGGCAATCAAAGTTACATAAAATTGATTAAAATTATGTTCTTCAAATAAGAACTTTTAGAACATATCAGCTTTTTAGGTTTTTAAAAAACTCCCGGGATTCCAGGGAAAAATAGGTAAACGCAAAAAACTGAAACTCCCGGGAACCCTAGAGCGAACACATTCCACAGGTGTTCGAGTAAGCATCAATGCATCCATAATTATTGACAGCTTGGTGCGGTTTCAAGCTATATCAACGGGGTCTTATCAGGGCAAGCGTTCGATAGAAACCTGTGTGCTATTTCATGGATCTAGGTCAAACACAGCGGATATAAGAGACATATTTCCAAACTATTTTTTCAACCAAAATGGAAGATTTTTGCTGTTCAGGCCATCCTAAGTAGTATGTTCCTCTGTGTATACTTATATATACATACGAGTAGGTGTATAATAATCAAAACGTTCAATTGCTCTTAATATCGAATATCGCCACTGTCTACATTTACTGATAAATTCGACACTACATTGAATGAAATCGAATTTCGCCTGTACGCCGGAAAACGTGTATTTTCCCTTTCGATATTACTCGTATGTCGACAAGTCGTGTCCTAGAATTGTTGGAAAGGAAAGGCATGCTTAGTTTATACTCAACGCAAAATCATTTCGCGGAATGCCACAACAGATTGTGAAAAACAAAATTTTTGTGATGAAAATCGTAAATTGCGAAAGAGCTGCTTCCTTAATGCTGTTGTTGGATTATGATTGTAAAACTAATCGAATTTTGCACGAGGTTATTGAGCACGAATTTTACCCAACAAACGCAGATAAAACGTAAGCCAGGTGTAAGCATCTGATGTTTTCCCAGCGGGAGCGGCGGGTTTTTTAACTCGTAAATGGGCGCGACGTTACGAGGAGTTTTGCCAACAGCAGATGAGAAAAACTACTAAAAATAAAAATCGCTAGAAGCTTTTTTTACGATATTTTTTGTAAGTTAATAAAAAAAGAGACATGGAATTTCAGACTATAAATGTAAACTTTTGTTTTTAAGAATTTGTTGAAATTTTCAAGAAAAAAAATTTTAAAACGTAGGATTATCTATAATTCTGTAAATTAACATTATTTTAGTGCGTGCATATATTTCTCTGCATGAAATAACACACGGGGACCTTCTTTAAACCAATGAGCTGTGTACGACATAGTTCATATATACTTTGGACTAAAACCTGGGCTAACTTGTATAATAAGCGTGCACACTACTGCAATACACGAATGGCATTGCCAATACACAAATTAATTATTCGCATATGTTTTTAGTCATAACACGATAGTACCAAAAAATACAAAACTCGGGACAAAATTAAAATTTTTTAATTTGAGTTCCGAGATTCAACTAGAATTCACATCTTACATCCATTCTTAATGAAACTTAGCACTGGTTTTTTGGGCCAAAAAAGAAAAGAAAAGATGTTCATCCGATTTATTTCTTAAGCTCTGATATTTGGCACACGTTAGTTTTTCGAACCCATTAAGAACGTTATTGAAATTGAAGTAAATCGGTTCTGATTTTGATATAGCTACCACAATATGTTCATCCGATGTTTCTGTTTTAGCTCTGGGAGGTAAGGAGGTGAAAATCGTGCATAGATTCCTACCAAACTGCCAATCGACAGTCTCTCCACTTCTTCATACGGACAACCTTGCGTTTTATATATGTAGTGACTATTTCCCAGTGTTCTCTCGCACTAAGCATGCTTTCGACTACGGTTTCAGCTATTAGGCTATTGCCAACTTCTTTCTCCTTGGGTCAATGTGGACATATCGGAAAGCTGTCTTGTCCAAATCGGAGCAGGTAGCTCCTACATCCCTCATGTCCAGTTAAAAACAGTGTCATGTTATAGTCCGTTTCCCCATGGCTTCTGCTTATCAACTTTTTAATGTTTGGGATAAGTCTGTAGGTTAATCTTCCTCGTCGAGGTGTTCCATCTGCTTTGTCATTTTTGTATGATAAAGAAAAAGTGCATTCAAGTTTATTGGCAAATATTGGAATAACTATTTTTTTGGTTGTGCATAACTCTTCAACTGTAACAGAAAAAAGAAAAACTCGATTGCAACTTTCCAATAGCTGTGTAAAATTTCATGGATCTTTTATAAAACAACAGAAATTAGAATTTTATCTTTAAAATTTTTTGTTTTGCATACACTGTGCACCGTGACAGCGCTATTTAAGCCTGAAAATTGTCAATTTTTTGCTCTCCTTTGCCTATGAGTCGGACCATAATATAAGCTCAATCTACAATATTAATCCATACTAACTCAAAGCTTTGTTTGAGCTTTGATCGGCGGTCTGTACTTTTAAACATAAGAGACGTTTTTTGGGAACCTTCATGTTCGGAATTGTTGCTGAATAACTTTCAATTTAGGTACCCATTTGTCCCCATTGCCTAGTTATTAATCGTCCGGTTAAACCATACGGTACGTTTTTGGGTCACTTGAGCCGAAACGACAAGCAACTATAGCCTTTGTTTAATGTATTAAGTGCGCCACAACTAACAGTACACATTTTAAATACTATTTGTCCACAAACATTATTTGGCCATTAAAATATGAACACTCAAAAAATTACCTGATTAAGATTTATAATTCCAAATGTATTACCATAAACATCATCAGGCGCAATCTTAGGATCCTAGGTAAATTCGCGAGTATGCTATCGTGCCAGATTTCCTTTTATGTGGTTTTTTGATACCAAGGGCTTACGTCAAAAAGCTTCAAAGTCTTAAAGTCCTATAGGAGAATATTCGGCAGTAATGCGAGAACCTGTCGCCAGAAGTTCTAGCAAAAGTGATAGAAAATGCCATAAAACGCACCCGTATAGTCATCAACTCTGGCCAAGTGGCCGATGTCATTTTCTCAACTTGATGAATAAAACTCGAATGTATTAAACAAAAAATACCCAGAAGCAGAACCAAAATTTCTTCATTTAAAAATAAAATTACAACAAATATTTACTACAATTGGAAACACTCGTTGATGGCAATGGAATTTCTAGTTCCAACCCAGCCAGCATTTCGTGAAAATTTTAAACAAAAATGAGTAACATTTGACTCTTCTAGATGATTAAAACAATCGAATATGCGCTCATTATTTAGTCGTAAGTTACTCTCCAGTCGTGAGGAAACGGTACCCTGCAATGACTATTCCTACAGAATAGTTTATGATTTATGCTTTAAATCAGGTTTTACGAGTATTTGATATAACTTTTTACTTAATTTGGCAATCGTTTTGTGGTAATATTTGAAATCATTTTATGATCATATTTGAAGTCATATACAATCATTTTTTGATTATATTTAAAATCATTTTCGGCCCAATTTTATAGTCAGATATTACTATAATTATAATTCATTTTATGATTGGATGTGAAATAATTTTAAAATCAATTTTTTTTTTGTAATATTAATTTATTTCTATTCAATTTTAATTACATTTATTAAAGTTAATTAAATTTAAGTAAAAAAAAAGTTAAATAGAATTTAAGTTAAAAAAGCAAAACAGAAAATAAAAACTTAATGTATACAAACTATAACTAATTTTTACATTGGCGTTTACGTTTTTGCAGGCGCTCTTTAGCATGCACAAAGTGTTGTTGGAGAATTCCATTAATTTCTTTCGCTTCAGCTTTATACTTCTGGTGGCAAATATCTGTAACAAAACATATTAAATACAAAATCATATTGTTATTTAAATTCATATAAATCTTACTTATGACTATGGTTGTAATAAACAACTTCTCAGCGCTTGGTTTTTCGTTGGTTCCCTTCCAACTGAATTGAGAAGCCAATTCATCAGAAAATACTTTCCTTATGGAACTTCTAAGGAACTGCGTCTGTCCATCGCCACCAATATTTCCAATAAAATTTTTCTATGACAAAAAAAATCAAAAGAAAAAGTAACATAAAAATATGGGAAGGAATACATCGTTTCAATATACTTACAAAATCATATATATGATTTTCTTCTATATATATATGAAATTTCTTCAATATATTTAAATTGTTTTTTTTTTTGTTTTTATTAATACCTTTTTTAGAAATGTCTCAAATTTTAGACCACAACTTCTCACTATGAATCACAAAACTAAATGAATATAAATTTTATTTCAACTTCTCAAATTTTCAACTTGATATAAAAGTCCCGGTGTAACTGTTTTAATAAAACACAAACATCAGTTTTCAATCATATAATTACCAACAAATGATAGCACCTGCACGTAGATCATATTTTAAACATATAATGAGTAAAAAATGATTTATATTTATTTATTTTTTTTAACCAAGAATACATTTTTGTTATTATCATTTTTTGGTCATCTAGTGTAATCAATAATGACTCAGAAAATGATTAAAAAAATATCTTCAGTTTTCAATCATAAAGAATAGTCATATTTGACTGTTTCTTTTGTTTAAATACATGAAAACTTAGTTTTCAATCACCGAAAGTAGTCAAAAATGAGCCAGTTAGATGACTGCTGAAAATTCAATCATCCAAATGCTGGCTGGGAACCGTTTTTCACGTTTTTCCTCTGTGTGTGTGAGTAAACACCTTCATATGGCTTAATAATGGCGCGATTAACGAATCGCATGTTATTTGGAAGTCGCATTTTCACCATATGCCCGTATAACGTGCGCAGCCCACCAATTTTAAAGAAGTTTCCATTCGGCTCTTAATGGAATGTTGAGAGAAGTTTGCATCTTACCGCTCACAATCTGTTAGCGATTTCCACGCATACTCGTACTTTCCGAAACACTGGTGCGATAAACCTTTATATACGAGTATCCATGTAGAAAAACCTTTAAATACGGATGTCCACATAAAGGTATCATGTTTCGCTGAGTTAAAAAAATAGAATTGGTACAAATACATATAACCTAGAGATCACAAATATAGATCTGTGGCAAGGAGCCATACTTCATTGGCACAAACCAAACTCTACTGTAATACCAAACTACTTACAACTACATTTAACCAAATGTCCAAATATGGGTAAGAAAACTGGCTTTGTAACCAGTTCCATTTGTACGTTTTGTTTTGGTTTTAGACATATGGGTTTACCTGTAAATGTTAACACAGCGGCAGATCAATGCAAAAGCGGAATGAATGTAACGAAACCTGCAAAGAAGCCGATGCACACAATCTCTTTCATTTTGCAACCATTTCTTTTATGAGCCGAGCCACATATTTCTGGTTGGTGGAAAGTAAAACAACTGCTACAGATGTTGACCCAAATGGTCCTAGGATCAGCACACTGATCTGATCAAAAAAATAATATTAAAGGAAGCAACACCATAAAAACTATCAATCTCCAGTCAGCGAACAGCGGTAGTAGCAATTTTTAGCTTTCTAGCTCTCTAACAAACACTTTTGCCGTCATCAATAGTATATATGTTCCAATTTTCAGTTTTCTAGACTTAAACATCACTATAGCCACACCCCTATGCCGACTGGAAAATATTTTCTAAAAAAATTGACAGGAACAACCTAAGCTAAGCAAAAATTTCATCGGATCAACGGTTTATGAGTTATGTAGGTCACATACGATACATACATATAAGTACATAATTGCATACACCCAATTTTATATGTACGAGTATAAAGTAGATATCAGAAATGAAAACAGCAACAATCGCCAAGTTTTTGCATTGGAGATGTCAGTAGTACAGGGTGGGCTAAAAGTTACCATGGGGTTTAAAAATTCAATAACTTTTTTGTTTATATATTTTTTTTTTAGATTATATAAATAACACTTGGAGAATAAATAATGGAGAGACTCACAACTGAACAAAGAACCGCAATAATACACTTTTATTTTATTAAACTACTCGTAGTCATTAATGTTTAGCTCGTTTGTTTTATTTCGGTCTGTTGCTTTTACACATTGAACAGGGATTAAACCGGCTCAAGACCTCTTGCTTCTATATTTAAATAGAAGACAAGTTTTTAACAAAATGGCAAAGTGACATTGATTTTCGTGGCTGCACACTTCTTTTATCATGATTTTGGGTCCGTGACAACCCTCTTCAGAAAGCCTTGCTGTAATTGTTGAAAGTAAAACTGAACTCTATAAGGCCAGGCTCTCCACAAACGAATGAGAACTACTGTTGTAAACCTTACTTTTCAAGTTTTCTTCCCACAATTGCCCACGAAAATACAACTCACTCTTGCCAGCTCTAAAGAGACTCCAAATCGAGAGCCATCAATAGATTTCTTTTACAACAACGTGTGTGTGTTGTAAAAAGAGTTTAGTTGACTATGTCAACTTGTGTGCCGTGCATGTATGTTTGTTTAGCTCGTTTGTTTTATTTCGGTCTGTTGCTTTTACACATTGAACAGGGATTAAACCGGCTCAAGAGTGATCAATTATTTTAACGCAAAGAGCATATCGTCGACACATCAACGTCAGAATTTCGCCCTCTGAAGCAATGATTCGTTGCTTAGTTGACCGCCATCATCAATATGGCACCGTAAGAGATTTGGCTCGAACCGGTAGATCACGCACTGCGAAAATATTGAACGAGTACAGCAAATGTTAACGGAACACCAAAAACTTCTGGCAGAAGGCGTTTTGCTCAGCTAGGAATGTCTCGTACGTCACTACGGGGCATTTAAAAAAAAAATTACTGTTATACCCATATAAGGTGCATTTGGTGCAAGGTGTATAGTATGGTGTAGGCCCACATCTGCAAATATCATTGGGTCTTACTTCTTCGAGAATGAAGATGGAAGTGCTGTAACCGCAAATGGAGAGCGGCATCGGTTTATGATAGAAAATGTTTACGTCCTGCTCTTGAAAACAGACCTAAGATGTGGTTTTAGCAGGACGGAGCCACTGCCCACAATGCCCGAGACACAATGGTACTTTTAAGTAAAATTTTTGGAGAGCGAATATTTTCCAGAAATTCGGAAATTATTTGGCCAGCGCGATCGCCAGATTTTATCATTTATTTAACATTACAAGCCCGAGACAATCCTCCAACTCAAGGCCAACATTGTTGCAGAAATTCGAACGCTACAGCCAAAATTTTGAAAGATGTTATGGAAAATGCTCTAAAACAAGCCCATCATTGCGAAGCTGAAAAATTTCCATTTTGTTTATTATATTATTTGAGAAAAAAAATTAAAAATTAATAAACGAAAAAGTTATTAAAGTTATGGAACGTGGTGGAAAGTGGGTAAGGCCACGTCCTTAATTCCAAACAGCATTTCAGAAATTTTGAGGTGATTGATTTATCAAAAATTCAAGTACCCTATTTTTACCCATGAGCAAACAGCTACATTGTGTGAAAATTTCAAGAAGATCAGTCCAGCCGCTTAGACGGCTACAAGGAACAAACAAAAAGACAAACAAACATTCATTTTTACTCGTATATATAGGGTGATCCATCTAGAAGTATTTTTTCAGAACACACTGCTTTTATCATGATTTGGGTATTTATGAGAGTTCGATTTTACTTTCAACAATTGCAGCAAAGGGGTTGTCACGGAACCGAATCATGATAAAAGCAATGTGCAGCCACGAAAATCAATGTCACTTTGCCATTTTGTTGAAAACTTGTCTTCTATTTTATTATAGATGCCAGAGGTCTTGAGCCGGTTAAACCCTATTCAATTTATTTTTTTTGCTATGAAAAAATACCTCTGGATGAATCACCCTAGATATAAAAAAATAAGGGTTAGAAATTGAGTTTGAAAAAGGTCGCGAATTTTAGTAAAATATCATTTAATTATGTTGTAATTATGTTAGATCTTAAAAATGTTTTTTCTGCACTATAAAACAAGTGGAAAATTTAAGATAATTTTGTCAGTGGGTGTGGCACCGTACCAACATCCTATTTACCAACTACTATCGTCATATCGGCATTAGTTCACGAACCATGAACTATATTAATATTACACTTATTGATTACATTCTGTTAACACCTGGTCCATTACTTTGGCCATTTTTTTAGGGCGGCACCGTCCACTTTTTAGCCGGGTTTTACAAAACATGTCAATATCATATGCTTTAAATATTATCGTCATATCTCTAATAGTTCACGAAATATAGTCTTTTAAAGTTAAGGGTCAATCAGTCTTTTAAAGTTAATCACATCGTAATGTACCATACAAGTGTCATCTGGCCGAACTTAATGTGTCGTAACGATCGGAGTAGATAGTGGTGATATATAAGCAAAAAAATACTACAAATATAGTGATTGACTCCAGAGGTTGACTTACCCTTGTATGGGAAAAAGTTTTACCTCTTGACCAATGTGACCCATTAGCTATGTACTTTTGAGGTAACTAGCGTAGTTACTTAATAAGCTTGCAATATGGTATTTTGGCAACATTAAACAAAATTGTGAGTAGTATGGCAACATTTTTTCTCAGCAAGAGGGTTCCTCGGCGATCTCCTCAAAATCAGGCAATAAAAATCTATAAATTGTAATAAAATAATCAATTAATTATTTGCTACACTTCTGGTTTGAAAAATGTGTAAAATTTATTTGAACTATCAGTTCGAGTTGATTAAAAGTTTTTCTTTTAACATCTCGTAGAGATGTACCCAATACGAATACCAAATTGTTTTTTTGGTATACATAACAATAAAACAAATGTTTTTATAAAGCAGGTTGTGCTATGTTGAGTTTTTGTAGAAAAATAAGTGTGTTAACTCTAACTCGTTTTTTAGGTAGTCGAGGCCGGTTCGCTATACCAGTAACTTCTATACAAATCCCAGTTTAGTAATATTAAAGAACACAGCTATTGTCAAAGCCAACCGTTTTAGTCCATCGACTCATATTTCAGCAAAATTGCTGCCAACTAGAATCAGAAGAATTAGAATTTTACAATGAATCAGAATATATGTATATACTTTACGAGGTATCCGGCCAGAATTTGAGCGTTGCAAACAGAGTAACAAAGTGAATGTACGCACTATTTTGACTTACCTTCCACATTAACGTTTGCACGACTTTTGTGTGCCTCTCTTTCTTTACTGTTCCATTCTAAACCACTCTTCATTAGTAAATGTTACACATTAACCCTCTGACGGTTGAGTCATCCGTTGCCCTTAAACGAAGTATATACAAGGTCCACAGGGACATATTTCTATATGTATGGAATTTTATATGAAAACTTATTTTTTTACATTTTTTTATATACAACATTATTAATTTTTTATGAGTTTTATATGAAAAAAGCCTAAAAAACTATTGTTGTGTAGATTGTCCCTCGTCCAACATATTTTCTGTGCAGGTGTAGCATCGATGCATAAGAGTTGAATGCTCTGCACAAACTGGATTGTTACAGGACCCTTGTTTTCCGCTGCCGTCCGTACTCAGAACGGCATAGGCGACATGACGGTCTGTTCATTCTAGACGCAAACGTACGTATCCTTGGATATGCGTTTATGCGGTTGTTCAGCGCTCGTTCCTCTATGTTTGGTAGTGCCAATTGTTTTGTCAGCATCAGTAGGAATGACCTCGTCTGTCACTTCTTTTTATTGGCTCCATTTCGTTGTATGAAATAAATGCAGCTAATGCAGCATTGTCCACCACATTAAAAATGTATGTATATGTGCCAAGCATCTGGTCCATTGTATCAACGCCCGATTTGTTGGCATTGTAATCCAAAATAGCAAACGGCTTCTTCTTTTCAGTTTGCATGTCCACACCACAAAATCCACAGTTGTGAAAAAATTGTCGGCATAAATTTTGCTGCCTGTATTCAAATATCTCCCCGAAAGTTGAAGTACAACATTCTGCCCTTGATTCACCGCTCGTGCCTGGTCTGGCAATTTCCCAGAGTAAAACATTCCTTTGACAGGATAAAATGATTTTGAGTCACACAACCACCATATCTTTATACCGTACTTGGCAGGCTTCGATGGAATGTATTGTGTGAAGCGGGTGCGGCCTCTGTATGGGAATAACTGCTCATCAACGGTCACTGCACCATGCGGAGTGTAAGCTGCTGCCAAGTTAGACTGCAACATTTGCCAAATATCATCAATAACCGCAGTTTTGCTGTTGATTAGTCGCTGCTGTCGCGTATTTCCGTTGTCGAATCTAAGGCAATGTTTTATGCACTTCATACGATCTAATGATAATGCAGCTTTATATATTGGACAGCGCGTTGGGCCCCATAACTCTTCAAGACGTTCGAAATCTTTCAAAGTGATTGGTTTCCATTCCTTAGTGTTAGTTGGATTTGCCAAGTTCCATGCAGCGTTCACTTTCCTGCCTTTCCGATTTGATTCGCGTATTATGATGTACGCCATGTCTTCGGTGATGAGCGAGCGGAATATGGTAAAGGGATCATATGTGGTTCCTACTGGTCCCGGATTCCTCCTTGAGTAGTCGACCACGTTATGAGCACGAGTACGGGAAGTCGGTGGTTCATTTTTAATCCATTTGGTGCCATCTTTGGAAATGAAGTAATTGTCATTTGTTTGCTGAGCATCAGTTTCTTCCTCTTCATCATCGTCGTCATCACTAATATCTTCATTGATGTCTTTATGTGGTTCAGTTTCCGCATCCGAATCATCAACATGAAAATTTGCTTGATATGTGAAATCCTCATCATCCGCACCTTCAAGACCAAATGCAGGAATAGCACATTAGTCGTCATCACTCATCTCCGCACTCATGAAGTCTGCAAATCTATCATCCTCACTCAATTGCTGGTAGCGTGTACTACAACATACCACATTTTAAGCAATGTCTAAATTTTCCTCTGCCATTGTATTGTACTTTTATTTATCTTTATAAAAATTCGCACTCGATGTTTACTGTCTCAACTTTCACTGATTTGGTTTACGAAACTACAGCCGCTTTTATACCCTTTTCTACGTCTACCTAGCTTCTAGTTTGTACATCTGCGTCTATGTGAGAGTAAGAGTAGGTAAGAGTATGCGTAAAAATAAGGGTAAATTCAAACAACTCAAAAGGGACGAAAGTTTATTATGTTTCAAGGAAAGGCACAATAAAATAATCCAAAAAGTAACTAAAATTCAAGGAACACGTTTGGGATGTGTTCAAACAATAAAACAAGCCAAAAGACAGTGCATTTATTAACGATTTCTTGAAATTTCAGTACAAGGTCCCAGCGGACCTTTTCACACGTTCCCGTACTAAACACATTTAAGTCTCAATAGAAAGTAAACTATTGGTCGGATCGCTTTGAAATTTTTTAAAACGATTCTAGATAAAATTTCCTTGGAACACAGGTATACTTCCCATGAACCATCAAGGAGTAATTTCAGTTTGAAAATGAAAAAGGTCCTGAGTGACCTTCGCACACGCCGGAGGGTTAAATAGTTTAAAGCACTCTCTTTTTGTCGTCATTTTTTACGAAGATTTAAAAATGAGAGATATTCGTAGAGATTTTGTAATTCGATCGACATATGAGAGAACAAAACGTTATTGTTTGGGTTTCTGCTTGAGAGGCATTTGAGAAAACTTCAATAACTCAATAAATGTGCACGAAACGAGTGGCTCTTAATGATGTTTACACACAAACTAGAACAATGTTTCAAAAATTATGATTTTTTTATCTGAAAGTCACACTAGAGAAAATTGCAGCTAAAACAAATACACTGTATTGTTTCTTCCTAAACGAATACCTGTCACACGGATCTTTATATATATATATATATATATATATATATATATATATATATATATATATATATATATATATATATATATATATATATATATATATATATATATATATATATATATATATATATATATATATATATATATATATATATATATATATATATATATATATATATATATATATATATATATATTTATTGATGTATATTGTATTAAAAAGAATCTACTTATTCGAAATGTCCGTCTTTTGTCTCCATCGGTTGTTTTCTTTAACCTCCAGCATAAATCACCTAACATAGAATTTAGTTTCTTTCCTCTGTACCTTGTTTCCCTGGTACAGAGACCCAATAAGCTGTTCCAACTAATCATACTAAAGTCGGTAGCAGTGTTTACCTGTTCATTTATTATCCTACCGTCGAATTTAATACGTTTAACTGTGGTCCTTAGTGTTGTTTATGCAGTAATTACAATAATACACCGTTTTTTCTATGAAAATCTACAAGAAATAGCACCGTTTGTATGACAGCGTGAGTTTTAGGTAAAAATAAATATCAAAAACGAATTCCTCGACCCCAAAAACAGTAAGATACCACAACTTTCCAGGATAATAAAAATGAATAATCATTATTTTATCAAATTTTCAATGAACTACTTCAACGCACTGAACTAAAGAAAACCCTTAAAGATTTTGTTATGGATAATGTCAACATTTATTTGCAATTGGTCTCATCCCATTCGCATTAGGAAAGTACGATTTAATAAATAAATAATAAAAAAACATACCGGTCGAAATATAAAAATGATAGAAACAGGCTATTAATTAAAAAGGATGAAATATAAAATAAAAATGGGGATTTAAAAAGGCTAAAACGAGAAAATGTAAAAAATTAAAAAAAACATATTATGTAAATAGTGTGGCATACAAAATAATAATGTTATAATAATGAGCAACACGGCACGATAACTCGAAAAGAGACAAAAACAATATTAAATCAACAGAATAGGTAAAAGTAAAAAAACAATACCAAATCATCACAATGCAACTGGGGTAAAAAGTGGCTAAATATAACAATACAAAATTATTATGGTGGTAGTGATAATTTAACTAGGGAGAAAAGGTCCAAAATGAACGGAATATAAAATAGTGATTAAAACCATATTAAATCAACACATTTTCAAATGAAAAGCTGATTTTTGTGCCACGATTGGGCAAAAAAATGATTAGAATGTAATTAAAACTAATATATATATAAACATTTTGGAATGTTTATACATGAATCCTTAACCAAGTCGAAAATAAAACACTTAACACATGTGTAAACAAAGAATAGCAATAATCATGCCAAATGCCGCGTGTGTTTAATGGTAAGAATATATTACCATACATTAGAATACTACGAGGGCGACCGGCCTGACACATTTTCTGTTTTACTAGCAATTTTGTTTTTGTTTTTTAAAAGCAATCTTTTATAAGCCATCTGTCAAAATTTCCGAAATATTTAATGATTATTTTCTTTGTTACAGGTGATTGAAGTAAACAAGTTTTATAATTTTTGAAAAATGGAAAATAAAGAGTTTCGTGCGGTAATTAAACACTTTTATATGAAAGGTTATACGCCACAATTACTCAAAGATGAATACTCCACCGTGAAATCCTGGGTTCAACAATTTAAAATGGGTCGTTCAAGTACGGAAGATGAACAACGCTCTGGAAGACCAAAAACTGCTACTACTATTGGAAACATTAGAAAAATATTTAATGAAGTGACTAAAGATAGACGAATAAAGCTCAGAGAACTTGCTGATATTGTTAAAATACACGAAAAACAAGTTTGGAGTATTTTACATGATGAACTCCACATGAAAAAGCTATCCGCGAAAAAGGTGCCGCGTTTGTTGACTGCACAAAAAAAAAACGTCCGTTGGGCCAATTCCGAAGAGCTTTTAGCGATTTATCAGCGTAATCCAATAGAGTTCTTGCGCCGAATCATAACTGTTGATGAAACATGGATCCATCACTACATCCCAGAATGCAAAGAACAGTCCAAACAATGGATAGAAGCTGGTAAAAGTGGTCTCAAGAAGGCGAAAACTGTTAAGTCAGCAGGAAAAGTAATGGCCACAGTATTTTGGGATGCAAGGGGTATAATATTTATTGATTATCTTGAGAAAGGAAAAACTATAAATAGTAAATATTTTTGTGCATTATTGGATCGGTTGAGTGAAGAAATCAAGATAAAACGACCGCATTTAGAAAAAAAAGTTCTTTTTCGTCAAGATAATGCTCCTTCACACACTGCATTTTTAACTCAACAAAAAATGGCCGAATTACGATTTGAAATTGCTCCGCATCCACCAATTTTCGTCCAATAGCGAGGTTATTGCTGAAACTGAGTCATATTTTGAAGGTCTTGAAAAATCTTATTTTTCGGATAAATTAAAAAACTTGAAAAACGTTTGATGGAAGGAGATTATGTTGAAAAATAAATAATAATAATTCCAAAAAAAACGGTTCTTTTTATGTTAGGCCAGTTACTCTGCGGTCGCCCTCGTATAAGTATTAATCTATAAAGCCACATTAGGTAGGTTATAAAAGTATATCGGAGAGACCTAAAACTCTCGCCAGTCGCCAAGTATCGAAGTATAACAGGTACACGTTCGTAGGCTGAAATTGACTCATGAAGTTGTGTCGGCTCCTTTGTAATTAGCGGAGCAACTAATTTTAGCTACACAGTAATATTTTTTACAAATTTTAATGGTCTACATCTCATATTAGTTCTTAAGAAATATTCCAACACTGCTGCATTCATGCGCAAAAAATTGTTATAGAGAGCTGGTGTTCCTGTACGCAGCTATTTTAACAACTTTGCGCAGCATCCTTCGTTTTTCCGAATACGTACACACTCCCGAACCCATTGCCAAATATTTGTCGGTAGTGTGAACACAAAATCAACCCTGTGTTATTTTGACAGAATTTTGAGCAAATATGATGAAATACATTTTAGCAAATATTTGCCCAATGTGACCGTACCTTTAGGCAATGCGAACGACAAGTCGAAACAAAGTGGCTACACACAGAGAAAAGATTTGCTGCCACAGCCGAATTTTATGCCAACCGAATGTTGGTGGTTTCACGTAATATCCCTGTATTTCATAGCTACAACCGAATGTTGATAGGGTACATGACAATTTTCAGTAATGGAAACTGACAGTATTGGTTGAAGAGACAAGAATGGGTAACCCCTTATTAATAAGAATGATTATTGAAACGGAAATTGTACAGTATTTGTAAGTACTGGACCATAAAATTTAACAACTAGGTTAAATTTTATGTATCTGGTTATCTGACCGATATAAAAGTTTTTTTTAATAATTTTTTTACTAAACGATTCTTTTAAACTTTGTTTTTACTTTTGAATCTATAAATTTTGTGTGGATAAGTAAATTTTAAGATTTAAGTAAAGTGAAATTTAAACCTACAACATTTTTGTTGAACATAAAAATACTCAACTTTGGTTCGAGAAAAATTTTTTCACAAAAACGGACGAAAAGGTAACTCCAATTTTAGAGAAAGGATGTTAAAGTGTTCTACGAAAATAAACTCCATACGATTTCACTAAAGATGTTACAACAACGACTAAACGGGGTTTGGTTTCTACAAAGAATATACCTGTTGTCACCGTCAATAATTGAAATACAAAGTAACATCAGTTGGTCCAGTTACGAATTCTCGTGGTAATAACAACCGAATTGAAAGAGTTCTTAAAGGCAATAATCTTTAACAAAAACCAATAAATCTACAAATTCTGTTCCAATAATCATCCCAATTAGTTAGGGTTAAGGACTCTATGTCTCTTCAACTGATACTGTCAGTTTCCACTACTGGAAATTGCTGAGTATACAATTAATATTCAGCGGTTGCGATAGAAAACACGGATAGTACGTGCAACCACCAACATTCGGTTGACAAAAAAATTCGGTTGTTGCAACAAATCTGTTCTCTGTGTGCTAACACGTTGGGAACAATGGAAGAACAATTAAGTGTAGATCACCTCAATTCGGAATAAACGAAAGAAATAAAAATCCTAATTCAAAATAATGAAGACATATTTTATCATAAAGGAGACGACCTGAAGTAAAACGCGAAATACTAACAGGATAGTTAGGACCAGTTTACACAAGAACTTGCAGATATCCCGCTATATAGAGAAATAGGAGAAATGCCAGATTAAACAATTATCAAACACAGCTCATCACCCTACAATGCACCCATCTGGAATGTATCAAAAAAAGAAGACAAGTTAGGTAATAAGGAATGGAGAATAGTCATAGACTACCAAAACTAATCATGGTCACCAAAGAATATAATTACCCAATACCAACCATGTCTCTATGTTAGACCTTACAAAGTACCAAAGTATTAACTTTATAATCAAATATAATCTTTCAAATAAATTGTGGTTTTTTGCCAACAGCAAAGCTGCTAATCGTAATTTCTTTCTTTAGCCATTTTATACTCGTATACAAGTAAACGGCAAACATAGTTGTTTACAAACACACAGCTGCTTACTAGATGCAGTCACATAAATGCAGATACTGTCGCCTGTCACCATAAAATTTTGATTTGCATTAAAGTTTTTTTAATTCACATTAAAGCTGTCGTCTGTCTAGGGTATTATAGTAAGGTATTAAGAGATAAACAATAAAAAAGAATATAAAAATGAAGGAGAACATAAAAGAACGGTAAAATATCGATTCATTTAGATTAAGTTGATAAGTTGCTCGCACAAAAATGAGTTCTATGAAGTGTGAATTTAGTTCAGACTGCTCGCATGTTCCGTTAAGGTGGCGTTTAAAGTTGATTTGTGAATTGTAATTCTTGTTATATACTTATATACATACAATGGTTACATAAAAATAGTTTAAGCAAAAAAAAGCATTTAATCTTAAAACAAAAAAGCGACATTAAAAAAGAAATTGTTTATTTTGGCATAAATAAAAAGAAAGTCCGAGAATTGATGATTATTGGTAAATATACATTTGGAACCCAAAGGCGAAAGACGCATAAAAAGGGAGAGTATTCACGAATGGAAAAAGCTTTAAACAAATGGTTTGTGAGACAACGTCAATTTTTCCGTCAGTGGCGATATGATTCAAGAGAACACGCAGAAAAAGGTATGGTTGGGGTGACAATATTCGAAGAGGATCATACTACTGTTGGGTATATGGTTGTGACACAACAATATTATGATCCGCACAACAATAGTATGATTCATGATCCCCACAACATAGTATGATTCACACTCAACCATACTATTATCTTCACAATCATATTATGATCCTCACAACCATAGTATGTTTCTCATACAACCATAGTATGTTTCTCATACAACCATAGTATGATCCTCAAAACCATAGTATGATTCACACACAACCATACTATGATCCCCACAACCATAGTATGATTCACACTCAACCATACTATGATCCCCAAAATTATTTATTAGGATTGGTTATTGCTGTTATTCAAAAATAGAGATTTTTATTAAGTATGTTATTTTAAATTGCATTACTATTAGTTCATAGCCAGATTTGAGGCCATGTTTTTATTAAACATTTCATTCATTCAATATATATTCCAACGGTCAAAAATACTTTTAGTTGCCAGCAGACTATGCTAATTCACCATCCGTAGACACCAAGTAACGAATGTGATTAAACCATGATCAATGGCTATATACTTAAGTGCAGGCAGAATTTAAATAAACGAGAACCAGTCGGTATTAGAGTATTTCAACGAACAAAGTAAACACAATAAAAATCCCTCGAACTACCTTCCGAATGTGTCGTTTTTTTAATGGACAGCAACCATTCACTGTATGTGTTTTTTTTGTATATCAAAAAAACATACGCAAACACATGCATGTATAAAACCTGTTTTGTTATGTCCATAGTCGCAACCATACTGTATGATTGCCGTAATCAAATTTATTGTTAACGTAAATTTTAAATAACAATACTTTTGTTGCACCAACCATGTTTATATGGTTGCTACAACCATATTTTTATTTCTAAATTTGGCAATAATACTATTGTTACATTTCAACAATAGCAGTATTGTCGCAATCATACTATTGTCAAAATTAAACTCAAAAAAACAATACTATGGTTGCGGCGAAAATGCTTTTATTGTAGAGAACATATTATTGTTGCGGTTACCATAGTGTAACCATATATTTTCTCTGCGTGAAGGAAGGCGGGTTCAATGCCAGTTCTGGCTACTGGCGACTGTTAAAAGTATGCAACGAGAAACTGTCATCGGTTCAAGCGATTGAGCCTTTTAAACAAAAATTAAATGGCGCAATTCGCGAAATTCAGCTGTGTAGTACTCAAATCTACAATGCAGATGTAACCGGCTTGTTTTTAAAATACATCCAGGAGAATGTTACGTATCAAGCTCTGAAAAAGGGCTCCAGCCAGAATAATTGAATAAGCAAGAGTTACTTTTCTTGCATGCAAAAATGCAACTGGAGAGCAAAAAATCAATCAATTGGTAATTGTCAGTGCAAAAAATCCGCGTTTTATTAAATCGTTCAAAACTCCAGTAGATTATCGATTTTCTAAGAATGCTTGTATGGCATCTATGATTGCATTTAAAGACTGTTCCCATGCATGTTTGGTTCCACAGGCCAAAATCTTATATCAAAGTTTAACCGTTTACAAAAATTATACGGGTATGTATTTTACAGGTTCAGCAATTTCTGCATCTAAAGGGGTTACCACAAAAGACTCTTTTTTTTTGGATACTGCTCCCTGTCACCAATAGAGCAGTTAAGAACAAGTGATGGATCCATATTTGTGATGTTCACGCCGCGGAATGTAACACTCTTGAATCAACAAATGAATCAAAACGTGATCCGAAAACAAAGCTATTTTACAGAAAAACTCTTCTGGCATTAGCCATTGGAAAGGAAAACATCTCAAAGTTCCTAAAAGCAATAACGTTGGAAGATGCTTTGTCGCTTTTGCTGCTTGCATGGAATCAATTTAGAGAATTGTCGGCGGGCTCTTTTAAAAAACACTGCAGTTGAACCCATTTCAAACGGCGAAGATGAAGCAGAAGGAATGGCGTTGATAGCACTACGGCAAAAGTTGTTAGCCGAACTTCAAAAAGCCGTATCAAATCCAAATTTAATTGCAGATCATTATTTCAGATGTAAGTTTGCTGGGAAATTGTTTTATAACTTGTGTGTAGGTGTGTGTATGACATATGTTGATTTTATTTTTAGTTTTCAGACCAATTGTACTTAGATAATACTTAAAACTCGAATTCAATAGGGAACATACATCCAAATCTGGAGAAGATGTCGTCGGCACATTAGAAATATCAGATGATGAAGAAAATGCCGAAACACCAGAAAACACAAATCCAATGTTAGTTGCTGAAGCCATTAAGGCGTTTGTTAAACAATCCAAAGAAACAAACAACTATTATTAAGTTTTGTCCAGTCTTAATTTAAACTTCAGTATAGCATAGAAATAAATAAAAGGTTTAACCTATAAATGCGTTTAATATATCTACTTAGTAGGGACATAAATACTGTTACAACATTGAACACACATATTTCAACCGTCGAACTGAACATACCCCGTTAATGTCATATGGGTTTTGAAAGCTAACCTCAATAGCGTTAGTCTGTAACGGGATTTAAAAATTGTTTCAACTTTCATCATGGAGTGGTCAGATAATGAGAGCCGTATCGCTGTAATAGCGCTTTTAAAATGTGAAATGAAAAAAGCGATATTTTCTAAACGCTCCGGCCACTAGGGATTAGCCGCATGTTCGTCTACTGATGCATAAAACTGTTTGAGGAGACTGGAGATGTAAAAGACCGCCACCGGTCGGGCCGCCCACGCTCTGTTCGAACATCGCATGTCATCCAAGCCGTTAAATCAAAAATTCACAGAAATCCGCTCCGAAAACAGAAAATCATGGCCCGTGAGATGAATATCACGCAAAAGTCCATCATTAAAAAAGACTTGGGGCTTTCAAACGACGTACCGGACATTTATTGACTGCGGCTTTAAAAAAAATAGGATTGAAAAATGCAAACGTCTTTTGGTGAAGCACGCTGATAACTTGTTCAGAAAAATTTTGTTCACCGATGAAAAAGTTTTTACCGTTCAGGAAAAATTTAACAAGCAAAATGATAGAGTATATACGCGGTCATCTATGGAGGCATCTGGCCTGTCCCAGGGGTGGAAAGGGTCATCACCCAGCTTCAGTCATGGTTTGGTGGGTGTTCTCTTACGATGGGGTCACTGACCTGCATTTCTGCGAACAAGAAGTCAAAACATCGGCCAAAGTTTACCAAGAAACCGTTTTGGAAGCTGTTGTGAAGCCTCTTAACAATTCCCTGTTCCAAAACCAGCCATGGATTTTCCAGCAGAATTCTGCGCCGGCCCATAAGGCTAAATCGTTCCAGGCCTGGCTTCGAAACAATTTGCCCAGCGTTCATTTCCTCTGAAGAATGGCCCTCAGGCAGTCCAGATTTGAACCCATTGGATTACAAATTGTGGACGATTTTAGAGGACAAGGTTTGTCACAAATGTTACCCCAACATTGGATCTCTTAAGACTGCTTTGGTTCGAGCTGTGCCCAATTTTCCAATGGAAGATTCCGCAGCTATTGACAATTGGCCAGTGCGACTTAAGGCGTGTGTAAATGCAAAATGCGAACATTTCGAATAAGTAGATTCCTTATTGGATACAATAAAACATCAATAAATATATTAAAAAATATTTATTTTACAGCATAAAACGTGTGTAACAGTATTTATATCCCTACTAAGAATGTATATTCGTTTTTCAAATACCAAAAAAAGTTATACCTGATTTAGTGAACAACCTGGGTATTATGAAATCGACCTGGACAAATTAGTTCACTCTACCAAGACAGTACTGTAATATAGATTTACTACATCAGGCGTTAGAAGCGTATGACAATACAACACATTCTGCCACAACCAAACGACCAATAGATATTCATTTAGATCCCCGAAAATAATCAAAGAAACAAATTTACATATACGCTATACGCGTATATGTAAAAAAAAATTCATTTAATTACCAGTAAATGTTTACTGTTTGTTTAATTACATAACCAGTAAACATTTACTGGTAATTAAGTGAAAAATTGCAGTACCAGTAAATATTAACTGGTAATTAAAAAAAATTGCAGTACCAGTAAAAGTTTATTGGTAATGGAAATAGTAATGCAGTATATTTTGTAATGGTAAAAAAATTAATTTTTAGAAAAAAATAAATAGTAATTTTGTCGTGTAAAAAAATGCATAATCGAACTAAAAGTGATCGATGACTCGTATTCATATAACCTAATACTGACACGTATTTTTTTTTAATTTTGATTGAATTGTCTCAATATAATTTACATTAATATAAACTTCTAAAAAAATATATTTTTTTTTGAATATGCATACATTTTTTTTAATTTTATTAAATTTTTACTGGTACTGCTATTTTTTTTAATTACCAGTTAATATTTACTGGTACTGGCAATTTTTCACTTAATTACCAGTAAATGTTTACTGGTTATGTAATTTTTGTTTAATTAGAAATAAATATTTACTGGTACTGGAATTTTCATTTAATTACCAGTAAAAAATTACTGGTAATGGAATTTCATTTTCATTACCATTAAAAATTTACTGGTACTTGTAGTTGATTTCAATTACCAGTAAAACAATTTGCTGGTAATTGAAATTTTACTGGTACTGGAATATGCCCAACTATAATTTTTACTAAACGTTTAATTAACATTTTATGGCTCTGTTTAGTGTCCCTAATTAAGTCATTAATATTATTTCTCTAGTTTATCAATGGTTTTCTTGACAAGTCGGCTTGATATTTAAGTGGTTCAATTCTATCTGGGTTGGTAATTTTTCTTTCAGTCTTCTTCATTTAAATTGTTTAAATTGTTTGGATAGATTTTTAGATTTGTATGTAGTTTGTTAGTATGGTCAAATGATCGAAATGTGAATTTACTTTGATCTGCCTACTACTTTGTATAATAACGTTATGATTGTGTTCTTCTATTCCCACAAATCGTCCTTGGATTTCTTATGTATTGTCATTATCCATAGTTCCATTTAGATAGTTTAAGTCAAATATGTTTTTTAAACCCCTTTTTTGTCTGTTATGATTAATTTTAGTCCTTTTAACTGATTGGTAACGTGCTCTAATTGATAGTTAATAAAAGTGTTTTCGCATTGGGTTGCTTCTTATTAAAGATTGTTAACAAACGGTATATCCGTTTCCTTGATTTAAATACATTTTATCAAATTTAATTAATTCATACTTATAAGATTTCTTTTTAACCTCCATATTCGTGTTAAAAATAAAAATTACTATTTAAGTTTATATATGTTTAGCTCGTTTGCTTTATTTCGGTCTGTTGCTTTTAAACATTGAACAGGGATTGAGCCGGCTCAAGACCTCTTTCTTCTATATTTAAATAGAAGACAAGTCTTTAACAAAATGGCAAAGTGACATTGATTTTCGTGGCTGCAAACTACTTTTATCATGATTTCGGGACCGTGACAACCCTCTTCAGAAAGCCTTGCTGCAATTGTTGAAAGTAAAACCGAACTCTATAAGGCCAGGCTCTCCCCAAACGAATGAGAACTACTGTTGTTAACCTTACTCTTCAAGTTTTCTTCACACAATTGCCCACGAAAATACAACTCACTCTTGTCACCTCTATAGAGACTCCACATCGAGAGCTATCAATAGATTTCTTTTACAACGTGTTTGTGCTGTAAAAAGAGTTTAGTTGACCTCTTTCTTCTCTTTCTTTATATGTTTTAACACTAAATTTTTTTTATATATATATATATATATATATATATATATATATATATATATATATATATATATATATATATATATATATATATATATATATATATATATATATATATATATATATATATATATATATATATATATATATATAACTACTTATTGCAAACAACAAAAGATATTGACCATAGTGTAACCATATCTTTTCTCTGCGTAAAGGAAGGCGGGTTCAATGCCAGTTCTGGCTACTGGCGACATAATCGTCCATCAGAGCAATTAATTCGGTTAACCATGGATCGGTTAACATGGACCATTGGATTATTTTCTTTGGGGATATGTGAAGTCGCTCGTCTACGCCAACAAACCAGAAACACGTTAGGGGACTTGGAAGCCAACATTCGTGGCGTTATTGCCAACATACGGCCCCATATGCTCGAAAAAGTGGTTGAAAATTTGACCTGTAGAATTGGCTTTATTCGAGCCAGCCGCGGCGGCCACATGCCCGAAATCATATTTAAACATTAATGGCATAAAATTATCCTTCCAATAAAGCCAAATTATGGACATTAAAACGATTTTCTTGTGTTTTATTTCAATTCGAAGTTCTATACCTCAATAAAAAACACCCTTTATATATATATATATATATATATATATATATATATATATATATATATATATATATATATATATATATATATATATATTTATATATATATATATATATATATATATATATATATATATATATATATATATATATATATATATATATATATATTTATATATATAATCGTTATTGCAAACAACAAAAGATATTGACAACTTTAGTAATTCCTGTTATTGTTTAAAGGGTTTTTCTTGTTTTAAACAGGATTTTTAATGTTTAAATTTCTTATCATTGATCTAAGTTTTCTTAACCTTTTTGTGCTTAGCGTATAGCTTCTTTCCTGAATTTAGTGTAAATTTGTTTATTTGATTATTTTCGGGGGATCTAAAATGAATATCTATTGGTCGTTTGGTTGTGGCAGAATGTGTTGTATTGTCATACGCTTCTAACGCCTGATGTAGTAAATCTATATTACAGTACTGTCTTGGTAGAGTGAACTAATTTGTCCAGGTCGATTTCATAATACCCAGGTTGTTCACTAAATCAGGTATAACTTTTTTTGGTATTTGAAAAACGAATATACATTCTTAGTAGGGATATAAATACTGTTACACACGTTTTATGCTGTAAAATAAAATATTTTTTAATATATTTATTGATGTTTATTGTATCCAATAAGAATCTACTTATTCGAAATGTTCGCATTTTGCATTTACACACGCCTTAAGTCGCACTGGCCAATTGTCAATAGCTGCGGAATCTTCCATTGGAAAATTGGGCACAGCTCGAACCAAAGCAGTCTTAAGAGATCCAATGTTGGGGTAACATTTGTGACAAACCTTGTCCTTTAAAATCGTCCACAATTTGTAATCCAATGGGTTCAAATCTGGACTGCCTGAGGGCCATTCTTCAGAGGAAATGAACGCTGGCAAATTAGTTCGAAGCCAGGCCTGGAACGTTTTAGCCTTATGGGCCGGCGCAGAATTCTGCTGGAAAATCCATGGCTGGTTTTGGAACAGGGAATTGTTAAGAGGCTTCACAACAGCTTCCAAAACGGTTTCTTGGTAAACTTTGGCCGATGTTTTGACTCCTTGTTCGCAGGAATGCAGGTCAGTGACCCCATCGTAAGAGACACCCCACCAAACCATGACTGAAGCTGGGTGATGACCCTTTTCCACCCCTGGGACAGGCCAGATGCCTCCATAGATGACCGCGTATATACTCTATCATTTTGCTTGTTAAATTTTTCCTGAACGGTAAAAACTTTTTCATCGGTGAACAAAATTTTTCTGAACAAGTTATCAGCGTGCTTCACCAAAAGACGTTTGCATTTTTCAATCCTATTTTTTTAAAGCCGCAGTCAATAAATGTCCGGTACGTCGTTTGAAAGCCCCAAGTCTTTTTTAATGATGGACTTTTGCGTGATATTCATCTCACGGGCCATGATTTTCTGTTTTCGGAGCGGATTTCTGTGAATTTTTGATTTAACGGCTTGGATGACATGCGATGTTCGAACAGAGCGTGGGCGGCCCGACCGGTGGCGGTCTTCTACATCTCCAGTCTTTAAGTATTATCTAAGTACAATTGGTCTGAAAACTAAAAATAAAATCAACATATGTCATGCACACACCTACACACAAGTTATAAAACAATTTCCCAGCAAACTTACATCTGAAATAATGATCTGCAATTAAATTTGGATTTGATACGTCTTTTTGAAGTTCGGCTAACAACTTTTGCCGTAGTGCTATCAACGCCATTCCTTCTGCTTCATCTTCGCCGTTTGAAATGGGTTCAGTGCAGTGTTTTTTAAAAGAGCCCGCCGACAATTTTCTAAATTGATTCCATGCAAGCAGCAAAAGCGACAAAGCATCTTTCAACGTTATTGCTTTTAGGAACTTTGAGATGTTTTCCTTTCCAATGGCTAATGCCAGAAGAGTTTTTCTGTAAAATAGCTTTGTTTTCGGATCACGTTTTGATTCATTTGTTGATTCAAGAGTGTTACATTCCGCGGCGTGGACATCACAAATATGGATCCATCACTTGTTCTTAACTGCTCTATTGGTGACAGGGAGCAGTATCCAAAAAAAAAGAGTCTTTTGTGGTAACCCCTTTAGATGCAGAAATTGCTGAACCTGTAAATACATACCCGTATAATTTTTGTAAACGGTTAAACTTTGATATAAGATTTTGGCCTGTGGAACCAAACATGCATGGGAACAGTCTTTAAATTAAATTATAGATGCCATACAAGCATTCTTAGAAAATCGATAATCTACTGGAGTTTTGAACGATTTAATAAAACGCGGATTTTTTGCACTGACAATTACCAATTGATTGATTTTTTGCTCTCCAGTTGCATTTTTGCATGCAAGAAAAGTAACTCTTGCTTATTCAATTATTCTGGCTGGAGCCCTTTTTCAGAGCTTGATACGTAACATTCTCCTGGATGTATTTTAAAAACAAGCCGGTTACATCTGCATTGTAGATTTGAGTACTACACAGCTGAATTTCGCGAATTGCGCCATTTAATTTTTGTTTAAAAGGCTCAATCGCTTGAACCGATGAGAGTTTCTCGTTGCACACTTTTAACAGTCGCCAGTAGCCAGAACTGGCATTGAACCCGCCTTCCTTTACGCAGAGAAAAGATATGGTTACACTATGGTCAATATCTTTTGTTGTTTGCAATAACGATTATATATATATATATATATATATATATATATATATATATATATATATATATATATATATATATATATATATATATATATATATATATATATATATATATATATATATATAAAAAAAATTTAGTGTTAAAACATATAAAGAAAGAGAAGAAAGAGGTCAACTAAACTCTTTTTACAGCACAAACACGTTGTAAAAGAAATCTATTGATAGCTCTCGATGTGGAGTCTCTATAGAGGTGACAAGAGTGAGTTGTATTTTCGTGGGCAATTGTGTGAAGAAAACTTGAAGAGTAAGGTTAACAACAGTAGTTCTCATTCGTTTGGGGAGAGCCTGGCCTTATAGAGTTCGGTTTTACTTTCAACAATTGCAGCAAGGCTTTCTGAAGAGGGTTGTCACGGTCCCGAAATCATGATAAAAGTAGTTTGCAGCCACGAAAATCAATGTCACTTTGCCATTTTGTTAAAGACTTGTCTTCTATTTAAATATAGAAGAAAGAGGTCTTGAGCCGGCTCAATCCCTGTTCAATGTTTAAAAGCAACAGACCGAAATAAAGCAAACGAGCTAAACATATATAAACTTAAATAGTAATTTTTATTTTTAACACGAATATGGAGGTTAAAAAGAAATCTTATAAGTATGAATTAATTAAATTTGATAAAATGTATTTAAATCAAGGAAACGGATATACCGTTTGTTAACAATCTTTAATAAGAAGCAACCCAATGCGAAAACACTTTTATTAACTATCAATTAGAGCACGTTACCAATCAGTTAAAAGGACTAAAATTTATCATAACAGACAAAAAAGGGGTTTAAAAAACATATTTGACTTAAACTATCTAAATGGAACTATGGATAATGACAATACATAAGAAATCCAAGGACGATTTGTGGGAATAGAAGAACACAATCATAACGTTATTATACAAAGTAGTAGGCAGATCAAAGTAAATTCACATTTCGATCATTTGACCATACTAACAAACTACATACAAATCTAAAAATCTATCCAAACAATTTAAACAATTTAAATGAAGAAGACTGAAAGAAAAATTACCAACCCAGATAGAATTGAACCACTTAAATATCAAGCCGACTTGTCAAGAAAACCATTGATAAACTAGAGAAATAATATTAATGACTTAATTAGGGACACTAAACAGAGCCATAAAATGTTAATTAAACGTTTAGTAAAAATCATAGTTGGGCATATTCCAGTACCAGTAAAATTTCAATTACCAGCAAATTGTTTTACTGGTAATTGAAATCAACTACAAGTACCAGTAAATTTTTAATGGTAATGAAAATGAAATTCCATTACCAGTAATTTTTTACTGGTAATTAAATGAAAATTCCAGTACCAGTAAATATTTATTTCTAATTAAACAAAAATTACATAACCAGTAAACATTTACTGGTAATTAAGTGAAAAATTGCAGTACCAGTAAATATTAACTGGTAATTAAAAAAAATAGCAGTACCAGTAAAAATTTAATAAAATTAAAAAAAATGTATGCATATTCAAAAAAAAATATATTTTTTTAGAAGTTTATATTAATGTAAATTATATTGAGACAATTCAATCAAAATTAAAAAAAAAAATACGTGTCAGTATTAGGTTATATGAATACGAGTCATCGATCACTTTTAGTTCGATTATGCATTTTTTTACACGACAAAATTACTATTTATTTTTTTCTAAAAATTAATTTTTTTACCATTACAAAATATACTGCATTACTATTTCCATTACCAATAAACTTTTACTGGTACTGCAATTTTTCATTTAATTACCAGTAAATGTTTACTGGTAATGTAATTTTTGTTTAATTAGAAATAAATATTTACTAGTACTGGACTTTAATTTTCATTACCAGTAAAAATTTACTGGTAATTAAATGAAAAATTGCAGTACCAGTAAAAGTTTATTGGTAATGGAAATAGTAATGCAGTACTTTTTTAATGGTTTTTGCCCATCTATGGTAAAAATGTTCACAATATTTGTTTTAATGTTCAAGTAATTTCAGGTTTTTTTGTTCACAATATGTTTACTGTTCCACATTTATTATGTTTTAATGTGCACGTTTTCTATTTAATTTTGTAATATGTGTGGAAAATCAATCGCACGATTCGAATTTAAGTTAACAATTAAGCAAAATTTTGCTTTGTGCGAGCCTATGTGCCGTTTTAGAACACCCGCATAGGCTCGCCACAAAGCGACATAAACAATAACAACACAAAAGGACAAGGGAGAATGTGCGAAAATACGAAAAAGGGCGTGAACTTGACTTTATATTTCATTTTGCTTATGTACACAAGCAAGCGCACATTCTCGTTAGAAACAGTGCTGCTACAAATTATTGCACTGTTCCAACAATGACGATAAATCGCCAAAATTGGTAGCCATGTTTTTGACTGCCCTTTGAATAAGTTTTTGGTTTCTCTTTGAAAAAAATGTCAAAACAAGGTCGCAAATCTGACTATAAACTAAGCATAACAGTTATCACAGACAACGATAAATACCAAAAACTAATATATAGTTCTTTGTTATGTTTACCAGGGAATAAAGGCCCGAGCACACTGAAGCTGTTTTTAAAATTGATTCTGCTTCGAAGAATCGTACACAATGGTTCCTATGAGACATCGCACACCAACGCTTTTAAATGACGTATTTGGTTCTGCAGTGTTTTTAATAAGAAAAAAGCTTAATGCAGCATTTTAGCTATTTTTCTGCTGCGTATTTTCAGTCTTAAATACTTTTTTTCATTTTTAAGTTGACATTGAACTTCAAATTGTAAATATTCAAACAAATATTTGAATACTTATACTGAATCTATTGAGTGGGTTAGATTTTAAATCGGATTCTCGGAACCTTTAAGAACATTAGGTATCTGGTGCATGTTATGGGGTAGTGTTACCCGTAACATTTCAATTTAGAAATTTATTGGCGTAATTGCACTTAAACGACGCATACGTTATAAATGAATAGTATATCTTCGACAGATTATTAAGAATATATTTTTTTAAAGTGTCATAATCCGTATAAATTTTAAATCAACTTGGAGCTACGCCTGCCTGCTATCCTGATAGTCCAATAAAATAAAAAAACTAAATACATATTCATAGTACAAGCATTTTCCAAAGATAAGCAATGAATAGATTTGCAAAAACGAGTTAGTATGCTGTACATATTTTTTGATTAGCTTAGGGTTCTATGAGTCGATCTTCGTCAAATAGATTAATAGACTTTTGTATGTAAAAAAGTCAGATTTAGCAAAATTTCTCCAAAAAATTTAAATAAAATTATCTTTTTAAAATCAATTGACATGTGGCATAAGTACTCGTATATTTGAAGTTTTTTTAATCACTTTTATTTTTTAACTAAAAGTTTTTTATGAGTCTTAGGTATATAACACTAGGGTAGCTGTCACTCCCTTAAGTGAGTATTTAAAAAGCTGCCATTAATTAAAAAGGGGATATGTTACTTGTTTATAGCGAAATATATAACGAAATGTTATAGGAAATGTTACTTGTTTAGAGAAATGTTACTTGTTTACAGCGGAAGCGATTCATTGTGCAGCCCAAGGAATTCACATGTATTTTCACTTATATGTTCTATTTTTACTTACTCGCCACAAAAGTCATGCAAACATTGATGTGGTAGCTAACTGGAAACTACTGTATTTGAATATAGGAATTTTTCAGTTTCCACCATTTCTGTTCTTGTCTATCTCTACGTGACCATATTTTTCCGTTTTAAGGGGATCGACGTTGATCGTCTGCAATTTCAATATCATTTGTTTTGTTAATTCGGGTGAATTAAAACATTTGTTTAAATTAGTTTTTGAGAAAGAAAACCAGAAAAAGCAGACTTCAAAATTGTCATTATTACAGGTGTTTGAAAATCGTTGGTGAGGTTTTCATATTGGTCGTTTATGCATTTTCTTAAGATCTTCCACTTAAAGATTTTCAACCTTTGGCCACTATTGGTGAAATAGTTAACCAGATTGAAAAACGATATATTACAAGTGATCTGATAGCTACCTTGTACAGAAGCCGTTTTGTAAACAAGATTTGTTAATAAGGAGATTTGATAGTGCAGCTTATCGTAGTTTACACTAAGGTACTTGACGCTGATTCTGCAATCCCATGACTGACGGTTCTATGTACTATAATGACCCGAAGCAAACACTCTTCAGCCACCTCAGCAATATATTTTTTTGTTTGTCCATTTTTCGTCACGAGAGCAGCACTTCCCGGAATGCTCCGAATATTACTGGTGCCAGCCGGGATCGAAAAAAAACCCCGCACCTTGTATCTGCTCGGTTTGACAGAACCGCATACACCATCGTGCTACGTCTGTAGGATGTAATCGTTGCATGGAGTGGGTGCACTTTAGGTCTGAACAACATCAGGGAGTATAGCAAAGCGGATTTTGTTGCCTCGTGCTGTGTCAACGATGTTAGCAGTGGTACTCTGGATGTGGTGTCATCATCGCCGTCTACCTTTACTTCGTCGTCGTCATCATCATCCAACTATGAGACTCCACCGCAGTCTCCCTTGTAACAGCATCTTACACCGCAAATTGCTGTTGCCACCCCTAACAGTGAATCAAATTTGCAATTTAATTGCGATGGCCTACGCAAAAAATCAGTGAGGTCATATGAATGTAAATGTGATTATAAATCATGGTCGCCACTGAATGCCACCTTCAGCCTGCATAGTTGTGACGGATACAACGTGCTACGTAAGGATCGGACTTGGAGTGGACTTGCTTTCCTGTAACACCATTCTGTGCAGTATAGAGCTATCTCGCCAGAGCTTGACTATAGAGACTCATACATGGAAAGTATGGGGTAGTAGTCAAGTTTGGGACTGTTGAGATATAGCTGTAAAACGTATACATCCCGCCGATTTGCAGCACTACCCCGCGTTATTTTTCAGACATTAGCAATCTGATACAAGGCAGTAACCACTTCGTCCTAGAGTACTTCAATGTTCACCACGATCTGTGGCATTCTCTCCTAAACAACGACCAGAGGGACAGAGCTTTGGAAGATATAACTATGGCATTGCCTGGCCTGATCAATGACGTCACCTGGCAACCCGTCATTTCGTTAGAATAAGACTTCCACAAATTCTCTCCATTAACAGACCTTCCATAAATTCTCTCCATCAACAGACTATTCGACTTCAAAAAAGGCTGATTTGGATGCTTTCACAGAAACCAACAACCGCATATTTAGTAATCTTCCCATTTCCCCGGATGTTCGGATAGCCCAAAAGAAGTTCCGGGCCATCATCAACGCATCAGCCGCTTGCCATATTCCTCCTGGTTGAATTCTCGAGATTCGCCAAATGTCCCAGCAGAGGCATCGGAACTCGCAGAAAATCTTGATGACATTCGTCGCTTCAACCCCGCTGAGCCTATATTTAGGGATTTCAACTCAGAGATCAGTAGGTTGGTCAGCGAATATAGGCGAAACAAACGACTATATCACTTAAAGCAGCGCATCTTAAGTTCTGGAATTAGTAAATTGTGGATAACGGTCAAATCTCTCTCGATGACAGAACAGTGACAGATCCGAAGCGATAAGACTAAAAGGAGGGTATTGCGTCGTATCCGCGCTCTCCGAGTCAAAGAGGCACCACCACAATGGCGCTGGGTCCGGAAGGAGTCTCTATGCTGATGTTGAACCACCCCAGGAGTAAAGTACATGAGCATAGTGATATCCTTGCTTTCGCCAGTAGCAAAGACGCTTGAAGCAGCCTGATGCAACACCTTCCATGTGCTTATTTTAGTGTGGGCGCCAGTCATATGTATAATTTAGAGACAGGAATTCGAAACCCCTTAGAGTTAAACATGGAGTTCTCTAGGGTAGAGTGTTATTTCCGACACGGTTTAACCTCTTGCACCACCAGACGGCGTTGAAATTGTGTCGTATGCTGATTATTGCACATTTCTGGCGTCAGGACCTAAATTGGTAACAAATGCGTGAAAATCAATTGTTACCTCACTGAATTAACACGCTTCTTCAATACACGGAAAATAAAAATATCCGCGTCCAAATCATCAGCCACACTGTTTATAAAGGTGCGGTTCTCACTTAATGTGAATGGCGAAAACATCAATATCCCGACTACTAACTACTCCAAAATCCTTCGAGTCACATTAGACAGCCTTTTTCGATCTCCTGCACATGCTACAGCTATCTGCGATAAGCTTAAAGGTAGGAACAAGGTCCTCAAGTCAATAGCCGGTACTATAAGTAGATGGGGAGCTGACAAAGAAACCTTTTTGACCTCTTACAAAGGGATAGGTCGATCTGTAGCGAACTATTCAGCGCCGGTGTAGTTTAAACGTCAGTTTGACGACCATCTACATGAGGGAAGAAGGTCCTTACCATACGCAGACACAAATTTGTGTTGCCTAAACAGTATCTGCTTGGGTGCCTTCGCTGTAGTCATCCCAACTACCATCTTACGGACAGGATGCATCCGCCCAGGCAGATCAGGTACGACCTTCAAAGTCTAGAGAGAGAGAGAGGTCCGCCAGTACTGAAGAAAACCTTAAGACCGTCGAAACGATTGGGTATTTCTGAACGACATACACGCTGATGAAGTCTTAGAAGCAGTATCTAGCTATAGCGTAAATGTAGTGCTAAGGGAACATACTCGAAGTTTTCACCAGAGGAAATGGCCCTACCTCGCCAGAAGCAGGCGATTATGGCTCAGCTAACATCTGAATGGTGCAGCAATCTCAATTTGTATTGGGCGCGAATTGATGATAACGTTCCAGACGTTTGTGCCGCCTGCCATCAGGGACCACATAGCGTGCTGCACCCTTTCAATTTTCCGGCCAAGCCAACTGACCCCCAGGTCTCTATGGACGCCTCCAATTCAAATGGCGCGTTTCCTTCACCTGGATATTGAAGCAGAGCCCTCATAGACGAATAAGACTTACAAAACAAGGCTTTTCTGATTGGAATTTCTACGCCGTCCGGCGAGAGAGGCAATTATTTGCTCTGAGGAACCCAGAATCTAGGACACTTTCCAGAGGCATTCTTGATCTAAATGGCTTCGGATTTGGATGTATTTATTTTAATACCCCAGGTCCTTTAAAAGGCACCTAAGTTTTCAAGTTGATCTGCAGCATACTCGTAGGTTGAAGCTTGTGTTGGAAAAACGTTGTGAGCATATATCATCATTGTAAAAAATTACTTTAGAATTTTCAGCAATATACGGAAAATCATTAAGAAATATATTAAACAATGGAGCTAGTACACTCCCTTTAGGTACGCCGTTATTGACCAGGCCGAACTAAATCTTTGGCGTGAGAAGAAACTGTTCATAGTCTGTACCAAGCATGATACTTATCAATTTATATAGCATACCAATATGTTCCAATTATACGTTAAATATTTGAGCTTGTTCTTAGGTAAGGTTTATTTGTTTAGATAGAACTTCATGCTCACAACTGATATTCCACCGAACAAAGTAAACACATTCCACCGTAAAAGTAAACTTGCACTGCCTTTTGAATAACTTAGTGGTTTCTAAAACTTCTAAATGTTCTGAATTATTTGCTACATTTCCGCACTTGGACAAGTTTGTTGTATCACAGACGACGACATCGACACCAAAACGAAAGAAATAAGTTTTTGTTAAAGTTTTCTGCGGTGCCTATAATGGCCCAGGTAATTGTTCTGCCGATGGACGTAGGACCGTCTTCTAGTGAAGATGAATTTATTTCTAGTGTGATTGACAAGGTTGTTGATCTCAAGTCTCTTTTAAAACTAGAAAAATTTTACACTATAGGTTTTCAAAACGTAACATTTAAAATACTAAATTATGCGGCATATTTGTTGATAGCTTTGACTTTGATACTGTTGTTTAGAGACCTGGTTAACAAAATGATATTTTGAACTCTGAGGACTTGTTTTATAGCTACACGATTTCTTTGAAAAGGTGATTTTGGCTATGGGCGAGAATGCATTTGTGTAAGATTAATAATATTTACAACCTGAATAAAAGGATGCTAGATTTGATCTAGAACAATGATCAAGTTTCAAAAATACATCTTTCTTCCACTCAGAGGGACAACCAACCTACTATATGTATCGAATATTAAGACTTATCACTTTACCAATTACCATCACCACGTCCTTCTGGTGATTCTTATTCAAAATGTTATCTGTTGTTTGCTTAAAATGTTATCTGATTGGAAGGTAATTTGCAGTTGTTTACATTAAGAACACAACAATTTTACATACTCGTATTAATAAAACACAGAATAATTATGATATAAAGATCAAATTTAATCCAGGTATAGTGCAAATGTTATATTTTAAGAATGAAATTCGATTTCGGTCATATGGCCACCACACGCAGAGAAAAAACATGGTTACTAAAGGGTGTTTTTTATTGCGGTATAGAACTTTAAGTTGGCATCACTTTTTTAACTGGCGGCCATTTTGTCAGCTGTCAAGTGATTAATATTTAGTTTGGTTTGCCATTTCATCATGAACAGGTTGACAAAAGAACAACGCTTGCAAAATGGGCCGAAAATGAGATTCATCTCGATGCTGATTTTCATCACAAAATTTTGTTCAGTGATGAGGCTCATTTTTGGTTGAATGGCTACGTCAACAAGCAAAATTGCCGCATTTGGAGTGAAGAGAATCCACATGAGACCCTTGAGACGCCATTACATCCACAAAAACTGACTGTTTGTTGTGCTCTATGGGCTGGTGTAGTCATTGGGCCATACTTCTTCCGAAATAATGCTGGAGAGTCAGTTACCGTTAATGGAGACCGGTATAGAGCCATGATAACCGACTATTTTGTTCCCGAATTGGATGGCATGAATGTGGATGAGTTGTGGTTCCAACAAGACGGCGCTACATGCCACACAGCGCACGTCACAATCGAATTATTGAAGGAAACATTCGATGAGCGCATAATTTCGCGGAATGGACCTGTCAATTGGCCACCAAGATCGTGTGATTTGACACCATTGGACTATTTTCTTTGGAGATATGTGAAGTCGCTCGTCTACGCCAACAAACCAGAAACGTTAGGGGACTTGGAAGCCAACATTCGTGGCGTTATTGCCAACATACGGCCCCATATGCTCGAAAAAGTGGTTGAAAATTGGACCTGTATAATTGGCTTTATTCGAGCCAGCCGCGGCGGCCACATGCCCGAAATCATATTTAAACATTAATGGCATAAAATTATCCTTCCAATAAAGCCAAATTGATGGACATTAAAACGATTTTTTTGTGTTTTATTTCAATTCGAAGTTCTATACCTCAATAAAAAACACCCTTTACATGGTCACGGCAATAATAATATGTTCTCCGCAATAAAAGTTTGTTCGTCGCAACCATAGCATTGTTAACTGAATTTAGTTTTGGCAATAGTATAATTGCTGCAATATAATTATTGTTGAAATGTAACAATAGTATTTTTGCCAATTTTAAAAATGAAAATATGGTTATAGCTACAATATAAATATGGTTGGTGCGACAAAAGTATTGTGTTTTGCGTTTTATGTTAACAATAATATGATTACGGCAATCATACTGTATGATTGTAATTTTTCTTCATTTAAATATGCTTTTTAGAACAAATGTTTTTGGTACGGATCTAATGCAATAATATTACTTTTTTATTGAAATTAAAATTGTTTAAACAAGCTGCTCCAGCTTTGTTAAACTGAAATATTTTTAATAAAAACGCTTACTTTTATGTAAACTTATTTTTTCTACCGTGAAATAAATCACTCCCATTATTTCGAATTTAATTTTTGAAATATTATCATAGTTCAAATGTATTGTTGACTTAAACCAATTCTAATAAATTATATTGGGGATTATAATATAATTGTGTGTGATATTATGGTTGTAGGGATCATACAATGGTTGCGTGTGAATCATACTATGGTTGTGAGGATAATACTATGGTTGTGAGGATAATACTATGGTTGAGTGTGAATAATACTATGGTTGTGAGGATCATACTATGGTTTTGGAGATCATAGTATGGTTGAGTGTGAATCATACTATGGTTGCGGGGATCATAGTATGGTTATGTATAAATCATTCTATTGTTGTGAGGATCATAGTATGGTTGTGTTTGAATCATACTATTGTTGTGAGGATCATAATATTGTTGTACCACAACCATATATCCAACAATAGTATTATCCTCTTCGAATATTGTCACCACAACCATACTTTTTTTCTGCGTGCACGAGCCCTTGTACAGCGATCTATCATTCGGCACAATTTCCCACCACTCTTGCACACATTTTCACCGAAACGTGGTGAAAATGGATGTTGTCTCTGAGCTCGCCTTAAGTTGCTGGCTTGTTAGCATTCAATAATGACTTGATTTGGCCCCATATAAAAAAATTCAAATGCGTTAAATCGCATGAACGAGGAGACTATTCTACCGGACAATCTTTTAAGATGACACGTTCACCGCATATGTCTTTCAGTAAATCGATTGTAATGCGTGCTGTGTGGTTAGTGGCACCATATTGTTGAAACCACGTATCGACGATGTCAAGCTCATCCAATTCTGGCCAAAAATAATTTTCTAGCATGGCACGATAGGTTTGCTCTTCCAGCTTGCAAAATGGCAATGTTAGAATTTTCTAATTTTCTGTTTTGTTAATTTTTGAAGATGATAAGTACTTGGGTTCCCATAACAATCGTGTTTCTGTTGACATATAATGTGTCATTAACAGAAATGATTATCATCAAAAATAGCTAAATAGGTCCCGAGAATATTGTTATTTTTAATGACGAGCCCATTAACAAAAACAGTTATCGGGCCCAGTTCATTGAATTTCGTTACGCAACGTGGCCCCAGACTCGAGTTGGACACAGGTTGTATATGCTGTTATTTCGCGAAAAGTTGTTGTCGTAGATGAATTGCACGTATTGTAGCATATGTTTGGCTTTGCATTCGGCTACGATGTTATCGCCGTTGAAGTTAATTATTTTTCCAGAGTGCCGGACAGGATAAACGGTTATTTTTCCAAGATAACTGACGGTTTTATCTTATGTTGTCCTTATGGACCACCCTCACTTTTATGTGAACAGTTGTTCCCAAATCGGCTTCGATAGTTGTCTCTTCATACAGCGGTGTCAGTATATGTCTAACCTCCTGTTATTCTTAACAAACACATTTCGCCCTATATATAAGATCCTACTTTGCCTTGTTTTGTTGAAGAGATATTTCCCTCTAGGTTTAGACATCTAGAGATTTCTTCCAGCGTACTATGTAGACGTTTTACCTGCCAATTGGATGTTATATGTAACGGCGGGGCATTCGCAATTTCTAAATAAAATCGGTCACGCAAAAACGAATGTAGAGATTTATCATTGACATAAAAAAATTGTCTTTGTGGAAATTAGTCATAAGTTAAAGTATATTTGTTGTCGAGTATAGTTCCACAGTCTATGCTGGATGTGTTCCAATAGCGGCAAATCGCACCATATCGCGTTAAAGAACCCAGTATTAACAACGTACTATTTTTGTACTATGAGGTCCTCTTCAATCGAGAAAATTATAAAGTAAGCCGAATTTTCGGCCAAATTGTTATTCTACGAGCTGTTACAGGTATTTAGCCTCCTCTATGACTATTTGATATCTTAAGCCCAGTATTTACCTAAAACGTAATTTTCGCTTAGAAGTTCGCATTTATCTCTACGCGGAAGAATTGTAGTGTAGAGCAGTGTAAAAGAAGCAACTATTATGCATTTTTAAATACATAATTTTAATCATATTCATTTTAATACCCTCAAAAACGACTTCACAATATTTGTTAATTATTTTATTGCAAATATCAAAATTGCCTTGACTAATAAATTATCAGAACATTAACTTTTGTTTGCAGGTGGTCGTGGTACAATAAACGAGTTATAGCCAACAAAAAATAAACAATTCCTGTACAGTCAGTCACTTTAAAGAAAATGTCAAAAACACATGCTTGACATTTTTATTCAAGTGCTTGATGAGTAATGTGAATGTTTGATTTAGAAGTACAGCTTTACAAACGTAATTAATTGTCTTTGTCAAATTTCAAATTTGATAGCTTAAATTTCTACTAGAAAAAAGTGTGAATCAGCAGATAACATAACTCTACCTTCTTTATTATTATTTTTTAAATAGCCAACACTCAGGGGATGCCCCCTATACATGCGGTCATTGCGTTGGTGAGTGGAAAGTAAAGGATCGGAGGGGGAAAGAGGGAGTAATGTTTATTGACACTTGCCTTGAACTTCTGGATGTCCCAATTAGTGGTCAATACATTTGCAGGAAGTCGCTTCCACATACGGACTGTACTAGCGAAACACGAATTTGATCCGTAGTGTATAGTGCGGTCAACTGGCAAATCGATAACAAACGGGTGTGAATTACTAGAAAGTTGCGTATCCCTGCCGAACATCCTCACGTCAGCAATAAGGCGACGGATATCTGATGAACACACACCATGAAAGTAACGATAGAACAGCGTCACGCAACCCACACTCCGACGATGCTCAAGGGAATCAATAGAGTTGGATACCCTACTGTCACCTATCAGCACCATCGCTCTCCTTTGAACACAGTCAAGTAGCTCCAAGGATGATTTTGGAACACCTGCCCATATATGGGAGTTGTATTCCATCTTCGGCCTGATGTAAGTTGTATAGATATTGAAAAGATCAGGAGTGAAATATTTCTTGCACCGCTTTAAAAAGCCTATGCACTTGAGTGCTTCTTTCGCCACTTCGAATATATGTCTCTTCCAACGAGCGTCACATTGTATTTTCATGCCCAGAACATCAAGAGCTTCTGATTGTTAAATATCCGTACCATCGATAGAAATTTACGATATTGTTGGGTCAGCGAATCCCTTGTGAGACAAGCAGCATTAAAATCTACTCTATTCACTCGACCCCATTCGGAAATGGCCAGTAGATCCCGGTAAAGTGTCTCATCCATAATTCGCCTTTTGTCCTCTATATCCTGAAGACTCGGCCTACGGTCGAATGAATACGAATGACAGAGGTACTGTCATCCGCAAAGGAGTATATTGGATTCACGGTCTGACCCAACAGATCATCAATGACAATTACAAATAAGGAGGGAAAAAGGACAGAGCCCTGTGGTACACCTGCAGTAAGCCTATGTTTGTTGGATGAGAACCCATCTACAACAACTCTTATAGTGTGATCTCTAAGAAAGATCGATATAAAACGAGCGAAAGTATCACCGACACCAAAAGCTATCAGCTTTGATAAGAGTGCACCGTGCCTCTATCAAAGGCCTTGGAGGTATCTAGAGCCACAACCTTACTCTCAAGAAACTGGTGGATAGACCTACTTCAGCGCTCAGACAAGAAAGACATCAGGTCTCCCGTAGAGCGATTTCTACGGAAGCCATTCTGTCGATCACTAAGCAGGACTCTAGATACCTCACAAGATGGTGGTTAACCATGCTCTCCATTAACTTAGAGACCGCAAAGCAAATCGCGATTGGCCGATAATTTGCAGGATTATTGGCTTTACCCTTTTTAGGGACTGGCTGGACGTTCGCAACCTTCCAACACGCTGGAAAGACTCCCGCACAATAAGCAAGGTTAAAATGGTTGCGCAATGGACGGGCTAGCGTCGAAGAGCACTTACATAGGACAAGTGCCGAAATACCATCCGGGACTGGGGACTTATTTTCGTCGAGATACGCAAAAACCCTTTAACCCCACGTGTTCGAAAAAATATCTGAGGCATGGAAAGTGAATGCCTGATCGGCTTTAACAAGAGTTGGGATAGATGATGAACTATCGTTTACTCTTTTTACAAACGACAAAACGCTCTTACTTTCCCTGAGGGAAGCAATAACCTTTGTACGTAGACGTTGTTTGTGTAGAAATTTTTCACGCCTGGCACACGATGTTCTTGCCTGTTTCCGCAGAGGTTCAGTATTGGCGTTATTGTTCAGGTGCAAATTTCTGAACGCATTCTCTTTAGATTCACGTTTTTCCATACAGAAATTGTATTCCACTTTTGTTCCGTGATTAATCTGGATCTGTCCGTTCTTCAAATCCATCATTGCATTAACTTGATTAAGTAAATCTAAGCCAACAATTGCATGATGTGTTGGTAGATTACGAATAATAGGAAAATTAAAACTTACACCAAAAAGATTAATCATTAATCGATAAAACACTTTTCATTTATATTACCGCGAGTTGAATGAATGGTAAACGGATTATTAACGGGTATTTATATTCAATTATTTTAACAGTTTAACATAGGTTATGGTTCTCCTCTCATCCTCATCGTTGACGTTTCGAATCTCAGACTTGGCAACTTTGGGATATTCATCTTGTCCCTGATCCAGCTGTGGAGCCTCGGCAATATGGTTAACTCTCTGAAACTTGGCTCCCGTGTCTCTACCAGAGTTAGCCTGATGTTTAAATTTTCGTAGTTGAAGATTCCCATCACTCTTTGGAAAATAAGCATCACTCTTTTGCTGGCTATATCGAGATGAGGATGCATCGATGTCCATAAATTCAGGTAGGTCCTGTCTATTAACTAAGGCATTACTTTTCTCTTTACTAAAATATGGATTTTTCTGGCGATAACAATTTTCTCGTTTTTAGAGAGAGTGTTGACTGATCCTTCCTAGGTTTTCCCTCCTGTTTCTGTTTTGTATCACTCCTGTTCTCCAACGCCGTAACGAAAACATATCGGTCACGGGTAACATCAACTTTTTTAGCATCGGTAAATCATTCGGACGTGCCGCAAAACGTAGTGGTTTCCTGAGACCTGATTTAAAAATGCAAAGTGATCGATAAAGCGATTGTAGTGTCACAAGACATCAGTTTTTTGTTGGTCAATAAGCTTCACTTTCTCTCGACCCGATCATAAAACTGAAGAACCGTTCCAGAACTATTTCTCAATGTATTGAGCTCTTGCTCTATGAGATGAATGGAGTGCTATGTCATATCAGTCTCGCAGTTAAGTCTTCGGGCTTCCTATCAAACACTTCTTTTTGAATCGTTATAATGCGCGTGTAGACCTAATAATATCTAGTAATGAAAATGCGAGTATTTATCATAAAAAATGGTTTTATTGTTTTTCAAGGAACCCCCACATGATTTATACACTTTTACATGCGCTCAAACCAATTGTCGAAGCACTTTTTCCACTCCGATTGAAGCAACTCCAAAACATGATTTTTGTACGCTTCAACAGCATCTTCTGGCGCCAAAAAAAATAATAAAAGTTTTTGGGTGCCCTGTCAGGGCTTTACGGCGGATGACCCACCAACTCGACGTTTCAATAAGGCGCTGGTTTGAGCCGATGTGTCAGAGCTCACATTATCGTGGTGTACAATGATTCGTCTTCCCTTGTTCGTTTTTCGAATATCTCCAAAGACTTCAGGCAAACAAATTGTGGTTCAAACGGAACGGTCGCCACATGTCCAGTTTTGTCGATGAACTGGCGACCATTTCCTTCCAAGTGGTTCTTTCACGAACAACTTTCGTTGGATTTGGCTCGTCTTCGAAGATCCACACGGTCGATTGCTGTTTTGTATCGGGCTCATACGCATATATCCATGATTCGTCAACTGTGACGATCTTATAAACGTCTTTCGAACCACCGCGATCGTATTTTTTCAAAATTTCTTTGCACCAATCGACACGAGCCCTTTTTTGAGCGATTGTCAAATTGTGCGGGATCCAACGAGAACAAATCTTTTTTACGGCAAGGTGTTCATGCAATATCGAATGTATGCTGGTGGAAGAAATGCACAAGGCCCTCTATCTCACGGTATGTCACATCACGATCTTGCATTATCAGTTCACGCACGGCATCAATGTTCTCTGGAACAGCGGCCGTTTTTGGGCGACTTTTACGACCTTCGACTTTCTCGAGCGTCGGCCACGATTGAATTCATTAAACCAGTTTTTCACAGTGCTATGGTGCTTCATCGCCATACAAAGATTTAAGTTCATCGATGCACTTTTGTCGTGATAATCTACATCGAAAGTTGTGAAAAATAATCGCACGATTATTTGCAAATTGATTTTTTGGCAAATTGATTTTATCAAGTCACTGTAAACAACAAAAATGATGGTCGTACGTCAAAACGTTCTGAGTACGTTTTTGCTAAAAAATGTCAAACTTTCCAATGGAATATATATAGCAACCTTCGTGTTTGTTCCGCATTTATCATGATAGCCTTTTCGCCATTGGTATTCAAATTACCGAATGGACACTCATAAATAAGTTACAGGACGGACAGATTTGCTTTGCACTCTACCTACATACATGTTTTTTTTACTTTAAGAATTAATTGAACAAATACTTAATCTCTATAAATAGGTGTATTAGGAACTCCTGGTTTTAGACTGGTACTCTCTTAAATACTTCTGCTGGTACTCGTGTAGTTAAGTGGTGTAGTTGTCGCTTCCTGTTTTTAGGCTGATGTTCACTAATAATAATTCTTTTGTTGCTTTTGTATTTAAGTTACAGTTGTCACTTTTTGCTACTTTTTTAATTCGTTATATTTGTGGCATTCGCAACACTTGTTGGGGGCCAGTTATTAAAAAACATGTTGTCGTTCTTGAGTTTTTTGACGAGCTAAAGCTTGTATTTTAAAAATAACGTAAAGTAACATAAAGATGTGTTGGCACCATGCAAGTAGCTGAGTTCTGAACTTCTTAACAAATAATTACTTTGTTCCCCATAGGTATATGACTCCAATGTCCGCTACTTTGTTGCTGGTCACTGCTTCGTAGGCACAGTGATTCGAATCATGCAAACAGTACATTGCTTCAGATTAAGTGGTTGGTGTTAACTAATATACTGATTTTAGTAAGCCATTTGATAAATAAAATAACAGGCTCTTACTATTTATGTTAAACAGAATTGGGTTTAATAATAATTTCATAAACTGGCTTTCCTCCTATTCACTGAACAAGTAGTATAATTTAAAAGAAGTCTCCTCAGATCAATTCGTATATCCTCTGCTGATCCACAGGGCAGCCATCTAGAACCTATACTATTTTTACTATTCATTAACGATTTTCCTATTCTATTATCAACTCTAATTTACTACTGTTTGCGAACGACGTAAAAATATATTCTTCTAAGGCGAGCTTTGCGGTCTGTCACATTCTCAAGACATTGAAAGAATTAGTACCAGAATTTAGCTATATGGAATTGATGATAAAAAAAGTGTAGGGCATATGTGTTTCTCTAGAATGTTTGCTACTTAATTTAAATTATTTGGTTCTGAAATTCATCAATAGTTTCTATTAACGTCTCAGATAGACCTTCTAGATGCTATCAGTTTTTACACTTAGATTCCCAAAGGTACAATGCATGTGCTAATCGCTTTGGTACAACGTGTGCTGATTTAAGCTTGCTTTTTCAATCGACTTCTTAATTTTTGATGCATTAAAATCTATTATTATTTTTATTTAAATGGTATGATTATTTTTAAGCTTGTGTATATTTTCAATTAACGTGTATATTTTCAATGTACGTACGTTGTCCCAAAAAAAACGTTTCGGAAGGAGGTCCTTTTAAAGTATTTGTTCTTTATTTGTTCTTGTTATAATAAGTATAGGGTGATAAATCTAGAGGTATTTTTTTAGAACAAAAAAAAATATAAAAATTCAAATCAAGTATGGAATCTTTATTGGTAATTTGAAAGGAGAGATTATTGCATTTAAGATCCGCTGTTTTCGACCAAAATTTTGTTCAGTGATGAGTCCCATTTCTGGCTCAACGGCAAAGGCAATAAACAAAATTGCAGCATTTGAGCTGAAGAGCAATAAGAAGTGGTTCAAGAAGTGACATCTAGATGACCCTATACAACCGATAGTGTTGCCCATCCTAGCGGTAGTTTTACAACGCCTAAAAACGACTACAATCAAAACTTTTTACTACAAACCACTGTATGCGGAAAACGCTAGACTTTTATGTCCACACCAATATCTGAGGCATAGCCAAACAACAGCATACAAATAATCAATTTACGGTGCAATTAAAAGCAATTTAGATGCAATATGTGAAATTCGAACGAACATTTAAAGATTGCACAAATTATGTGATCTTCTCCTCAGTGTAATCATTGTGCAACATTTTCTACTCGTCCCACTTTTCTACTATTGTTCCTTTTTTTTAAAGAAACTTCATTGTTTTCATTATATTGTCAATTTTGCCACAAAAAATGCATCAGGCAATGCGTTTATATTTTTGGTACTTTAAGCGAGATGGTTTACATCAGTTTTTTTACGATCTTGCTAAAATATCGCACAGTAAAGATGCAATTTCTGGATTAAATCTAGTTTAGTAACAACTCTCGCACGGACACCAAATTTGCACCATCGATAGAACTTTTGATTCTAAGCAGAAAATATTAAATAAAAAATCGGCGGTCCCCAAAGTTTCCGAGATATGGGCCTCTAAAGTTCAGACTTATAACTCAGATATTAAGCCATATCTGTGAAACTTTTCCTTTTTATCGTTGGAAAGCTTATTACAACGCCAATCCAGTGATACAAGTAGTAGGGATATGGCGATGCAAACGCTTCTTCTTCCTTTTGCTTTCCAGTGTTGCCACCTTTTCTCGTTTTCGCGCCAAAAGGTATGGTGGAGCAAAAAGTCAGTGTTGCCAGATCGGAAAACGCGTCAAAATGTATGGCGGGCCAAAAAGTGTTGTCCTTTTGGTTTGTGTCTATGCTAGACGATGTGTTGGTGACAACTCCAACTATGTGTCGGATCCAATGTAGGTTTGTATCTATGCTATGCGATGGTTGCGCTACCTTACGACGGTTGGTGGCAAATCCGACTCTATGCCAGATCCAAATGCTAGACGATGGTTGCGCCACCTTACGACGGTTGATGGCAACTCCGACTCTGTGCCAGATCCAATTACGACGGTTGGTGGCAACTCCGACTCTAATTTGTTTGTGCGTGTGAGTGTGTATGTGTGTGCTAAATAATGAACTTGGTTATGCCTTTTTCCCTCCCCATCCCATTACTTGCCCATTTTATGTTTACAACAAATATCGTGGTTTCCAAAAATTTTGTTTTGTTGATTAATCATTTCATACAAAAATATGATAATGTATATTATTCTACAATTTTCTCACGCACCTACTTCTAATTAAATGTTGTGGTTTTCAAAATATTTTTGTTTTGTGATTAAACTATTGCTACTTACATAAAAATATTATTATGGTTTTATGTTTACAAAAAACAAATGCTGAGGTTTCCAAAAAGTTTGTTGATTAATCATTTCATACAAAAATGTAATAATCTAGAACTTTCTATATTATTCTAGAATTTTCTCACGCACCTACCTTTTTAACTACCATTCATTAAATAACTTTTTACTTTTCCATCTCTCTTCTTATCTCTATCAATTTCTTCCTCTCTATTCTTCTCTCCCGTTCATTTCATACAAAAATATAATAATCCAGAACTTTCTATATTATTCTAGAATTTTCTCACGCACCTACCTTTTTTACTACCATTCATTTCATGGACTTCATGTATTAATTGGAACTACTTGTTTATTAGTATGTTTAATTCGACATTTAAATAATCATTTTTCAAAAAATCATCATTTTGGATTTGAAGATGCCGCTTGATACGATATTGACATTTTGTTGATGTCGTATGATTATTTCTTTATATATCAATTTATTGATGAGGTAGATAAATAATTAATCTATATAATATATTAAGTATATTTGACTTCCAATCATAAAGTCTATAAAAATAGTATAGATAATTTTTTCAATTTTATTAATTAGTTCTATCAGTATACTATTATCAATAGTAGTAATATTATTAGCCTGAATTTTATCAAAAAAAAACAATTATTTATCGAGAAAAATCTTCTTCATTTGAATGTGGATTTGATCCTAAATCATCTTCACGCCTACCTTTTTCACTACGATTTTTTTAATTACTATTATTTTTTTAATTTTTGATGTAGAAATTGCTTTAATCTTACCAATTATTTTAATTATACAATTTTCTAACATTATAGTGTGAACAATTACAGTAATAATTTGTATCCTAATTTTACTACTAGATCTTTATCAGGAATGAAATCAAGGAATATTAAATTGATCAAATTAATAATAAATAAAAGGATTATAGTTAATTATAGCATTTGATTTGCATTCAAAAAGTATTGAATTTTCAATTTATCTTGAATATGAAGCGATATATTGCAATTAGTTTCGACCTAATTTTAGATAAATTGTATACCCTTATTTTTTAATATTAATTGAAGCCAAAAAGAGGCTTATCACTGTTAATGATAAAATTGAAATAAATAATCCAATTAAAGAAGTATGATGTTATTCAAGTAAAAGCTGGTAACTTTTTTCTTTTAATGGTTAAATTCCATTTATACTTCTAATTAAAATAATATAAATTAATTTATATAGTTTAATAAAAACATTACATTTTCATTGTAAAATTAATTTTTTTTTTTTTATAAATTACTAAAAATAATTCATTATATTCAAAGATTAATTAATCTCCCTAACATCTTCAGTGTTATACTCCATATATAAGCTATTTGAATAATAATAAATTATATATAAATAAACAATAATGATTCAAAAAACAAAACATAATAAATAAACTTTTAAATTATTATTTTGCAAAATTTGATTAAATTGAGAATTTTCAATTAAATTTAAATAAAGCTTTTGAACACCAAAATATTCAGACCAACCTTGATCAAAAAATTTTCTTACCATATTTCCTATAACTAATGGATAGTTAATTATTCCATAAGTTGATATATAAGGTATAAATCATATAGATCCTAAAAAATAAGATATATTATAATTATTTAAAGCTTTATTTCTATAAAATAAAGAAATATTAGAAATTAAATAACCACTAATTCCTCCAATAATACAAAAAAATAATGTCAATAATTTAATTTGGGAGAAGGAAATATTAATCAACTTAATATTCTACCTCCAAAAATTCTTAAAATTAATAAACCTATTATACTTTTTAGTATAATTCAACTTTCATCATTTAATATATAAACTAACCGAAAAGAATAACAAACAGTTAAACCTGTACTAAAAAAGTATAAAAAAAAAGAAAATATATTGATATAAGATAAAGATACTATTTCTAAAATTAAATCCTTTGAATATAATCCAATTAAAAAAGGTATTCCACATAAAGCTAAATTAGCAACATTAAAACATGAAGATGTTAAAGGTATTATAATACTTAAACTTCCTATTAACCGAATATCCTGTGAATTATTTATATTATGAATAATAGCACCAGCACATATAAATAATAAAGCCTTAAATAATGCATGAGTTAACAAATGAAAAAAGCTAACTTATAATATCCTATAGATAAAATACTTATTATTAATCCTAACTGACTTAAAGTAGATAAGGCATTAATTTTTTTTAAATCAAATTCAAAATTAGCTTCTAATCCAGATATAAACATTGTTAAACCTGATAATATTAATAATAAATTCCCTATTCACGAAGAACTTAATAAAATATTAAAACGTATTAATAAATAAACTCCTGCTGTTACTAAAGTTGAAGAATGAACTAGTGCAGAAACAGGAGTAGGAGCAGCTATAGCCACTGTTAATCAAGATGAAAAGGAATTTGAGCACATTTAGTTATAGCTGCTAATATAACTAATCTTCCAATAATTAATATTTCTATGTTAGATTTTATAACTTCTAAATAAAAATTATAATTTTATCTTCCATAACACAGTACAACAGCCAATCTGGTGAGAAATTCCAAGTCAGGGTGATGGTACTAGGTCAGTATATTAAAACACTCAAAGGGTTTTGCGTTCGCATGTCTTTTTTATGACCTTTTACATTTTTTCCTTATCTTGATGTTTTTCGCTTAGTTGTAAAATGTTGGCAAAAACGTAGTTTGACATAACTCGAGAACGACTAGTTCGATTTTGCTGAAATAAATTGAGAAAAATTAATAATTACATTTTCTTTAATCCATTAATATACCGTTTCTCTACCAAATCAACATTTTTGCAATTAGAAATAAATTTATGAAGAAAATTTTGCCAAAAAAAATTTTTTTTAAAACATATAAATCCCAAACGGAAAAACGTGTAGAGTCTTATAACTTTCACGTAGTCACATAACCTATAAACAAAATGCGACATATATCATAGAAATCGATTAACGCGTTCTGCTTGTATTTACAATTAAGTGAAGGTATCCCATTTTGACAAGAATATTGATATATGTTTTTATTCAAAAAAGTGTCATTTATCACCTTTTTTATAAATTTTCCCCAATAACTCCAGACTTCTGGCCATAAACTACTAAAAAAACAAGTAAGTAAGTGCTATAGTCGGGCGTGGCCGACTCTATGATACCCGCACCACTATAAATGTAATTAAGTCTCCTGTTAATCGAAAGCATTAGTCGCTATTTCTATCTGTATCTATCACGCAAGCACTAAGCCTTTATACCCCATACCACTATGTGGTGAGGGTATAACAATTATAGTTGGTCCACATTTTCATACCTTGTTTTCGGACCCTCCCACGGACGAGATAAATCATTTGGCTTGACATATTTAAAGTCCTGAGGCAATTCCCTGTCATTTGAGGGGTCACACTAAAATCCGGGTAAACCGAAACTTTTGGACCCTCCTAATGGACCCCGGGGCCCAAACAGGTCGAATTTTTTTCTGTATTTAAAATTGTAAGATAATTTCCTTTCATTTAAGGGGTCACACTTATATTTAAAATCATAGGTCCATTTTTTGGGTTCTGAAGGCCCCGTAGGTCCGAGAGGCGGGTCCAACTATTTTTTTACATTTTGTGGTCAGTTCTACATCGAATGGCATATTTTTTTAATTTGTTGACCAATACACGCGACATCAACTGGATTTGGACCAAATCCGGGAGTTCCTTTGTATGGGGGGTCTATCAGAAAGTGCTCCGATTTGGACCAAATTCAATAGCGTCCGTCCTTGTCCCAATATATTACCACATGCCAAGTTTCATCAAGATCGGTGCATAAATGCGACCTGTACTTTGATTACAAGAATAGATGGACATCTTTACATCCAGCCAGCCAGCCGGCCAGCCAGCCAGCCAGCCGCCCAGCCAGCCAGACAGACATGGCTAAATCGACTCAAAATGTAATTCTGAGCAACTTTCTCTCTGGTCCCGGTATTCTAACTCGATTCCTTCGATGTGTTACAAACGCAAGCACTAAGCCATTATACCCCATACCACTATGTGGTGCGGGTATAATAAAGTAAAAATTTTTATAATTTTTTATTTTTATTTTATTTATTTATTTTTATTTATTTTAATAAATATTGCCTAGACTTTTTCGATGGTGGTTGTTCGGGACTAGTGGCATCGCATTCATCGCTGTCATCAGTTTCTGAACCACACATAATGTCAATGTGTGACTCCACTGCTGGCCCTTCTGCACCTCCTGAAAATTCTTTATCATCAGGATCATCCTTGTCTTGGCACACAAGCTTACTCCACCAGCAAATTTCCGCAAGTATTGCACTCGGCGACTTTTTCCCTCTATATCTCATTTCAAATGGCATAGCAACTTGATGATAGCGTTCGCCTTGTGTAGGGCATATGTGTTTCTCTAGAATGTTTGCTACTTAATTTAAATTATTTGGTTCTGAAATTCATCAATAGTTTCTATTAACGTCTCAGATAGACCTTCTAGATGCTATCAGTTTTTACACTTAGATTCCCAAAGGTACAATGCATGTGCTAATCGCTTTGGTACAACGTGTGCTGATTTAAGCTTGCTTTTTCAATCGACTTCTTAATTTTTGATGCATTAAAATCTATTATTATTTTTATTTAAATGGTATGATTATTTTTAAGCTTGTGTATATTTTCAATTAACGTGTATATTTTCAATGTACGTACGTTGTCCCAAAAAAAACGTTTCGGAAGGAGGTCCTTTTAAAGTATTTGTTCTTTATTTGTTCTTGTTATAATAAGTATAGGGTGATAAATCTAGAGGTATTTTTTTAGAACAAAAAAAAATATAAAAATTCAAATCAAGTATGGAATCTTTATTGGTAATTTGAAAGGAGAGATTATTGCATTTAAGATCCGCTGTTTTCGACCAAAATTTTGTTCAGTGATGAGTCCCATTTCTGGCTCAACGGCAAAGGCAATAAACAAAATTGCAGCATTTGAGCTGAAGAGCAATAAGAAGTGGTTCAAGAAGTGACATCTAGATGACCCTATACAACCGATAGTGTTGCGGAAAACGCTAGACTTTTATGTCCACACCAATATCTGAGGCATAGCCAAACAACAGCATACAAATAATCAATTTACGGTGCAATTAAAAGCAATTTAGATGCAATATGTGAAATTCGAACGAACATTTAAAGATTGCACAAATTATGTGATCTTCTCCTCAGTGTAATCATTGTGCAACATTTTCTACTCGTCCCACTTTTCTACTATTGTTCCTTTTTTTTAAAGAAACTTCATTGTTTTCATTATATTGTCAATTTTGCCACAAAAAATGCATCAGGCAATGCGTTTATATTTTTGGTACTTTAAGCGAGATGGTTTACATCAGTTTTTTTACGATCTTGCTAAAATATCGCACAGTAAAGATGCAATTTCTGGATTAAATCTAGTTTAGTAACAACTCTCGCACGGACACCAAATTTGCACCATCGATAGAACTTTTGATTCTAAGCAGAAAATATTAAATAAAAAATCGGCGGTCCCCAAAGTTTCCGAGATATGGGCCTCTAAAGTTCAGACTTATAACTCAGATATTAAGCCATATCTGTGAAACTTTTCCTTTTTATCGTTGGAAAGCTTATTACAACGCCAATCCAGTGATACAAGTAGTAGGGATATGGCGATGCAAACGCTTCTTCTTCCTTTTGCTTTCCAGTGTTGCCACCTTTTCTCGTTTTCGCGCCAAAAGGTATGGTGGAGCAAAAAGTCAGTGTTGCCAGATCGGAAACGCGTCAAAATGTATGGCGGGCCAAAAAGTGTTGTCCTTTTGGTTTGTGTCTATGCTAGACGATGTGTTGGTGACAACTCCAACTATGTGTCGGATCCAATGTAGGTTTGTATCTATGCTATGCGATGGTTGCGCTACCTTACGACGGTTGGTGGCAAATCCGACTCTATGCCAGATCCAAATGCTAGACGATGGTTGCGCCACCTTACGACGGTTGATGGCAACTCCGACTCTGTGCCAGATCCAATTACGACGGTTGGTGGCAACTCCGACTCTAATTTGTTTGTGCGTGTGAGTGTGTATGTGTGTGCTAAATAATGAACTTGGTTATGCCTTTTTCCCTCCCCATCCCATTACTTGCCCATTTTATGTTTACAACAAATATCGTGGTTTCCAAAAATTTTGTTTTGTTGATTAATCATTTCATACAAAAATATGATAATGTATATTATTCTACAATTTTCTCACGCACCTACTTCTAATTAAATGTTGTGGTTTTCAAAATATTTTTGTTTTGTGATTAAACTATTGCTACTTACATAAAAATATTATTATGGTTTTATGTTTACAAAAAACAAATGCTGAGGTTTCCAAAAAGTTTGTTGATTAATCATTTCATACAAAAATGTAATAATCTAGAACTTTCTATATTATTCTAGAATTTTCTCACGCACCTACCTTTTTAACTACCATTCATTAAATAACTTTTTACTTTTCCATCTCTCTTCTTATCTCTATCAATTTCTTCCTCTCTATTCTTCTCTCCCGTTCATTTCATACAAAAATATAATAATCCAGAACTTTCTATATTATTCTAGAATTTTCTCACGCACCTACCTTTTTTACTACCATTCATTTCATGGACTTCATGTATTAATTGGAACTACTTGTTTATTAGTATGTTTAATTCGACATTTAAATAATCATTTTTCAAAAAATCATCATTTTGGATTTGAAGATGCCGCTTGATACGATATTGACATTTTGTTGATGTCGTATGATTATTTCTTTATATATCAATTTATTGATGAGGTAGATAAATAATTAATCTATATAATATATTAAGTATATTTGACTTCCAATCATAAAGTCTATAAAAATAGTATAGATAATTTTTTCAATTTTATTAATTAGTTCTATCAGTATACTATTATCAATAGTAGTAATATTATTAGCCTGAATTTTATCAAAAAAAAACAATTATTTATCGAGAAAAATCTTCTTCATTTGAATGTGGATTTGATCCTAAATCATCTTCACGCCTACCTTTTTCACTACGATTTTTTTAATTACTATTATTTTTTTAATTTTTGATGTAGAAATTGCTTTAATCTTACCAATTATTTTAATTATACAATTTTCTAACATTATAGTGTGAACAATTACAGTAATAATTTGTATCCTAATTTTACTACTAGATCTTTATCAGGAATGAAATCAAGGAATATTAAATTGATCAAATTAATAATAAATAAAAGGATTATAGTTAATTATAGCATTTGATTTGCATTCAAAAAGTATTGAATTTTCAATTTATCTTGAATATGAAGCGATATATTGCAATTAGTTTCGACCTAATTTTAGATAAATTGTATACCCTTATTTTTTAATATTAATTGAAGCCAAAAAGAGGCTTATCACTGTTAATGATAAAATTGAAATAAATAATCCAATTAAAGAAGTATGATGTTATTCAAGTAAAAGCTGGTAACTTTTTTCTTTTAATGGTTAAATTCCATTTATACTTCTAATTAAAATAATATAAATTAATTTATATAGTTTAATAAAAACATTACATTTTCATTGTAAAATTAATTTTTTTTTTTTTATAAATTACTAAAAATAATTCATTATATTCAAAGATTAATTAATCTCCCTAACATCTTCAGTGTTATACTCCATATATAAGCTATTTGAATAATAATAAATTATATATAAATAAACAATAATGATTCAAAAAACAAAACTTAATAAATAAACTTTTAAATTATTATTTTGCAAAATTTGATTAAATTGAGAATTTTCAATTAAATTTAAATAAAGCTTTTGAACACCAAAATATTCAGACCAACCTTGATCAAAAAATTTTCTTACCATATTTCCTATAACTAATGGATAGTTAATTATTCCATAAGTTGATATATAAGGTATAAATCATATAGATCCTAAAAAATAAGATATATTATAATTATTTAAAGCTTTATTTCTATAAAATAAAGAAATATTAGAAATTAAATAACCACTAATTCCTCCAATAATACAAAAAAATAATGTCAATAATTTTATTTGGGAGAAGGAAATATTAATCAACTTAATATTCTACCTCCAAAAATTCTTAAAATTAATAAACCTATTATACTTTTTAGTATAATTCAACTTTCATCATTTAATATATAAACTAACCGAAAAGAATAACAAACAGTTAAACCTGTACTAAAAAAGTATAAAAAAAAGAAAATATATTGATATAAGATAAAGATACTATTTCTAAAATTAAATCCTTTGAATATAATCCAATTAAAAAAGGTATTCCACATAAAGCTAAATTAGCAACATTAAAACATGAAGATGTTAAAGGTATTATAATACTTAAACTTCCTATTAACCGAATATCCTGTGAATTATTTATATTATGAATAATAGCACCAGCACATATAAATAATAAAGCCTTAAATAATGCATGAGTTAACAAATGAAAAAAGCTAACTTATAATATCCTATAGATAAAATACTTATTATTAATCCTAACTGACTTAAAGTAGATAAGGCATTAATTTTTTTTAAATCAAATTCAAAATTAGCTTCTAATCCAGATATAAACATTGTTAAACCTGATAATATTAATAATAAATTCCCTATTCACGAAGAACTTAATAAAATATTAAAACGTATTAATAAATAAACTCCTGCTGTTACTAAAGTTGAAGAATGAACTAGTGCAGAAACAGGAGTAGGAGCAGCTATAGCCACTGTTAATCAAGATGAAAAGGAATTTGAGCACTTTTAGTTATAGCTGCTAATATAACTAATCTTCCAATAATTAATATTTCTATGTTAGATTTTATAACTTCTAAATAAAAATTATAATTTTATCTTCCATAACACAGTACAACAGCCAATCTGGTGAGAAATTCCAAGTCAGGGTGATGGTACTAGGTCAGTATATTAAAACACTCAAAGGGTTTTGCGTTCGCATGTCTTTTTTATGACCTTTTACATTTTTTCCTTATCTTGATGTTTTTCGCTTAGTTGTAAAATGTTGGCAAAAACGTAGTTTGACATAACTCGAGAACGACTAGTTCGATTTTGCTGAAATAAATTGAGAAAAATTAATAATTACATTTTCTTTAATCCATTAATATACCGTTTCTCTACCAAATCAACATTTTTGCAATTAGAAATAAATTTATGAAGAAAATTTTGCCAAAAAAAATTTTTTTTAAAACATATAAATCCCAAACGGAAAAACGTGTAGAGTCTTATAACTTTCACGTAGTCACATAACCTATAAACAAAATGCGACATATATCATAGAAATCGATTAACGCGTTCTGCTTGTATTTACAATTAAGTGAAGGTATCCCATTTTGACAAGAATATTGATATATGTTTTTATTCAAAAAAGTGTCATTTATCACCTTTTTTATAAATTTTCCCCAATAACTCCAGACTTCTGGCCATAAACTACTAAAAAAACAAGTAAGTAAGTGCTATAGTCGGGCGTGGCCGACTCTATGATACCCGCACCACTATAAATGTAATTAAGTCTCCTGTTAATCGAAAGCATTAGTCGCTATTTCTATCTGTATCTATCACGCAAGCACTAAGCCTTTATACCCCATACCACTATGTGGTGAGGGTATAACAATTATAGTTGGTCCACATTTTCATACCTTGTTTTCGGACCCTGTGCCCTCCCACGGACGAGATAAATCATTTGGCTTGACATATTTAAAGTCCTGAGGCAATTCCCTGTCATTTGAGGGGTCACACTAAAATCCGGGTAAACCGAAACTTTTGGACCCTCCTAATGGACCCCGGGGCCCAAACAGGTCGAATTTTTTTCTGTATTTAAAATTGTAAGATAATTTCCTTTCATTTAAGGGGTCACACTTATATTTAAAATCATAGGTCCATTTTTTGGGTTCTGAAGGCCCCGTAGGTCCGAGAGGCGGGTCCAACTATTTTTTTACATTTTGTGGTCAGTTCTACATCGAATGGCATATTTTTTTAATTTGTTGACCAATACACGCGACATCAACTGGATTTGGACCAAATCCGGGAGTTCCTTTGTATGGGGGGTCTATCAGAAAGTGCTCCGATTTGGACCAAATTCAATAGCGTCCGTCCTTGTCCCAATATATTACCACATGCCAAGTTTCATCAAGATCGGTGCATAAATGCGACCTGTACTTTGATTACAAGAATAGATGGACATCTTTACATCCAGCCAGCCAGCCGGCCAGCCAGCCAGCCAGCCAGCCGCCCAGCCAGCCAGACAGACATGGCTAAATCGACTCAAAATGTAATTCTGAGCAACTTTCTCTCTGGTCCCGGTATTCTAACTCGATTCCTTCGATGTGTTACAAACGCAAGCACTAAGCCATTATACCCCATACCACTATGTGGTGCGGGTATAATAAAGTAAAAATTTTTATAATTTTTTATTTTTATTTTATTTATTTATTTTTATTTATTTTAATAAATATTGCCTAGACTTTTTCGATGGTGGTTGTTCGGGACTAGTGGCATCGCATTCATCGCTGTCATCAGTTTCTGAACCACACATAATGTCAATGTGTGACTCCACTGCTGGCCCTTCTGCACCTCCTGAAAATTCTTTATCATCAGGATCATCCTTGTCTTGGCACACAAGCTTACTCCACCAGCAAATTTCCGCAAGTATTGCACTCGGCGACTTTTTCCCTCTATATCTCATTTCAAATGGCATAGCAACTTGATGATAGCGTTCGCCTTGTTCATCAGATTCGGTAGCCAATTGTTTGCTGAAGTAGTCCAGATGATGATGTAAATAATGGATTTTCAAGGACATGTGGACACCAATTTCCGAGAACGATCTTAACATCCTTGCGACAGAAACATCGTAGTTGGTAGAACGATGCTTTCCCAACAATCCTTCTATTACTTCTTTGATTGCCTGCCATGCGTCCAATTCAGCGTCAATCAAAATATTGTTGAATGCGCCACTTTTAATCAGCTTTCGTATATCTGGACAATTTAGTACGCCTGATTTGAAAAAATGAAGTTGTTAAGATGGAAAATCATGGGAAATGAATGTGATATTATAATTTACCTTCTTTAATTTTACTTTTGCTGAGTCTCGGGTAAATTAGTTTCAAACACAAGAAAACTTCATCTCTTTTGGCGACAGTTTTGATGAAATTCTTAACAATTCCAAGTTTAATATGCAGTGGAGGCAGCAATATCTTCTCCTTCGGCACTAGAGGCTCACAAATAATATTGGCCGTTTGTAACCTGCTGTGCTCTCTGAGTTTCCATCCGTGGCATGCATATTGGTCACCGGAAAATCGTGTGTCCCAATCGCACAAAAAGCACATATATTTTATATAGCCGCTTTGAAGGCCGCAAAGCATTGCTACAACTTTTAAATCGCAGCATATGCGCCACATATGCTTGGCGTTGTTAACCATTTTTAAAATATGTTCCAGTGCATCATATGTTTCTTTCGTTTCTGTACTATAGGCGATTGGAACTGAAGGTTTTTTATTGGTCTTATGCAGTAAAACCGCCTTCAAGCTGAGTTTTGAACTGTCAATAAATAGCCTCCAGTCACCTGCTTCATATTTCATTTCCATTGCGTCCATCAATTTTCCTACATCCGGGCAATATGCAGCAGTTTGGAGTGTTGCCTGACGACTTCGATAAGCTGTGACTTTCACACCGGGTGCCAAAAGATTGTTTGATTTCATAAAAGAAGCCAGTTCTTTTGATTTATGCTGTGTTAGTTCCAATTTGGCAACAATTGAATCAAGGCTATTTTGATTTACTAAAATAGGATCATTGGATACAGATGGATCGGGATTATATGAGGTATCATCACTTAAACCGTATGCTGCTGCAAAACTCGGAGCGGTCATAGAAGATACAATATCTGGGCTAGAAGCTTTTGGCACAGGAATGTGGTCCGAATGAGGCAATGGTGTTGCGGCACTTGCAACACCAACGTAATTATACGATTTTCTTATCCTTTTTGCGGCTCCTTTATTCGCACATGCATAGCAATTCAATGGATTGTGACCTTCGCCAGGATTAGTCCAAGTCATTGGTATACCGAATGGCATAGTTTCACGACTTCTATTTTTCCAATCCGTTAGACGGTTGTAGCAGCTTTTACACACCACATTTGGTACCCAATTTTTGTTCAGTATAACATTTTGGTTGAAGTACATCTCGTATATTTAAACAAAGGCAGTACTGAAATTTCCCCTTTTTTTATGTGTTGAGACATATTGACCACAGCAGTAGCAGAAGCTATTTATATCTGGCTTGCACAGTTCCATATTCTATTCACTTTTGTTCAGTTTTAAAAAACTGGAGGGAAAATACTTGTTCTCTTCGCGTTCGTCGGCACTTGTTTAATGACAAAAAACGAACAATGAACACCTATTTATACTATTTCATTTTCATATTTTTCAATATTTTACCGACAGGTACTTATGAATTGGCGCATCTTGCAACGTTCTAAAACATGACCACTCATGAATGTGGGTGGAATTCGTGTAAAAAAATCATGCAGGTAGCCAACAGAAAAAACCCAAATAATTACAAAAGTGCCCTTGCTTTTTTCCTTTTAATTGTTCACGCACATTTATGACCGTTTTTTAGTTTGTTACAGCAACCATAAAAATGTAATAACCTTTTGTTTATTACTCTTTTTTTTAATTCTGAGAATCATATAAAAAGTCATCAACCTTTTTTCCAAGGAATTTTGAGCATATCTCGAGCAAATTTTTGAAATTCATACCTTTACTTAATTTTGAATAAAAGCAGAACGCGTTAATCGATTTCTATGATCTATGTCGCATTTTGTTTATAGGTTATGTGACTTTACGTGAAAGTTATAAGACTCTACACGTTTTTCCGTTTGGGATTTATATGTTTTAAAAAAAATTTCTTTTGGCAAAATTTTCTTCATAAATTTATTTCTAATTGCAAAAATGTTGATTTGGTAGAGAAACAGTATATTAATGGATTAAAGAAAATGTAATTATTAATTTTTCTCAATTTATTTCAGCAAAATCGAACTAGTCGTTCTTTAGTTATGTCAAACTTCGTTTTTTCCAACATTTTACAACTAAGCGAAAAAACATCAAGATAAGGAAAAAATGTAAAAGGTCATAAAAAAACTGACCACAGCTACTGCTGTGGTCAATATGTCTCAACACATAAAAAAATGGGAAATTTCAGTACTGCGTTTGTTCAAATATACGAGATGTACTTCAACCAAAATGTTATACTGAACGAAAATTGGGTACCAAATGTGGTGTGTAAAAGCTGCTACAACCGTCTAATGGATTGGAAAAATAGAAGTCGTGAAACTATGCCATTCGGTATCCCAATGACTTGGACTAATCCTGGCGAAGGTCACAATCCATTGAATTGCTATGCATGTGCGAATAAAGGAGCCGCAAAAATGATAAGAAAATCGTATAATTACGTTGGTGTTGCAAGTGCCGCAACACCATTGCCTCATTCGGACCACATTCCAGTGCCAAAAGCTTCTAGCCCAGATATTGTTTCTTCTATGACCGCTCCGAGTTTTGCAGCAGCATACGGTTTAAGTGATGATACCTCATATAATCCCGAACCATCTGTGTCCAATGAGCCTATTTAAGTAAATCCAAATAGCCTTGATTCAATTGTTGCCAAATTGGAACTAACACAGCATAAATCAGAAGAACTGGCTTCTTTTATGAAATCAAACAATTTTTTGGCACCCGGTGTGAAAGTCACAGCTTATCGAAGTCGTCAGGCAACACTCCAAACTTTATTCCTTGTGAATGATGAAAAAACTGCTGCATATTGCCCGGATGTAGGAAAATTGATGGACGCAATGGAAATAAAATATGAAGCAGATGACTGGAGGCTATTTATTGACAGTTCAAAACTCAGCTTGAAGGCGGTTTTACTGCATAAGACCAATAAAAAACCTTCAGTTCCAATCGCCTATAGTACAGAAACGAGAGAAACATATGATGCACTGGAAAATATTTTAAAAATGGTTAACAACGCCAAGCATATGTGGCGCATATGCTGCGATTTAAAAGTTGTAGCAATGCTTTGCGGCCTTCAAAGCGGCTATATAAAATATATGTGCTTTTTGTGCGATTGGGACACACGATTTTCCGGTGACCAATATGCATGCCACGGATGGAAACTCAGAGAGCACAGCAGGTTACAAACGGCCAATATTATTCGTGAGCCTCTAGTGCCGAAGGAGAAGATATTGCTGCCTCCACTGCATATTAAACTTGGAATTGTTAAGAATTTCATCAAAACTGTCGCCAAAAGAGACGAAGTTTTCTTGTGTTTGAAACTAATTTACCCGAGACTCAGCGAAAGTAAAATTAAAGAAGGTAAATTATAATATCACATTTATTTCCCATGATTTTCCATCTTAACAACTTCATTTTTTCAAATCAGGCGTACTAAATGGTCCAGATATACGAAAGCTGATTAAAAGTGGCGCATTCGACAATATTTTGATTGACGCTGAATTGGACGCATGGCAGGCAATCAAAGAAGTAATAGAAGGATTGTTGGGAAAGCATCGTTCTACCAACTACGATGTTTCTGTCGCAAGGATGTTAAGATCGTTCTCGGAAATTGGTGTCCACATGTCCTTGAAAATCCATTATTTACATCATCATCTGGACTACTTCAGCAAACAATTGGCTACCGAATCTGATGAACAAGGCGAACGCTATCATCAAGTTGCTATGCCATTTCAAATGAGATATAGAGGGAAAAAGTCGCCGAGTGCAATACTTGCGGAAATTTGCTGGTGAAGTAAGCTTGTGTGCCAAGACAAGGATGATTCTGATGATAAAGAATTTTCAGGAGGTGCAGAAGGGCCAGCAGTGGAGTCACACATTGACATTATGTGTGGTTCAGAAACTGATGACAGCGATGAATGCGATGCCACTATCGAAAAAGTCTAGGCAATATTTATTAAAATAAATAAAATAAAAATAAAAAATTTTAAAAATTTTTACTTTATTTTTTAGTAGTTTATGGCCAGAAGTCTGGAGTTATTGGGGAAAATTTATAAAAAAGGCGATAAATAACACTTTTTTGAATAAAAACATATATCAATATTCTTGTCAAAATGGGATACCTTCACTTAATTGTAAATACAAGCAGAACGCGTTAATCGATTTCTATGATCTATGTCGCATTTTGTTTATAGGTTATGTGACTTTACGTGAAAGTTATAAGACTCTACATGTTTTTCCGTTTGGGATTTATATGTTTTAAAAAAAAAAAAATTTTTTTTTTGGCAAAATTTTCTTTATAAATTTATTTCTAATTGCAAAAATGTTGATTTGGTAGAGAAACAGTATATTAATAGATTAAAGAAAATGTTATTATTAATTTTCTCAATTTATTTCAGCAAAATCGAACTAGTCGTTCTCGAGTTATGTCAAACTACGTTTTTGCCAACATTTTACAACTAAGCGAAAAAACTTCAAGATAAAGAAAAAATGTAAAAGGTCATAAAACTGGCACATACGAACGCAAAACCCTTTGAGGGTTTTAATATACTGACCTAGTACCATCACCCTGACTTGGAATTTCTTACCCCCCAGATTGGCTGTTGTACTGTGTCATTAATAATATTATAGAACTTACAAATATTAATACTAATATAATAAAACGATTAATTTTATAATCACTTTCTATATATTCTTTTCTATAAAAAATTACAAGAGAAGAAATTAATAAAACAAAAGATATAAAAATTAATCTTATTCAATCAAATAAAATTGTTGTTACGTATCTTACTGAATTTAAAGAAACTACTTCTCATTCGATGAAAATTGAAAATTCATTTATAATAAAAATAATACCAAAAAAACAAGAAATTCTTAAAAAAACAAGAAAACAAAACTAATTTTACACATTGATAAATACTTAATGATTTAAAAAGACAAATCTTATCATTGACACCACAAATCAATATTTTTATTAAACTATTTAAATATAAAAATAATATACAAATATCTCCCTTTAAAATTAATAAATTTAAAAAATGTAAAAATAAAAGTAAATATTCTTGAATTTTACCTCCACTAAATGAATAACTTCCAGAAAATAATTTTCCATGTTGTCTATATGCATATAAATATAAAGTATAAGCAGCTCTAAAAAAAATAAAAAAGATAATATTAATATACTAATTCAAGATCAACTAACGATTCTATTAATTAAAGAAATTTTTCCTAATAAATTTAGAGATGGAGGAGCAGCTATATTAACTGAACATAATAAAAAATCATCATAAAGCTATTGAAGGTATAAAATTTAACATACCTTTATTAATTAATAATCTACGACTTCCTGTACGCTCATAAGAAATATTAGCTAAACAAAATAATCCTGAAGAACATAATCAATGAGCAATTATTAATGAACCACAAATTCCTATGTAAGTTATAGTTATTATTCCAGCTAAAACAATTCCTAAGTCAGTTTGACGTAAACAAATTAAACTAACTAAAACAGAACCAATTAAACTAATACTAATTCAAATAAAATTAAATTTTAATCCTAATATTTGCAAAAAAGGAAATACTCGTAATAATCCATAACCCCCTATTTTAATATAATTCCAGCTAAAATTATTGAACCCGAAACAGGAGCTTCAACATGAGCCTTAGGTAATCATAAATGAACTAAAAATATAGGTGTTTTTACTAAAAAGCTATGACTAAAGAAAAATAAAGAATTTCAAAATTAAATATATAATTATTTAATAAATAAAAATTTATAGATCCAATATTTTTATATAAAAAAATACCAATTAATATTAGTAAAGAAACTAATAAAGTATAAAATAATAAATAAATTCCAGCTTGTAAACGTTCAGGTTGATATCCTCAACCTAAAATTAAAAATAAAGTTGGAATTAAACTTCTTTAAAAAAATAAATAAAATATAAATAATCTTATTCTTCTAAATGTTAATACTAATATAATTAATAATAAAATAATATTTAATAAAAATAAATTAATATAATTATTATATTTAAAAATTGATTCACTTGCCATTAATATTAAAGAAATATTTCATAATCATAATAAAATTAAACCATAAGAAATTAAATCACAACCAAAAAAACATGAAATAGATATATAAAAATTACAATATATGTTTATTAAAATAAAAAGAAAACAAATTATAAATAAAAATATTTGAACCATTCAATATATATTATTTATTAAACATAAAGGAAATAAAAATAAAATTATAAAAATAATTTTTAAAATTATAAAATATTAAATCTTTGAAAATAATCATTTCTTTGTGTACGAATTATTAAAACTAAAATTGAAATTCCTAAAGCACCTTCACATACTCTAAAAGTTAAAAATATTATTCTGAAAAATAATTCATAATTTAATATATTTAAATACATAAATAATAAAAGGAATAAACTTAAAACAATATATTCTAAACTTAATAGTATAGATAATAGATGTTTTCGATTAGAAAAAAATGTAAATGATCCTATAATAAATAAAATTCTTGGTAAACTTCAATTTAAAATTATTATCATTAATTTTAAAAGTTTAATAAAAACATTGGTCTTGTAAATCAAAAATAAAAATAATCTTTTAAAACTTCAAGAGAAAAGAAATTCCTTATCATTAATCCCCAAAATTAATATTTTAATTAAACTACCTCTTGACATTATACAAGGAATTTTAATATCAATTTTATGTATTTTTAACTTCATTTTTATAAATATAAAACATCCTTTAGCTATAGGGTTAATTTTATTAATTCAAACTACATTAATATCTATATTATCAGGATTAATAACTAAAACTTTTTGATTTTCCTATATTTTATTTTTAGTTTTTATTGGAGGTATACTAGTTTTATTTATTTATGTAACCTCATTAGCTTCAAATGAAATATTTTTTTTTTCAATTAAATTATTAATAACTTCTCTAATAATATTTATATTAATAATAATTTTTTTAATAATTATTGGCAAAAATAAACTTATAAATTATTTAAATATTTAAATTAATATAATTTCAAATATAAATTAATATATTAAAGAAAATTCTTTATCTTTAAATAAATTATATAATTATCCAACAAATTTATTAAAAATTTTATTAATAAATTATTTATTAATTACTTTAATTGCAGTTGTAAAAATTACTAAATTACATAAAGGTCCTTTACGACAAATATTTAACAAACGAATAAACCTTTACGAATTAAACATCCAATTTTAAAAATTGCAAATAATGCGTTAGTAGATTTACCTGCTCCAAGAAATATTTCACTATGATGAAATTTTGGATCATTATTAGGACTATGTTTAATTATCCAAATTTTAACTGGATTATTTTTAGCAATACATTATACAGCAGATGTAAATATAGCTTTCAATTCAGTTAATCACATTTGAAGAGATGTTAATTATGGATGATTATTACGAACTATTCATGGTACTCTTACTCGATTCTTTACATTCCATTTCATTTTACCTTTTATTGTTCTAGCTATAACAATAATTCATTTATTATTTCAACACCAAACTGGATCAAATAATCCAATTGGTCTAAATTCTAATATAGATAAAATTCATTTCCATCCCCATTTTACATTGAAAGATATTGTCGGATTTTTAATTATAATATTAATTTTATTAGTTTTAATTAATCCAAATATATTAGGAGATCCAGATAATTTTATTCCAGCTAATCCTTTAGTTACTCCAATTCATATTCAACCAGAATGATATTTTTATTTGCATATGCTATTTTACGACCAATTCCTAATAAATTAGGAGGAGTAATTGCATTCATTTTATCAATTGCAATTTTAATAATTTTACCTTTTTATCATTTAAGAAAATTTCGAGGGACTCAATTCAACCCATTTCATCAAATTTTATTTTGAATAATAGTAATTACAGTAATTTTATTAACATGAATTGGAGCACGCCCTGTAGAAACTCCATATGTACTTACAGGACAAATTTTAACTGTAATATATTTTTCATACTTTCTAATTAACCCAATTATTATAAAATGATGAGATAATTTATTAAATTAAGTTAATGAGCTTGAAATAAGCTTATATTTTGAAAATATAAGATAGAAATAAAATTTTCTATTAACTTTACTAAATATAAATCATTATAATAAATAGAATAAAAAAATATTAAATCCAAAAAAATATTAAAAAATTTAATGAATTAAAAATTAAATTAATATATTTCAAGCTAAATATATTAATTTATCATAACGAAATCGAGGTAAAGTTCCTCGTACTCAAATAAATATAAAAGAAATATATGTTAATTTTAAGTAAAACAAAAAATTAAAAATATCTCTACCTAAAAATATTACACAAAATAATATACTTATAAACAAAAATTCTTGCATATTCTGCTAAAAAAAATTAAAGCAAATCCTCCTCTTCTATATTCGACATTAAATCCTGAAACTAATTCTGATTCACCTTCTGCAAAATCAAATGGAGTTCGATTTGTTTCAGCTAAAGAAATACTAAATCAAACTAATGCTATAGGAAATATAATTAATAAAAATCAACTAAAAATTTGATGTTTATAAAATATTAATATATTATACCCTCCAATTAAAAAAATAAAACTCAATAAAATTAATACTAATCTTACTTCATAAGAAATAGTTTGAGCAACTGCTCGTAACCCTCCTAATAAAGCATAATTTGAATTAGAAGATCAACCTGCAATTATAACAGAATATACGCCTAATCTAGTACAACATAAAAAAAATATTAACCCTAAATTAAAAGAAAATAATTTAACAAATATTGGTATACATATTCAAACCAATAAAGATAAAAACAAAGAAAAAATTGGTGAAAAATAATAAGAAATATAATTAGATAATAATGGATAAGTTTGTTCTTTAGTAAATAATTTAATTGCATCACAAAAAGGTTGAGGAATACCTATAATTCCAACTTTATTAGGACCTTTACGAATTTGAATATATCCTAAAACTTTTCGTTCTAAAAGAGTTAAAAAAGCAACTCTTACTAAAACAAAAATAATCAATAATAAACTTCCAATAATAAGAAGTTAATTATCAAAAAAAAACATGTACTATTTGTAATAAAAATTACATATATAAATTCTAAATTTATTGCACTAATCTGCCAAAATAGTAAATTAAAAATATTCAATTTTAAAATAATTATTTATTAAATATTATTCAATCAATTAAATTAATCATTTGATTTTTACAATCAATTTATTAAATTTATTTCACATTATTACATAATTTCATTTTTAATATATCACATTATTACACAATTTCACTTTTTATTATTTCACATTATTACATAATATCATTTTCCTTAATCCAAGAATTATGCTCCTTTGAAAAGCCCAACCACTTGACAAACGCTCGATCTCCAACAGTTTTTAAAATTTTCTTAACGAGATATGAGTTTGGATAGCGAGTACGGGAAAGCTCCTCATTATAGAATCCTCCTTTAATTGGATTTCCTTGATAATCTTCTAAAGTGTATGTGGTGGGATAGGAATTTTGTATTGAGTTGATTTTGAATATTTTAGTTGTCCAGTTGAAGGTAAATCCTTTGTCGAAAATATGTTTGTATTTGCTAATGCGTACATGATCACCAACACAGTATTTTGATGGTGGATGAATTTTCAAATGACTGTAAACTGTCTCCAACAATTTTTTCTCATTTGATTTATTAACTTTTAATGGTGCCATTTTAATTGTACGATGATATTTTTTATTATACTCTTTAATCAAATCCTTAGACTTATCGAGCCAATGATATGACCCATTATAACTGAACTCTTTTCACATCTACCCTTTAGCGTTCTATTAAATCGTTCTACAATGGATGCTTTCATAACACTGAATGTAGAGTAATGATTAATTTTATGTGCTTTTATTAAATCATTAAAGTGTTTATTAAAGAATTCTTTGCCATCATCAGTTTGCAGATTTTTTGGTATTCGTCCATGTTTTAAAATGTTGTTCATAGCTTCAACAACATCTATAGATGTTTTGGTCTTAAGTGGTTGAATCCAAGCAAATTTTGAGAATGTATCGATGACTGTTAAGATATATCGATATCCTTTATTTTGTCTCGAGTAACTCTTCATTTCAACTAAATCTGCTTGCCATAAGTCATCTATACCCTTCATCACAACTCTTCGTCGTAAAAATCGTTTGCGAGCCTGTTTATGTAATTCGTTCACAAGCATTCGTTTTTCATCCATGTTTAGGTAGCACCTCAAGTATATTTTTAATTTGTGATTTCAATGTTGATAGCTCGCCTGTAATGCGAATAATCTCAAAGTTTAAACCTTTTTTCAATATGTTCTGCTCGTTTTTGATTTGTCTAAAAAGAAAAGCTTTGTTAACCGCATCCTTGTCTTCGAGCGGACTGCTGACCTTCTTAAGTCTTTTGTTTTGAAAATTAATGTTTTTATCTTTGTCCAGAGTAAAGTCAAACTATTTAGGAACATCTTTCTTTAATGTCTCCTTCTTATAGTTATTAAAGTGACCAAATTTATCAACGGGCATAGCATGTAGTTATATAATTATGTTAGCTTCTCGAAGTTCTTCAATAATAGATAAAATTTCGTTATTATGATTAGTGTGTCCGGCTGCTTGTGATGCAATCAACAGTCTGAGACGATCTACTAGCTCATTCGGATCATCCCAATATTAATAGTTTGTTTTATACGAATTTAATTTCATCATACCGCTTCCTTTATGTTTAGGATTAGATTTAGAATCGTTCGATAATGTTTTATTCTTATTAACGTTCAACAGTTTGCTTATAATATTTTTATTACCTCGTGAACCCTTTATCTGACCATCAGACTTATAATCTCGTCTGTATGCATTAGTTTTCAACAATATATTTTTATAGATATCTAAGTCACTTTTATCATAATTTTGGGGCTTAATAGCATAATTCGAA